>JAODKE010000015.1:19217916-19242563 GCA_026779605.1 Mormyrus hasselquistii
AGTGTAGCGGAAGCTAAAACCCTGGGTTCCTTTAAATCAGAGCTAGATAAGATTTTAACAACTCTGAGCTATTAGTTTACTTCTCCCCAAACGAGCTTGATGGGTTGAATGGCCTCCTCTCGTTTGTAAATTTCTTATGTTCTTATTAACCCAAAAGGAAAGTGATGCAGTTTGAAAGGCTCAGATGTTTCAAACACTTTAAAAATAATGCATATTTTATTAGTGTATCCCTATAACTCAGAATGCGGTGCAGCATGTGGGTGCACCTTCCAGTTATAATGACAGGTTAGCAAAGAGTTAGCGCCCTCTGGTGGTCACTTAAGCAAGGAGGGTGTCACCATCCACATAGCAGCTGCCACTCATTATGCCACCCTACAACTAAATAGCCAGACACTGGGCTGCACAAAACACTCTTACCATCCCTCAGCTTCCTGTGACTGGACACGTCTACCAGACATCTTAAAACCCATCCATCCAGTCATTAGTCTAGACCCTTTTTCCAGTCCAAGGTTGCCTAGAGTCTACCTCAGAGGAGTCCACAGAAGTCCCCCACAGTTTACACTCAAACACACAATCACACTTGATGACCAATTTAGAGAATGCGATTCAACTAACTACATGTTTTTGGGCTTTGAGACTCCAAGCCGGAGCGGGTGAGGGTGGCGTGTAAAAACACAGCTGACCTGCAATGGTCACTGAGTTCTGAAAACACATGTTTATGTTTAATTGCATTGTCAAAGCATTCATCATAGCGACAGGAATCCCACACAGATAGGAGGTGCCCAGCATTGTGCGATGCAGGTTTACATATGCTCTTCTCATTCTCATTCATGTTGCAACATCTAAAGCAGAATCTCACTCAGGAATGACACAATTATCTGACACATATAAAAGTCTGCCCTCTAAATTCATCAGGAGGTGAATTAAAATGTGCCCTAAAAATGTATATATTGAAAAATATATTCTATTCGCAAATTGTAGCTATATTTTGCATCACTCATCAATACCTGCTACATATATTTAACTTATTATAATTATTGTTCATTTACTTTTTAAGGGAACAGTTGTAGGCTATTACAATCAGAAGGCCTCACTCCTCGTCCTCTCTTGGCTACGAGGAGCGTGATACAGATTCTGCTGAAACATGTGACGCCGTTTTAGGGCTAACAGCTCTGTTCACCAGCAAACAGGAAACAAAAAAAATGCTCATTTTACTATCTACAGTAGCAAGACATGCTTGTTGATGCTCCCACAGCTGTGAGTGTGATGCAAACTGCATGAAATGAGTGAACCTCACCCCTTATTTCCCCAGACGGTGCTGCAGGCTGACAGGGTGTTCTAGTACGTTCATGCATGTGAATTACATGAGACGCACTGTATGGAGCAGAAATGAGAAACCTGTACAAGGGTCGGCATCTCCAACAGCGTCAGCCCCAAAGAAAGGGAAGCGACACAGATCTCAGATCAGCTGGGAACATGCGCCAGCATAGAGCTGCTCATCCCTGCTCCTGCGGGTCTGTTGCGCTGCAGAGCATAGGTACAGCCCTAATTTAGCACACCTGATACAGATCATCAGGCTTTCAGTAGCATCCCAGTATTAGAACCAGCTATGCTGAAGCGAAGCTCTGCAGCCTGGTAGATCTGCAGAAGCAGGGATGGGCAGCCCAGCTCCAGGATATAGAGGAACTAGAGACTAGACACCGCACTAAGACAAAAAAAATGTGTCTTTCTAGGAGGTCAGTCGTTTCATTCAATCAGCCATTATCTCTCCTGCCATTTGAATGGACGCAGACATTTAATTATTACAGCAGGAGTCAATTTAATCATAGACTGTCAGGCAGAGGACATTGCCATTCTGTGAAGATTACCTGTTTGGGAACATTAGTTACACCCAGTTTGAGATAAACACATAACATATCCAGTTATAGCACAATTAAGCCCATTACATTAAGCTCTCCAGATCCATGATTCTAAATTTAAATTAATAAAGATGATGCTGACAATGTAAATTGCTTAAATTTTCAGGTGGTCATATATAACGATATATAGGCTCATTTCATAAAGCGATTGCTTGAAGTTATTAATTTATGTTATTTAACGTCATTAGTTGCCAGAGTCAATTACAATTGTTTATGAGCTTCAGCTAAACTTCAGTGCTGTTTCGCGTCATCGATATTGTGCAGAGCATCGCAGATACTGATTGAACAGAATCCAGGACTGAGACTGAGGCGGACGACGCCGAGGCTGACCTGGTAACACCAGTAACCTCATTATTATTAACATCATAACTGCATACTTACATTGCATTGACTCTGTATGACGTTGAGTACAAAAATGCTCAGGTTTCCATGACCTCCGCGTCCCAAATAAAGGCAGCTTTCTGGAAAAACAAGTTTGATTTTGAAGTTTGCAATCTCATAGCTTTTGTGACATTTAGCCTTGCTTGTGAAAATAGAGTACAGCAGCAGAGATTTATGCGGATATATTCCGGTCCGGGTGGCATAGCGGTACAGTTCAAAGACATGCTGTTAAGTGATTTGGCAACACTAAAACTGCCCGCGGTGTGTGAGTATATGTGCCCTGCCGCTGCGTCCAGGGTGTTCCTGTGCATTCTGGGATAGGCTCCAGGCAAATGGCTTGATGGTCACAACCTATCTATAGTTCACTTATTGCAGTTGTGGGGTTTGCCTGCAGCATCTGATATCATTAAATGCCCTCTAATGCATTTGCATATATAGCTGAACGGGAAGTTAGCTTGAAATGCATTATCGATACATTCAAAATGCATTATAATGGTCAATATAAGACTTAATAAAGCATTGTAGCATCTTCTACTGACACTCATAAGGCATTATTCCAAAAACAGGCATTTCCATTTGATCTTCTCAGCACTGTACTGCAATGTGATTGTCATTATTGTCATGTATGCAACAGGACTTGATGCCTTATTGGTCACGCCATATTACTCCTGTGATCCTCATCAAAATTATTTGCCATTTTTTGGTTTGTACCAGATGTGATAGCATTTGTTCCCATCAAGCACTGACGACTCCTGACCACCCAAAACATCCTCTTGGCGCTTTATGGTTTTTCCCTACTCACATCTCTCTCAATAGGTACTCTCCATGGCTGACCATGACCACCCAACACACCTGGCCATTTAGGAGATGTTCTGACCCAGTTGTTTGGCCATGATGATCTGACCTTTCTCAAAATCACTTGGATCTTTCTCCCTGTCCATTTATTCTGCATTCAACATGCCAGTTACAAGTATCAAATGTTGGCTTACCGTCTAATATGTCCGAGACCTTGACCGTTTTTATGAGATAGTCAACATTATTCACTTCACATGGGGTTTTAGCTCACTGGTGTGTATATTATTGGCTATGACCATTATCTTCCTAGTTATTGTCCACCGTTTAGGCAATTGTGGATGGTGTGGTAGCATAAAGATTATGGTTAACGCCATCCCATGTGTGGACTTTGCATGTTCTCTAAGGTAGGGAGTATATGTGTGTATATGCTATGTGCTTGGCTGGCAGGCCAACCAGGGTGTTACTGATCGTCCTGGCTCAGGCTCCGGGTTCATTGTGACTGTGTATTGGATAAGTAATTATGGGAGATGGATGCTGAGGAAAAGGACAATTGCTAAGCTAATACTGAGAACCTGATCTTCATTGATATGGGGATGTTTTGTATACATTAGCATTCACAAAGGGCTGTTTTAAATATTCATAGATATTTTCCTAACAAGGCCCCAAAAGGAACAGAACATGAGGATATGTGAGTACAGAGGACGATAATCAAACTGGCTTAGCAACATGTTGCATCACCTTGCACATCATTCTATTATCAAAAAAAACGCCACAGGAAAAATTATTTCTGCTACGCTGGGTAACGATGAGCCTAAGAAGTGCAACACAGCTGGATATATTCACATACAGCCTTTTGGAGGTGATTCGCAGTTCAAGAAAAGATTTATAGAACTTATTTAATGAATTAAAAGATTGATAAGTCCCATTATCAAACAAAGAAAAACTATGGAATAAATGGTACTTAATATTATTAATGATATTATTATTATTCAAAAAAATCACATTGTATGGCTATTCGTAAATTTTGGTGAAAAGATAAACAGCATTTACACTCTATTCAAATGTATTATTAGTTTCAAATAAAAGGAGCGTAATAAATTTAACACATGCAGCATATGATGAGTAATGTTATGTTCTGAATTAAATTAACATTTTCCATGAGAAAAGAAAGTAATAAATCGACCAAGAAATACTGAGAAGGTGTGATGTACAAAAATCAAAGGATAGCGATGTAGTGCCGGACCGACGGAGGCATGGCGAGTAGACGCGGAATCGCACAAAGTTACTCTTTAATGCAGACCTTAGAAGGCCTATACTCAAGCATCAGAAAGAATGCACAAGGATGGCAGGGAAACACGGGACGTCACAGTGAGAACGGCAAGGCACATCAACGGCGGATCAGGCAACGACCGAGTACAACCAGTCAGGGCACAAGCCACAACCGTATGGCTGCTGCGAATGATGCGATGATTTGAGGACAATTTTGATACTGTGGTAGACATAAAATCACAGTTTGCATGAACATGAAACATTTTTTAAGGATCATTTTCTTTGACTGCATAAGACTTTTGCACAGTACAGTATTTGTATAATTTTGAAATAAGACAAATAACTGCAGTTAGATTCTTGGACTGGGATAGATGTTTAAAATTAATGGTTCTTCTAAATAAGAAGATAAAAACACACAAATGGATGCAGAGAGAACTTGCTTGGGGGCAGCCCTTCTACTTGTGTAGAGCTGGGTTTTATATACAGGCATTTGGCGTGGTCAGCAAGACTGGGCTGTGTAGTGGCCCCAGACAGTGAGCCTACTTTGTTGACCAGCCTGGGATTTTGTAAGAATCTGGCTTATCTAAGCTACAACCCAGACTGCAAGCATGTTTACATTTTCTTTGCTACATAATTGTTTTGCAGTGTTGTACAGGCAGTCCCCAGGTTAAGAAAATTCTAGTTTAATATAATAGTTCGTAATGACAAATCCATGCACTACTTTGCCATGGTCATGGAAACATTGCTTCTGTGGTCCATCAGGTACAGTACAGTGCCATATGTACTTAATTTAACTTTTATTATTACCATATAATTATTATAATCATGTCCTGAATTATTATTTTTCTGACATACCTACAAATCTGACTTAAAGGCAGACTTAACCAGTGGATCTTGGAGACTGCCTGTAGGAGTGATTTTGTTTGTTATTTTTCATAGCAGAAGTTTCATTAATTGAAAACAATTGAAACATATATTTGTGTGCCTCATATTCCCTCCTGTTGCTGCCTAAATAGTCTGTGATTTTAACTTCTCATTTTATTGCGTTTTATTTATTTTTTTATTTTTGGGTACACTCAGGAGGGCATATGTGCATCATAATAAGACTGAAACCAGAAGACTGAAAAATTAATTTAAGAAGGAATTCGACTGAAAAACAGGATGGGTTGTGGGAATTTATTTTAAAAAATGCTCCATCAATATAGCTCCTAATATCCAGAAGAAAAAAAAAGTCTGATTAAACAAGCAAATCCTGTGAGAACCCCAATTTGCCCAATGGGCCAGTACCACAAAACAATCTCTCTCAATGCACCGCTCCTCTCTGGCGAATTAAAAACATCAAACACAGTGTCAAGTCAGCATTCGCAGAGGCGTGGAGGGAAATGGAAGCGCTGAGATAAATTGCGGCGTGTTAAAAATCGATATGATGGGAGACCAACAGAAGTACAACTGAACAGGAAGTAGGGAAGAGGGTAGAATTCAGTGGCATAAACAATAACGGGCTACCTCTCTGAAATCAACTGACTTTACCGAGGAGAAAATTAGAGCTTTATTGTTCTATTACGAAGCCTGAACATGGAGAGGAGGCAATGGGAACTGTTTTCAAGGAACAATGTTGACCAGGATCTTAGAGAGGAAAGGAGGTAGTAACTCAGGACACCAAGTTGTAAAACCCAGGAAATAAATATACTGAACTGAAATAAAAGTGCAAATAATATGTATAAGGAGATGGTGCGTCCTGAGTATTATGGATAAAGTTAAAATGATCTCCTCCATCTCTGACCTCTTTATTGATGTCCCACAGCTTTCCATGACAGATGATTTATTACTTCCCTTTGGGTTCCTTCCTCCTTGTCATGGAAGCTCTCTATGCCTGTGGTGTCCTGCTGGAGCTGTTAACACCCAAGAGCTCTGAGGGAAGCATGCAGCTTCTAGCCTTGGAAGCTGTCCTCTCACACCATCAGCAATCCGTCCATCAGTCCATACAGCCGACCGTTTATCCTGCTCAGGGTTATTGCAAGTCACCTTTGAATAAGAAAAAAAAGAAACATCTCCATGCTTATTTCCAATGAAAGCATTCCTGCCCGTGAGTCTCTGGTACACCTGCTATCCCAATTGTCGCAAAACTGAAACACGGAGATCCCCCTCACAAAAATGAATCCGCTCTCAAATCCGGGTGACTTGAACTTTTTATATATTTTCATGAATAAAATCCTGCATCTGTGAACTGAAAATATCTTAAAAGTATTGCTAGAATGAATTGCTAGCATTCAAGTATTTTGTTTACATTCAGCAAAACTGGAGGCCACAGCTGATATATTTCACATTCATGAGCTGCTATGACCACAATCAGACACGTGCTAAGAACACAGAGGTAAATACATTAGACTTGGTTTCTTGGCAGTGATTGTGAAGAGCATTCGGCTAGCAGTGGCTGTGTAATTGTGTGTTAAGCATTCCTGAATTTCAGCGGGTTAACCTACAGAAAAGCAATGGCAGCATATTTTTTAGTCCATTTCTCTCTTCCAGTAAAAGGGATTTTCCCATTTCTTCCGCTTGGTCTTGTTCATGACACCGGAGCTGGCTGTGGTTAGATAATTGGCAGGAGGCAGAAACAGGTGTTGTGAAAAGTATATAAAAACATAAACTTCACAAAGCAGTGCAAGTGTACATGTAAGAAGGAGCCGGTGTGCATGGCGTATACCCCTGCTCAAGCTGCCCTTTGTCTAGCTGATGCATCTTATTTTTGAATTTCTCAACAAAGCACAAAAAATACAATAAACAAATAGATGTACTTCGATCAATATTCAGCACAGCCTGTTCTTTGTGTCTTTCTGCTCGCGGTCAAATTCTTTGCTTTTTCTTTTCTCTTTTTTCTTGCTGGAATAGAAACACAGTTGCTCTCACAGCCTTCATTTGCCTGAACCTGAATCATTTCACCCTTCGCTTGGAATGTGCGCTGGCAGCTGGAATGGAGCGAGGCGCTTCTGAGGAGGCTTCCCGTCCGTCTCATTTGAATCTACTGTAACTGATGGGACTTTAAAAAAGTCCCCCTCCGCTCTAACAGGATTGTAAACCTTATCGACTGCCATTAAGTCACATTCGTTGTATATGACGAAAAGGAACGAACGGAATCAAAACAGAATGCAAAGGCCCCATATGTAATGAGAAACACCTTTATGAATGGTAAATGGTGCAGCATTCTTAATGCTTAGCTATCCAAAATCCACATTGTCAATTATACAAAAAAGAACAACAAAAACAGAAAGACATAAAATCATCAATTGTGCTCATTTCTGTCTTCTTCACATGACCTCAGTTGACCATGTGACCGGAAGTCAACCGGAGGAGGCTCACCCATCCAGGTCTACAATATCCATGCTCCATTCTCACTGTAGCTGCTGATTTCTATTTCGGATTGCCGCTCAAAGAGTTTAGCGTTGTTATTATTGTTCTTGAGGTTCCGGGTTGAGAATTCCGTTTCATGCAGAGTCCGTTGTTCGAGGAAATTACTTTGTTGTCTGTCCATGGATACATACAAGCACATGTTCAACCAGTAAATAGTCTGTTTGAATTATGTACTCGTCAACGTCTTCTTTTTGTCTTTTGTAACACATCCGGATAACCGCGTATCTCCACCATCCATTTAATGTACCAATAAATCTGATTTGTTCTGCCTCAAGGAGATAGTAGTGGGACCACAGACGGAGAAAAACAAGCACAGCAGAAGAAAGAAAAAGCATTTCATTCAAGAAGAATAGTGGAATTCGCTTTTATTATTGAGAAGTATTTCTCTAAAGTGATTGGACGTACAAGGTGACATCTTGTACTGATTATGTCAGGAGCTGTTCTATAAGTGGACATTCCAGACTCTTCCATTGACCATCTGATACCCTGTTCTCTACAATTTCAACATGATGAGATACCAGAATGATCAAATCACATGTTTCTCTATTCTTTGTCTGCTGAGTGGTTGTAGCGCTAAGGTGCTTGTGATAAAAATTGGCAAAGATTGTAAGGCGCTGATATGTCATTTTATAGTTGCTATCCTACTCTCAGAAACTGAGTGTCACAAATGTTTGCTTGGTTGTTTGAAAATGGGAAATAATTTTATTTTAATAATTAAATATTTGTAAAGGAAGATTGGTGTAAATGTGCACATGTTTCTGCTCTAACGTAAAGACAAGGTTAATACCCATCCATATTCCAACTGCTTATTCTGAGCAAATTCACTTCAAAAATAAATAGTTTCTTGCCTCCTGCTCCTACAAGTACATCTATCACAAGAGTGTTTATAATTTCAGGCACCTGAAAAGCATTCCAAAGATTTAACAGACAATTTCAGTTTCTGAATATATTTCGATTGATGTATTCAGTTTAAATTACACCAGGTTATTTGCTTGGTTTGTTATAATGGCAGTCAGAAGATTACTCAAAGCTGCAGGTTAAGCTATTAAAAGGATAATTATATTATCTTTTAGTAATTGTAAGTGTTATAATCTATTAAACATGAGCTACAGTATTATAAATATATTTAAGTGAAATATATTTCAGTTTTCAAATAAGCGACACATCTGCATAATTAGTCATAAATGTAATCTTTCAAGACTTAAATTATTCAAAAGACGACTAGAACTATTGTGCAATGGATTCCATTGCTAAAATCAGGCACACATTTAACCGGATTGATGGTTCATTGACGGAAAAAGGGGGAGCTGGTCGAGTATGAGCTGCAATTTGCTGAATTCCTCTGCTATTATTACCGTTATTTTATTAATAATTAATGAGGTTATTCAGATAACAGCCTTTCACACACTTTTAAACTGGAAAGGTCAGGAGGACATGGGTAGCTTCTTATGCAGACGTTGTACGTGTATCTTGCACATGTTTGCTATCTCTGAACACATGCGGCTGGATTTACACAGAACCACTCCAGCAATCCCATCCCACCACTCACACACACAACCTGCCCCCAGAGGTGGGGACTGATGGCAGCCAGGAGCCGGTGCAAAGACTGTGCTCGTTTACAGAACAGACGACAACGGAGTGCGCTCCTAACCTGCTCTCAAAATGAGAGTGAAACCAATCCACCAGATCGTTGCCTTCTGCCTGGAAGAGGCAGGTCAGAGTTGAAGAAAACATCGCAGTGTCCTTTTTTTCCGGATTAGGCAGTTCTTTAATGACAGACTTAAAGAAGACTAATTTCACTTTCCACGCGCCACACACTTCAAATGCTACAAAAGTATTCATATTCTCTTTATATTCTAAAATGTAGTGATTGTTACACATTCATTAGGGAATGATTTTAGCAAGTGATCTTCACATATCTTCAAATGGCTTAAGTAGATTGTTTACTGTCCTTGAAGGCACAGTTAACAGTGAGCAGTGTTTAAAGCTGGTGGTTGAGGACATCTAAGTTCATCACAGTGCTGGTGTCCTCCTGGTGAGAATCAGCTGTGAGACTGTTTGTTACTGCCTCATGTCTATTCCCGTCAAGGTTCCATCCCCTTGTTCGGCCAAAAGTCTGCTAATGATTCTCTAGGGAGGCAGACGATTACACCTCGATAGGAAGGAGACCCGGGTTAGGACCCCTTTCAGGGAAAATATAGCTGTGGAAAATCACATAGTGTGGTGCCATTGCTTTTCATTGCTTTTAGTTAGAGTGGACAATGAGCCCAGAGAGGGGTTTAAGGGAGTAAGGAGACAACGGCCTCTACGATGTTCCCACGGGGACTGGTGCTGTGTCCGATATCACACTGGGAAGGACAGCCCCGCTAATTTAATTAACATTAATGAGAACCTTAATGAGAAAAACATGCATCTGTTTAGACCTGTCACCTTATTTGCTTATATTTGCATCCTAATTATAGAGTAAGGCTGGTATTGCATTATGTTATCAATAAGTTATGTACATCATAATTGTGTATAGGAAACAGTTGTTTCTAAATTCACTTGGCATTACTGTACATGGATTAATACAGTAAACAACCTTTTTGCAGATTTGGCCAATCAGATCTCGCAGTAATACTGTATTCACAAAACAAGGGGGCAAAAATAAAAAGAAAATAAATGTCCAATTGTTACGGCAGGCCAAATATTTACAAAATAAATGTATTGAACCACATTAAGGATTCTTACAAATGTGTGCTATATGCTTTCATTTTAAAGGTAAATGGTTTTCTCTTTTTATGTAGAGACTAAAGTTTGACAGGTGACCTGTTTTGATGCATTTACTTTTATATTAATGAGTGGACATTAGCACCACATACAGTCACACCAAAGTCGGACCCACAGCACGTAGCTCTGCTTGTCCAGCCATTAATTCAGCTGGACATTTAATGAAACTAGATGCCCTCTAAAAGCTGCGCCAGGAAGGTCTCTCCTAGAAGGAAAACCAAAATCCTTTTGGTGAAAAGTTCATCTTTTCAGTAACTAGGGTAGCTTCTGCATATCAGATGTGCCCTTGTTTAAGAACTAGTCAAAAATAAAGCTAAAACCAAATAAAATTACACCCATCCATCCATTTTTACATGTCTCCTTTTCCAACACAGGATAACATTAAACCTAGAGCTTATCCCAAGAATAATAGAACAAACTGCAAGAAATGTCCTGGATGCAATGTTAGTATATTACAGGACAAACTCAATAACACACTAACCACACATTGTAATTTCTACACAATGTTAAAACAATTATTTCACTTTTCTATAACTGATTCGTAGCAAATTGTTGGGAATGTAAATGGAATTTTTCGTATCGCCGGGAATGATGATCTGCAGGAAGAACCTTGCAGGACTGAGAATTAGTTGCTCTCAAATAAGCAAGGAGAAGCTCTTAAGTTTGCAGAGAGATGATTTGAAACCAATCCAATATTTCATAGTTAGGGATTCTCTCTTATACCGTCTCAGGCTGAGTAATAATGCTGTGTGATGTAGGGTTGACCCCAATCACTGGCTGGCAAACAAAGACAGATTAGCTTCCCTGTATTAACAATATAATATCGAAATAGCACAGACCTCATTATTATGACATTATGAATAAGCACGCTTCCCAACCAGCTTACACTCTCTTGAACGTTTTCACCAGACAGGAATTTTAATGAATGTCAACGAACAGAAATTCTGTCAACGTGCACGTTGCGGGTCCTTGACGTCCTTCATATACATATATATATATTTCAGTCCGGCCTGTTACATTTGAACGAGAATATTACAGGACACCTTACTATAAAGTGCATAAAAAAGCACAGTAACATTTCAGTAAGCGGAAATGCCATCATATCAGCTGCAAAAAAATCCCATTGTCGTGCTGCGTTTTCAATCAAATTTTTTTTATTAAAGCTATTGGAGATATTCCAGGAGCTGAAAGTTGTTGCCCTTTAGTGGATGAGAGGACTCCTGATGAGCAAACAGTATTTATTATTTTTTGAATTCCCGAGACTTGAAGTTGAATTTCTGATTCATCTGAATGCTTGTCAGCAACAAAAAATAGCTGTCATTGTGCTGCTTATTCAATCGGAAATTCTTATTAAAGTTACAGGAAGCTTCTATTGGGTGCATAGTGATCTGCATATTAAAGTAAGGTGATATCCCTTGGTTTAGACTCTACCAGGACTAATGTTTCACCATCCAAACAGTTAAGACACCAGACTCAAAAAAGAAGCAGGGACAGAGGCCAGAGCGTGGACAGATTATTTTGTCCCTTTTATTGAACCTGTAACCTCTTCAAAACTTTGGATGTGCACTGATACCAACAAGGTGCTGCTCTCTAGTGGGTAGGTGGATAAATAATGGTTAATCTCTATTTATACTTGTATTGTTTGACTTATACTTGGATTTTTGTGTGTTCCAACGTGGTGTGCTTCTGTGTTAACGTGTGCCCTGGGTTGGACTGCCATCCGGGGGGGGGGGGGGCACTACCTTGGGCCTTCTTAGGTTCACTACAGGCTCACATGGCCCTTTACTGCAGTGTTTTCCAATCCGGTCTTCGGTGACCCACAGACAGTCCCTGCTTTACTGAGAGCTGGGAGGGAGCGAAATTGTGGACTGTCCGGCAGGAAGCTAGAAAGAAGCAAAAACATGGACCGGCTGTGGGTCCCTGAGGAACGGATTGGGAAACACTGCAGTACCAGATAAACAGTTCTGGAAAATGGATGGAAGGATGTTTAATACATTGTGCCTCGAACTCTATGCCTCTTTCACTGCTCTTCAAGCATGTGGTCTTCAAGACTCCAGGGATGTCAGCCTGCATGTCATTATAGCAGATGGTTTTAGCTGAAATCACATGTTATGTTTATTTTCACCCCATGCTATGGGGACTCAGCCAGTGTGATTGTTAGTAAGGTGCAGTACGTGAAAACAAATGATTTCCTCCTGGCCCAGAACTGACTGTGTTTGCTTAACACTGAATTACTTTGGTAAAAAACATGCTCAGCCTTATACATGGATGCATAATGAGATATGTACAGTACATAGCTTTTGATTAACTACTCTGCTAAATCAGTACAATACTATTCATATTCAAAAATCAGCACTTGCTAATCAAACACACCTATGTCTGTATGTTCAGCAGTAAGTCACAGGAGAGGAAATTAAACATTGTGTGCGGAGACAGCCGGGCTGCAATTAGCATACAGTTTAAGGAAATAACTCTGGAGCCATAAGATCCCACGAGAATCCCCGTGTTGTACTTCTTGTGCTATTTACTTACAGCGAATTGCTTTAAATGTTAAGCCTTGAGATTATATGCATACGCAAAAACAATGTGCAAAAGTAGTTTTTACCAAATATAATGATAATAATAATAGTAATGATAATAATAAATATTTTACCAAATATAATAACAATAATAATAATTACTATTATTATTATTAATAATAATAATAATAATACTATCTAGGTCATAACTAAAAACGTGGATTGGCCTCTCTATGAGGTTTCCCTGTTTCCCCCATGGAAGTCCTTTACTTCGATAAAAATAAAACACCAGGTGGTTCCTGAGTTCCTGTCCGTGTCCCCGGCGCTGGGTCACCTCTTCTCAGAGAAACCGCAAGCCACGGGCCCCATCTGGGATCATTTCAATAACTGAAAGGCCCGATATTACTTGGCCATTAAAAAAAACCTAGGAATTCATACCGGGTCAGATGAAATCTGGATCCTCTGAAGATGAATGTATCTGTCATGTCACCTATCCCACTTTTCTGAGAAGAGCCTCGCTCCCGCCTTGCATACTCACTCCAAGATGTTTGCGCTATCAGTGATTACATTCCAGCTTATGTGTGCCCTGAAATTACAAATATCAAGCATTTTTGTAAACTAGGCATAGTCAGCGCTACACTGAGGTCTGCAGCAGGTTTTCCTAGCAGCGGCTTCAGGTGTTAATGCACTGCATGCATTATCAGGTGGATCCACATTGTGATCTTCACTGGGACTATCCAGCGAAATTCTACCCACCTATTTTGGTCTGGGCTGCAGGGGACTTGAAACCTTTCTGAGGCAGCATAGAGGAAATGGGGTAGACCCCAAATGGGGCGTTCTTTACAGGAACCAGAAAATAATAAAGGAATATTAACATAATCAATGTTTGAAGTCTTTTTTTTTATCCTAAATCTGCCTTTGTGCTATAAAACGGTCAACAGTGATTGACATGCATTAAGACTGGATGTGGTTTTAGTACAAACTGTATCCCGATCGAATACAGATGTGATCAAACGGAGAAGACTGAAACCAAAAGGAAGAGAAAAATAAGCACCAAGCTTGGTCTTGTGAACTTGTGAATAAGTTAAATACAAGGACAAATATCAGAACAATAAGGGGAAAAACAGGCAAATCCCTGTCATTTCACAATGGGACATTAATCCACTATTGTGTTTTCCCACGAATGCATAATAATCAGCCACAGACTCCATTAGTGCTTCTGAAAATCACAGGGCAGCTCATTTTGCTTCTGCTTTCATTATCATCCGGTACGATTTTCAAGGCTGGGACAAGTACCCAGCGAGAGCACGTGTTCTGAGCAGAGGACGACAATTCAGCCTTGACAGCGAGAGGGAGAGGGTTCATTTGGGCCAGTTCCCACTCGACGAGCCAGACCAAAAAAACATGGGAACATCTTTCAGGGAAGTCGAGTGAAGGTGCCTGCTTTCAACGGCAAGTGTGAGATGCAGCTCCACCCACATTCACAAGGTTTAATAAGATTATGTTAGCTTCAAGCCAAAAAGCCCAGCCATTTGCTATTCGTCCAGACTGCCAGGGTCCAACCATTTCTGTGGTTATGTGTAGCCAGAAACAATACGGCTGATGCATTTTCCTCTTAAAACATCAGAAGGATTTTTGACAGCTCTTTGGATGAATGGCTTTATTAATTAGATGCCTATTTGAAGTGCATTTTATGCCAACCTGAATGCCCAGGCAGTCACCGAGGCTGATAAACACAAGGATGTTTTTATCATTTATAATGGCCATGTTATCTGACAGCTGGCTGCGGTAAAGCACTCGCACCAACAGCACACTATGAAAGTGTGAGGAGCGGGGAGCAAACGACGTCACCGTGACCGCTTGTGTCCGCACCAGCGTCATCGACAAGCACATAAAAATCCAACAGGCTCCACCCGTTTCTGATATTACAAAGGAATCACGTAAAGTTGGACATTTGACGAGGATACTGTTTGCATAACGACACATCCACCTGTTAATTTATGATGCTTAACCAGCTCTGCTGTGACAGACCGTGCACAGGACAAAAGAGAGTCTGTTACAAGAACATCAGTTTTAATGGAGTGTGACGTTTACAAGGCAAATACCGGCCAAGATCACTAACCTTCAGAGTCTGTACAATTTAGTCTTTTATACAATTCTTCTGTTTTGAAATTAAAAGACTTCTATATGCTAAAGATATAGTATGTATCTATACTGATACACTTACACAGACACCAGTGCTTGCAATTCATCCATATCATTGAACTTCGACTTGTGACCACCGTTCTGTTTTTCCAGTGAAGTTTGGCTCATGCTGTCATGATTTTTGAGACATGATTCACCATGACACATTAAATCATTTTGCCGTTTTTATGAGCGATGCAGCTGTGATTTGGCTCTGACTCTTTGCCCTTTTTGGAACCCTTTCAGCTGCCTTTGAAAAACTCATATATTAAAGTGCTGATTGTCAAACCTCTTTTATATCTGACACATCCTGTTAACTGGCATTCAACCTATTGTGACTCACCTTCGTAGCTACACTTGTGGTATCGCTGTTTTAAAGTCCTTTTTCACATGGTGTAGGCTGTAGCGTGTCACTAATTTTAAGCGAGGTCATTTTTGCCTGGTGGAGGGAGGCATTAAAAATAGCTCAATTCACAGGAGCTGTAACATTGACTGTTATTTTCATTAAAAAAAGATTATTATGAAATATGAAATTAACTTTTTAAATATACTTTAGTATCACTGAGAATCTGTGTATTTGTGTGCTTCTCTGATTTCATAGTCTTGCCAAAACACGTTTTATCATACTGTAGCTTATATATCATTTATTGCCTTGCATGTTCAAAATTCATTAACAATTTATTGACTTTATCACTGAAGGCAAGGTCGATTCAGAAGCTCCATGTTTCCATGAATGTGTAGTGTGGCCTGTCCTCATGAACATTTGTTGGTTGTGCATGTCCTAAGGAAGATCTTAAATCTGCACGTTGCACAGAGCGGACAAGGGTTATTACTCTCATGTCTCTCGGTATAAGAGTGTCACTGACAGTCACAAATAGACTTGTTTACATTCTTCCCAAACCTGTATATTTTATGCATATAAATTAAGAAAGAAACTACTAAGAAAATGCCCTCAGTGTCAGGCCCGGCTCGTCCGATCCTCCTGTGTGCCACGCCCTCTCATTTACCTCATGTGCATCCCCGATTGTGACCAGCTGTTTCCTGTTTGCTTGTTTTATCCTGCGTATTTAAGTTTGTGTCAGAGTCAGTTTCCCCAGATCTGTCATTAACGTTCGTCCTGTGTTGCTCCCCATCTGTCCTAATAAAACCCCATTCTGGAATGCTTGTCTCCTGAATCTGCTTCACCACTCATGCATCGGACTCGACAGAATGACAGATCTCAAAGAGAAAGTACCTGACCTCACCAAAGAGGAGTTTCTCGTCCTGGTTGACGAGGTGCTTTATTGGCTACGGCAGCCTGAGATAAAAGAAGATCCAGCTCGGAAGCAGGGACCAATTTAGAGGAGATGTCCCTGCCCGGCAATGCGCAACTAGCGGAGGAAGTGCGCAAAAACCTTCTGCGGCTTAGAGAAATGGCAGCTGAGGCGATGATGCAGGGGGTGGACGGGGACTGTGGGCTACACTATGGAGAGCGGTCTGGGCTTCCCGTAATACCCAGGAACCTGCTGAAAGCTCAGCGAAAGCAGCATCACAGAAAGCAGGAAGACATCTCGGGATCTTCCTGGGGGCCACCCAGATCTCCGTCGTTTCCCCTGTCAAGTGTCAGAAGATGCCCCTTCCGGTTCAGCCCTGACGTCACCGCTGCTGTATCGTGCAAACAGGTACCCGAAGTCCAGCACCGGCAGCTCATCCCTTCCAGGGAACGTGCCTGGCCTTAAAAGTCGGGGATGCCTTCCCGTGGGTCCCCAAAATCCCCAGGAAGACGACGCCCGCAGCCGGGGTATAGTCCCATGCTCCGCCCCCAACGGTTCCTGCACCAGTGGTTGATGCTCCGCCCCCCGCAGTTCCAGATGTTCCTACTCTGCCTGTCCCTGACCCGCCTGCTCTGCCTGTCCCTGACCTGCCTGCTCTGCCTGTTCCCGTGTTGCCTGTCCTGCCTGTTGCTGCTTCGCCTGTGCTCGGAGCTAGTTGGCCTGTTGCTGCCTCACCTACAGTCCCGATGCCACCCGGCGTGACTCCAGTAATGCTCTGTCCGAGGTCCCATCTCCGCTCGTGCTTGACGCTCCGGGCACCATTCCTTTGCCTCCACCTCCTGTTTTACCCGTCCTGGCTCCTGTGATGCCAGTCCCAGTCCCCAAGAAGATCCCAGACAGTTGCAGCATTGCTCCTTCCCTCTTGAAGGAGGAAGAGCTTGAGTGGGACCCTTCGGAGACCTCCCTAATGGCCCCAATGAACCCCTCTAGGGTACTGACCCTCTCACCTTTGCCCCAATGGAGTGAATCCCAGCCAGGTCTCTGCCTATTGGTGTTTCCTCTGTCTCCCTTCCCGGTCTATCTGCCTGCGTTTCCCATCTTGTGTCAGGGGTTGTCTGAGCTTTTGTCCTTGTGCCTGTTCTGTGTTTCTGTTCTGTTCCCGGTCCCTCGTTCATGTTCTTGGTCTTGTTTTCCTGGTCTCGTCTCGTCCGTCGCCTTCCCTGAGGTCTGCCCGGAGTGCATGCCTTTGGGGGGGGGTTCTGTCACGTCCGATCCTCCTGTGTGCCACGCCACCTCATGTACCACATGCGAGTCCCTGATTGTGACCAGCTGTTTCCTGTTTGCTTGTTTTGTCCTGTGTATTTAAGTCTGCTTCCGAGTCAGTTTCCCCAGATCTGTCATTAACGTTCGTCCTGTGCTGCTCCCCATCTGCCCTAATAAAACCCCATTCTGGAATGCTTGTCTCCTGAATCTGCTTCGCTGCTCCCCGCTCGTGCATCGGAAGTGACACTAAGTGGTAGCTATAGCACACACACACACTATATATATATATATATATATATAATGAATTTTGCCAGTTGCTTCATTCTTAGCAAATACTGTGAAGAAAATGAACACGTGCATCCTCACACGCACAAACACATGGTGTATATGTGTTACGTGCGTTCCATTTGTTTTGGACATTTTATCGTGTGACAACAGCAGTCAGGATGACAGTAAATGATCAGTTTTGACTGCTTGGGAATCACAGGACCCCCTGGGGAGGAGTGGCAGTATATATAACCACTTACTGGTCCTGTCTTTATTTCCTTACATTTCCTGTAGTTGTGGAGGCAGTGTTGACACATGAGAGAAAGGCCTTCCTTTGGCCTTTTTTTTGCAGTTATCAGAGATATGGTGACATCAACCTGGCATGCTACAAACAGCCAGGAGTAGTTTTCTGACAATCTCTGTGGACATCTGACATTACCAGAGCAAGGTTGCTGAATTCATTGGTCTTTCCCACTAATTCATGTCTACAATCACATGAAAAGTGATTGTAGAAGAAATTAAAGATAAGATAACACAACTAATGAAACTTTTAATCCTGCCGTATCAATACCCATTGTACCGGTTGTTGATAACTGACTGTAGCTTTAATATATTTATTTTGTGTTTTTCATTTCCTTCATTAGAATCATGGGAAACAGCAAAGGGAATCAGGTCTTAATCTATAGCTTAACAATACCTCAGCTTTGCAGTCAAGCAGGTCTGTTCCATTTTAGCCATAATAACTCTGCAGTGTATGTGCAGTCAGTACAATGGCCCACGTGGATCATGCCTGAGTAAGAAGGTGACTCACTCAGAGATCTTGGTGCGCTCCATGACAATGGTGCAGGAGAGTAGAACAAACATGGTAATGGGTACTCTACTGTCAGAATGGGCTTCTGTCTTCCATTTAACTATCCCTAAGGCCTACTTGTTTTATTTAAAAAAGGATGGGAACAGGATACAGAGCGTTGTCTATAATGTATCTCTCTTTAATTAACTTTTCCCTTGAGGTCATTATGAGCACAGGTGCAATGAACTCCGCTATTATATCTTGGATTAAGTTCACTTGTGTAAATTGTTTTTTTTTTTTTTTCTTTTTAGAATCAGATGTATGACGGTGTGAAGGAAAAAAGACGCCAGTCGTGCAAGCTCAAGGAATCTGCAGAGCATCTATACATAAATAGAAATATACATTAGGTCTCTTCTGGCAACAGAGCAGAAACTGGAATGTACCTTTCTGCAGTGGTCTTGACCCTTTCTGCGGTGGTCTTGACCCCCTCCCACATGGTTATGCTAATGTTGTCTAGCCCTTAGCCTGAGAAGAGCAAGTTCTCCTCCTTCACTGCAGGGAGGCCCCCGCCTCCAGCGTATTGATGTGTCATGCTCCGGCGTGTCACCGGCACAAAGACACACTGGTAGAGGGTCAGATCCACTGACAATGTTGTGCTGTAGGTCACACATGTCTACAAGTAAATACCCTACGACATGGAGGGGAGAAAAGCTCCGACCTTTTGTGGTCTTTTAGATAATACAAACACACAAGCACACCATGACTAAGATGTGGCTTTTGGGCTGACATTTTCAATTTAATATAATTAGTGTCTTATTCAGCAGCATGATATGGAGAATGTGCCCGCGCTCTAGCTGTGAGCCGTCTACACGTCGGATCCCTGCGTCGGCCGTCTTCTCACGTTTGGCAAAACAGTTTCAACATGTTGGTCTATATTCTAAGAAATGGCATTTTGCATATTTATACCACAACCACACACTGGATTAACAGGTATGGAAGATGGACGGGTTAGAAAGCAGCTCTAGGTGTGTGGAGTTTAAGTCAAGGGAGGTGATGTTACGGTTATATAATTCCCTGGTAAGACCCCATCTAGAATACTGTGTGCAGGTTTGGTCACCATACCGTAAGAAGGACAAGGGCTACAGGAATGATTCCTGGTCTTAGAGGAGTGTCTTCTGAGGAGAGGTTAGCTGAGCTGAATCTGTTTAGCCTTGAGCAAAGGAGACTAAGGTATATAAGATTGTAAAAGGTCTGGATGCTGTTCAGCCATATACTTATTTCAATATTAGTTTAAATACGAGAACTTCTGGCCATAGGTAAAAATTAGCAGGAGAACATTTTAAAATGAATTTGAGAAAGTACTTCTTTACGAAGTGTATAGAAAGAGTATGGAATAGTCTTCCTCCTAGTGTAGTGAAAACTTAAACCGTGGGTCTTTTAAATCAGAGCTAGATTAGATTTTAACAACTCTGAGGTATTATTACTTAAGTTTTCCCCAAGCGAGCCTGATGTGCCGAATGGCCTCCTCTCGTTTGTAAATTTCTTATGTTCTTATGTTCTTACTGTATGTGTGCTAATATGTAGGCTAGTATGTTTTTTGAAATGAATGAGGAAAAAGAAAAAATATTACAGCAAATGTCTAGAAATTTCCGTGAATCTGCATTATTGTGTAATACACTGATTGTCACTGGGACCCATTTTTGAGTAATATATTCAAGTATGGCTGGATGTCTTATATTATTATTAATTATATAGACCAATTAGCTTGATTAAAATGAATGCATATGGTTGATTAAATTCCATTAATCATTAAATCAAGTGTTTTATGTTCATTCCTATATGATTTATTAATACCAGTTTGAAACTGTTTTAAATTCTGTTTTCATCATATTTGGGTGTGATAATCTTTCATGTCTGCTCGATTTGTTCATTAACCCTGATCTAATCACTACTAGTAAAGAAAGCTTTAGTCAAAATGCTTTCATAAATGCTAATGTACTGTATTGCATATGGTTCAGCATTTTGACCCGGTCATAATGCCTAAAGCCACACTTGATGACGAGGTCAATGACATCCAAACATGGTGCTCTGAAAATATTAACTGGCAATATTCATTAATTCCATTAACACACTACGTCAAAATGGTGTTTTGATATATGCTTTTTAACCTATTGTCTTGTCTACTCACCCCACACATGAAGAAACCACAATGAGTTTAGCGCATGCCATTGGATTCAATAAAAGCTAAGCCCTTTTGAAATACTGCGTCTGGAAAAGGGAAGGAACTTCCACAGTCATCTGAAGACCTTTCCCTGCTGAGACACATGCGTATGACAACATTCTGAATGTAGATCCTAGTGCTGGCATTTTCACTCTGTCGTTTGGGGCCATAACAGGAGCCAAATTGACAGTGAGATTCAAGTTGTTTTCATATTTCAATATATATATATGATGAAATGAAGATCCAGGTTTTGCAGCGGCCCAGGCAGAGTCCGAATCTGAATCTGATTGAAAATTTTTGGCGTGATCTCAAAATTGCAGTTCACAAACAAAAGTCTTCAAACTTGGCCTAGTTGGCCCAGTTCCGCAAGAAAGAATAAGGTAAATCACCGCCATCCAGATGTGCTAAGCTTGTAGATGGCTTGTAGATCCAAAGTGACTGCAAGCAGTTATTTCCACAAAGGGTGCAGCTACCAAGTATTGACTGTGTGTCATGTGAAGGGGTCAATTACTTTTTCAAAAGCATTTTTCAAAACATGATTGTCAATTTGCATTCGTTTAGATCATAAAGCTTTATACTGTATTCTTTCAACTCACGGTATGTATGTATGTACAGTAAAACCTCAGATTGTGAGTAACTTGGTTTGTGAGTGTTTTGCAAGACAAACAAAATTTTAAAGTAAATTTCAACTTGATAAACAAGCAAGGTCTTATAGTACGAGTATTCATACATATACATACACTTTGTCTGCCGATCGTCATGTAGTCACAACTGAGCCGATGGTTCTCTCGCTCTCGCTGCGGGATTGTGGGTAATTGTTTTGCATGCCTGGTCTCAGTCGGCGTGTCTCACTCGTATATTCAAAATTTAATAGAAAAGCAGCACCCGGATAAGGGCATAGCAGTGCGAGCGATGGATCTGTTTAACGGCAATGCAATGTCACACTTCCGCGAAATCGAAAAGGAGGCAAAAGCGGCTGTCATTGGATAGGTTCCTTGTTAAAGTCGCACAAAAAGAAAAAGATTCCAGTGAGCCAACAGATAGCAGTGATTCCGTTACTTATAGTGAAAGTCGTCTTACAAAATAACCCTCCTCTTCTCCTCTCTCTCCTCTCCCTCACACCATCCATGAGTCTTTTCAAAGGTAAATTGCAGGTTGATTTGTTTTATGTATTTTTACTTCATATTTTGTATTAATTTTTATATGAATATTTTTTAACGAATGATCTGTTTCCATTATTTCTAATGGGAAAATTTGCTTTGATATACGAGGGCTTTGGATTACAAGCACATTTCTGGAGTGAATCATGCAATCTGAGGTTTTCCTGTATGTGTTTATGTGTGTGTGTGTGTGTGTGTATGTATGTATATTTGAGTTGTTCATTTATAACTGTGACAATCCCTTTGGTCAGAATGGCTAACCCAGGTGTGGATCAGCCTAGAATTCTTAGGGTATATGAGGAGGAAAAAGGATGGATTCAGCACCACATACAAGAAAGAGGATAAATAAAGAAGCTATTTTGTTGGCCAGGAAAATAAATGAAATGCACAAACTCTGGCTGGGGGGTGTCAAGGACAGACTTATTATACAAACACAGGACTGCTGGCTTCTAAAATGCAGGCAGGTCTAGCAGGGCCAGGCCAATTTAAGTTATTTTTGGAAAAAAGGGACAAGTGGAATAAAATTGCAAGAAAATCCCAATGACCTATCTTCCTGTCATGCCAGCTACACCTCCCTTCCCTGCAGTAACATCTAAGCAATGGTCTGTCCTTTTACATATCTATGCCACTCTTAGATATGGCAGATTTGTGTTTGAATTTGAATTTATCGTTTGTTAAATATTTATCAACATGTCAACAAGGGCTTTTGGCAGAGCATATACAAGTCCACAGTAGTATTACAGTAGTAGTTTTTAGTACTAGGGGGTAACACTGTTGTCTTACACCTCTAGCATTGGGGATCCAAATGCCATTCCTGTTGCGCCCCCTTCCAGGTGGGCCGTGGGACATTGGCACGCAAATGCGACTTGGTCCATAATGGGCCACTGCACGGACAAAAAACCCGGTCCTGTCTTGGGAAAAATTCCCTGGTTGATGAAATTTACCGATAGGATAGGGCCGTGCGATATAAAAGATATATCGACTTATTGTCGCATGAAATTTAAATGACAGGAAAATGAGTAACTTCAGTAAACTGTTAATAAGGTACGTTGCATGATAGCATTCAACAGCCTATCACAAAAACTGACACATCTGACACAATTCCAGCCAATTATATGTCCATTTAAAAATGGACAACCTACGCAGAGCAAGGTTGGTTGAGTTAGAGGAGCCACATACTACTGTTTTGGTAATATCACGGAAGAGAGAAGCACTCCCTCACAGGAAACACATGGGGCCTGTGCTACGAAACAGGGTTACTGGCTTATAGGGGTAACTTGTCAGATTTAAGGTAGTCTGGGCAAAATGTAAGTGAACAAATGTGAAGTCCATTTATACTGCGGTACCTTAAATCCAACAAGTTACCCCGATAATCCAGTAACCCCGCTTCGTAGTACAGGCCACAGGTGTCAGAGCAACAGGCAACAGAGCAACCAGAGTTAAACAAGGTCAAAGGATGTTGGTGTTGTGTTAGCCTACAGTTAACAGTTTAATTTTGTATTAATTATTCATTTTTATATATATTTCAGCTTGCAGTACATTCATGATCTTGCTTTTTAAAATGTCATAAATATGTTTAAAGGCAATGCTAAGGAACCTTAAGCAAAAATGGTAGCTTGAGGAAGAAAAATAACGAGATGGAATACTTAGAAAAGAACTGTGAATGTGAAATACATTGTGCTTTTAAATATACACACACCAGCAGTCAGAAGTTTTTTCACACACTGGGATTTTCTACGTTTGCGTGTTACTCACATAACATTTACTAAGACTACACTTAATATTCTTTGCTAACAAATAATTTTACAGTATGTTCACCATTTGAGTTCCTATATTAGCAAGAAACTGTCATATCTTTGATTCACCAAAGTAACCTAAATTAACTAGTTATAACAGCAGAGAAATGTTGAGGTGTTCTTTGTTCACAGGACATTAAATACTGGGATTAAATCATGGGATGAAACAGGTAGCCAATGGATTTAAAGTTAAAGGACAGCCTAAGATTTCACTACGCCATCGCCACACAACCAGTTAATAGAATGTCACACATGCACTGTTACATACTCTTTCCATATTATAAAGGAAAGTTGTTCTATTTGACTTAAATTCTCATTTATAGTTGTTCACTGAACTTTCCAATTTTTAATAAGTATGAAAAATCTGCAGTTTATGAAATGTATGGAAAGGTGATAAAAAGCTGTGATGTGCAAAAACTTTTGAAAGATAGTAAATTAAGTATTTACTGACTTCTTTCTTCCCTGGCTGTAAGAATGTACCCCAGGTCACCGGGAAATGGTGAACACTGGAAAGGTGGGGCTGCATGCTGGGAAAGGAGGACATACAGTGTTCTAGGCTACCTGGAAGTGGCTACAGCGCCCCCCCCCCCCCCCCAAAAAAAAAAAAAAAAAAAAAAAAAAAAAAAAAAAAAAGGCACTTCAGGTGGAGGGGG
>JAODKE010000015.1:19242663-19258254 GCA_026779605.1 Mormyrus hasselquistii
GAGAAGGCGCCAACCCACCCACCCCCACCCAAAAAAAAAAAAAAAAAAAAAAAAAAAAAAAAAAAAAAAAAAAAAAAGTGGTTGGGCAAAAATCAATATAATTGACTTATTTTTATTAGAAATGCGCTGTTTGCTTGTGAGACAATCTTCTGTGTGTAAAATCAACAATAATTAGGATGATGCTTCAAAATTAAGTAAGGGTGTCCTGCTTTGAATAAAGTCACTCTCTGGTTGGTTAAACCCTGTATTCAAATTTTTCAGTTCTAATGGTGAGACAAAAAGAACACCATATAGCAATGATAATAAAAATGAGGACGTTACACTCAACTATTTCAAACATCATCATCAGTTAATTAAATCTCTTTTCCCAGAACCATTATGTTAAAAACATATGCTGGCTTATTGCGGATCACTGACTTACTGAAGTCTCAGCCGCAGTGAAAGGCCACTAACTGCAGAGAAAATGTTTTGATGTCCTGTCCCATAATACTGAGGGCCACAGTCCACTGAAATGTCTATGTTTGTTAAGACATTACGGATACCATCATTATAGAAGAGGTGCAGGATATTCATGATTAAAAACTGGCCGTTCAGTCTATCTTGTTAATGTCTGTACGTTCCAAAGGTAGTGGACAAATGAGTATTAATGGAAAATTCGGTGAAATTACTTGCAAAACCTTATCTATACTGTATCTGAAAAATTGAGGCTGTTGCATTTCAGACATCATGAATCGACGTGTTTTCATAAAAATCTTGTATATTATTGTTATAAAAGCACAAGCTGTGTCTGCAGCTACAGTATGTGACCTATTTATATTAAATCATTTAAAATCACAGTATTTATGCCCATTAAGTGACTTTTATTGTAAATACATCTGTACATTAATTTATTTACATTATTGAACCTAAATTTAAGCTTAATTTGAAATAAATTTCACAGTTATACTGAATTTCCAAGCTAAAAATATTTTTGCATACTACCCAGGGTTGGTTCCTGCCTGCGCCTCTTGTTCCTGGGATGGGCTCCAGTCCCCTCCGCGACCCCAGTTGGGATGAAGCGGTGATGGTGATGGATGGATGGATGGATAGATGAAATATTTTTACTTATTAAAAAGTTGACAAAGTAAAAAAAAAAACTTCTGTACAGTAAACACGTCATGTATATTTTGTTTTAGGAGAAGGTTATAATCCCCTGATGACCATAGTGGTATTACTGTACCATTAGGCTCTTAAGCAGACCTGTAACCCCCAAACACCCCGGGGACTGCCTGACCCCACTTTCTCAATTTCTCACATGACCAGTTGTTTAGGGAATTCTTCTCATTTCTAGTACCTGTGAGAGAGTTTCCGTGGTGTTGTTTGTGGGTTTGTGGTTTTGGCGGCACCGTGAAGTGGAGAGAGATATGCTGGCACGTCTCTGCAGACAGCAGGGGTTTGAAGCGGCCAAGCACACGCGTCAAAGACCCAGCAAAGATTACCATACATTTGCATGAATCACGATAAGCCTGATTAACAGCCCTCCCCCAACATGACAATGGGTGTCTGTATGTGAAGTGAGGAGGGCTGCCTGCACGCAGCCTCCACCCTGAACTACAGACAGACAGTGAAAAGGACTGCCTGTACGCAGCCTCCACAATGAACTACAGACAGACAGTGAAGAGGGCTGCCTGCACGCGGCCTCCACAATGAACTACAGACAGACAGTGAAGAGGGCTGCCTGCACGCAGCCTCCACAATGAACTACAGACAGACAGTGACGAGGGCTGCCTGCACGCAGCCTCCACCCTGAACTGCAGACACACAGCTGTAATATTTCAGTCTCTTTATAGAGCTTCGTCATAGAAGTTCAGGCACTTACAGCACAGATTTTTCAATTTGAAGTTTGCATATTGACAAGGGCAACTGTTATAACTTGTGACTGGGTGGACCTTTTATGTTAATACTTTTAAATTGACATCTTAAAAACAATGACTTTGTCAACTTGTGCATCCGAATAAGAACAATTTATTTCTCTTTAATATGCAGTACTCCATTTTCCCCTTTTATGACCCAATTAAGCAGCAGTCACCTGACCTTTATTGTGATGACCCAGTAATCGTCCATCCAGAAAGGGAAGTCTGCATCAGTATCCACAGTGACTGTCTGTGGAATGATGGAAATACCACAACTCAGAGTAATATTAACATGGATACATTTGTCAAGTCAGTGATGGGGCTTATCAAGAAGTGCATTGGAGTGAAGGCAGATCAAAATGACTTAATGTACTGTGCTGATGGTATTTATGGTCAGCAGAACTGCTTCAATAATTGCATGGCCTGTACTGCATAGTTATGTAATTTTGACTGTATTTCATTTGTATTGCAGATTTGTGATAGAATTGAGAAGTATGACATTTAAACATATAAGGAAGAACAGCATGGATTTGTCACTCCGCGTGTGTGGGTATGGGGTCAGCTGACCTGGAGGGATCGTGCCTTTGGCGTGTTACATTATGCTGAAAGCCTGGAGGGAAGGTCACTTCCAACGCCGCTTCAGATTGTGAATGCTCCAGCATCTTACCCATTCCTCAGGCCAGAATGATTAAAACGACTACTCCCTGCATCATGTTTTATACTGTGATAGAAAGTGTACTTGGATGTACTGTATTTTTTTTTATTGCCATTTCACTCTGTTTGCTATCTTCAGCTTTCTCAGCTTTTAGTATTGTACACGTTATAGATGCGATGCCAAGCAAGATCGGCTGTCGACATAGTAGCAGGAAAGAGGATGTTGGGTTGAAACAGGATGTTGCCAGAGTGTTTTAGAAGTTGCTGGAGGCCAAATTTCAATTTGACTTCAGCTTCTATCAGGCAATGAGAGATCTGTCTTTTTCTGAGACAATATGAAACTTCAAAGCCATTGTATGTTCTAGGGGAAATGGGGACTTTGTCCTGTGGATGATTTAGTGTGACACGTAAAGGTCTTTTTTTTGCATTTCTTTGGTTACTCTTCCCCCATTTTCTAGAACTATCGGTCGGCAAAACAAACCCAGAAAAGAGAAACTGTTTACTGCCGGCAGAACAAGCGCAATTTGGCAGTCACGTCCAAGTGCCTGCTCGCATGACCCTAGAAAACGTTCGCTTCCAGGAATGCTTTTTCAGCAATCAGGAGTCTATCTTAGGAAGTGCAAAAAGCATTCACAGCGGACAGGAGGACAGCACAGGGCAGACATAGCCTCAGTCATGCAGGAAGCCTTCAGTGAACTGTTTACACGAATCCCCACAGATCCTGCCAGCTGTATTCCCTCATTCATTGTGCTTTTACTACAACCCCAGGGTTCTGTAGCCCATCTCATTATTTTTCTTCTTGTTTTGACTGTCCAGGACGTTAGGTCCACTGTGTGCTGTATCACATCCACTTTTTTAATTTAGTGTATGATGTTTGTACAAACATCGCTTGCTGTCCTCACCACAGTAACTAAAAACAGACAACTCTGAACCTGTTTAAGCAGTATGGTCAGGTTCAGTGTCTAAATACTGTATGACTCATAATAGCTAAATACAGGTTCGATTAAAGAACAGCTGGACTGAAATATGCATTATAGCATACACACAAATATATTGTATCTGTCTTCCAGCCTCTTAACCAGCCAGGGGTGTGCAGCCTATCCCAGGTAGCACAGGGTGCAAGGCTGATGGAGTCTAGTCCATCATAGGGTGCACACACACTTACAAATAATGGGGGATTTAATGACATCAATTGAACCACTGTGCACCCTTAATAAAACAAAGCAACATATACAATTACAACTTCAACTAAATGCAAAGCTGATATCTGTGCATATTCCATTTAAGGAAACAAACATTTGCATCTGATCTCTTTGAAGGAACGGGGTTGTGAACTACATTTAGCCACAAGACTCCCTGCTCTTGTCCAGTTGTGGTTCTCTGTGTGGTGCTGAGAGGGAAATGAGGCAGGAAATGGAACATTCACGGCTCCTTCGTTATAATTGGATATACCTCTTCCACTTCCAATTTTAATAAAACTGTCATTTACCAACACCGTGAAAACTAAATCCCACGATTCCACAATGATACCAGCACTGCGAAAGCATTGATTGAAATTATTCTGCTGAAAATATGTTTCAATGTTCCCATGGGGCTGAAATTGGTGGTATTAAACTCGAAACAATGGCACATTTAATTGGCTCATCATAATTATTCTCATACAACCATGAAAGTATGTATCAGGAAATGCAATGCGAAAAGGAAACATACTAATGTATATATAATAGCGATTACATACTAAGATAAGCTGCAACATTTAACGTTATGGATAATTTTATTAAATGTATTGTGGTGAGAGTTCGAGACATTTTAATGAGATTAATTTAATTTAATTTAATGAGAATAAGAGCTCTTTCAGGAATGGAAGTTGTCTTTACTTATTTGAAACACAGACAAACAGCAACACAGACATGTAACACTAGAATTAGCTTTACAGTCACATTCACAGTTGGATGCTAACAAAACACAGACACACATACGCACACACACAGTACACAGTGAACAGAACATGGTTACAAATTTACTATTTACTTTACTATTTACTGGGGGACTTGCTCCTGTGGGTAATGACAGTCAAACCTGGTAGGGTGTGATTGGGAGAAGTGGCCTGCCTGTTTGAAATCCAAGTGGTGAGTATTTGGTGGAGGCCCTTGTCGAGGTGGCAATCCCCAAACCTGGTGGTGGACACCAATGGTAAAGGGAACTGTTAGGCTGAAGAAGGAGGCCTTCGTGGCTTGGTTAGCTTGTGGGTTTCCTGGAGCAGCTGACAGGTACCGGTAGGCCAAGAAGCAGCTCTTGCGGTTTTCAAACGAAAACCCGAGGGAGGAGCTTGCTGTGGCTATGGAGAAGGACTTTTGGTTGGCCTCAGAAAGGTTCTGACAAAACATCAGGCGGTTCAGGAAGGGGAAGCTGGGCTTCACCAATGCTATTTACAGCAGGGATGGAGAACTGCTGACCTCAACTGGGGATGTAGTCGGGCAGTGGAAAGAATATTTGCAGAATCTCCTAAATCCCACTGATGAGCCTTCTTCGGAGTAAGAAGACCTGGAAGATTCAGAGAGGGACTTGCCCATCTCTAGGGCTGAGGTCACTGAAGTATTCAAAAAACTGGCAGGGCTCCAGGGGTGGATGAGATCCTGAGTTCTTGAAAGCTCTTGATGTTGTTGGACACTGAACCATCTCTTGATCTTCACAAGGATACTGGAGTTTTCACTGGAATTTTCCCATCCAGAATACATGTGTTTTGTGGATTGGGAAAAGTCATACAACGGTGTCCAGGAGTATGGGGTCCATTGTTGCAGGCCATTAATTCTCTGTTCAAATGGAGGAAGAGCTTCGTATTGCCAGCAATGGGTGTTGGATTACATCAGGGCTGCCCTTTGTCACTGATTCTGTTCATAACTTTTATGGACAAAATTCCTAGACATAGCAAAATGGTGGAGGGTGGTGGGAGCGGTTTGGGAGCCTCAGGATCGTGGAAAGTCAACAGATGGATTGGTGCAGCATCGACAGTAACTATTCTATTGTCTTAAAGTGGGAGCTGAGCCGGAAGGCAAAGCTCTCAATTTCCTGGTCAATCCACATTCCTACCCTCATCTACGGCCATGAGCTTTGGGTAGTGACAAAAAGAAATGAGATTGTGAATACAAGTGGCCGAAATGATTCTCCTATGCAGGGTGGCTGGGCAAAGCCGTAGAGGTAGGAGGAGGAGCTCAGACATTCCGGAAGGCTGCTACTCCACTTCGAAAGGCGCCAGTTGAGGCGGTTTGGGCATCTATCTAGGATGGGGAGGTGTTTTGGGCATGTGCAACCGGGAGGAAGCCCTGGAGCAGACTCAGGACACGATGGAGAGATTGTATGTCTTGGTTGGCCTGGGAACACCTTGGTATTTCCCTGATGGAGCTAGAGGAGGTGGGTGGTGTGTAGGATGTCTGGGCATCCCTGCTTAGACTGCTGCCCCCCCTGACCGGACCCTGGATTAGAGGCAGAAAATGGATGGATGGGTGGAAGAAAAACAGAAGAATGTAGATATTAATTGCATTATTTACAGATATGTGTGGTGCTCTGCAAGGCATGCTGGTAAAGTGCATAATTATTCCTGCTAACTCCCTTGGCGTCATAGTATTGCTGTACATGGCTCATGTCACTCCATGACTTTAAGGTTCCTGTAGAAACTGGAGCATAAAAAGCAAGAAAATAATGAAGCATGGCTGGCATATTTCTAATTTAACCCTTTTATGGCTGAGTATAACACCACTGGGAATGCTGAACATAGAGTTTAGTTCCTAATGGATGCTATTGTACCTCGTTATGCTTGTCTGATTAAAATGATGAAAAGAATGACTTTGAATAATGGCTGTAAAATGGTGTGATGGTTATGTAGCTGCTTCGTGTGATTAGGAAATGTCCTTCTTTCTGAACAGATTCCAGTTACATGAGCACAACAACCAGCTTATTTTTCTTTTTTCCCCCCACTGTCATTAAAAGCGCTGTTGAAATGCAGTTTTTCTTAAGCATGTGCAGTTCAGAAGTAATTTTGCCAAGGATGATAGGACCCGAATTCGGGTAAGGCTTTAAGGGGCTTTGCGTATACCGATTAATAGGGAAAAAACTGCCTAGAGTCAAGCTATTAATCTGAACTGGGGGCTAAAGATCGGTCCTTCTGGGTTATTGAGTGTTAACATGGTCTGTGATTGACTGGTATCTACCCAGCCTGGTTCCATATAAGCATGACCCAACATAATTGTGTTAAGCAGTATCAAATGCACTAAGACAATCTAATTGCATATGGTCATATGTTGATATTATACAGGGAACACATGATCGCATGTGTGTTTCGGCATATTTGCAGAGAGACTGACATCCCATCTATGGCGTGTCTGTGCTGCCCTGGATAGACTCCAAATTCCATGACCCTGCTCAGAATAACTGTTTGGAAGATGGAAGAATGGGTAGTATACATTATTTCGGAGGAGTGCCAAGACTTTTTGCCAGATGATTACTCAACCCTTTGGGAATAGCAGCCCTGAAGCTGTTGTTAACAAATCAACATGCTAATAAGAGCACATCTCAACTGTTATAACCAGCAATTTCATAATAATTACAGTCAACACTCAGCCCTTTTCAGAGAGAGTTCAATGGAAAGTGGGCCTTGGCTTCTAAAGCTTTTAAAAGGCACTTAATCGCTTACAGGTTACACGGACTGTATCTTCTCACTGCCAACATAGCAGAGCACATTTCCAGATTTAGAAACCCAGAATTCAACCTATTACATCTCATAATTTTATCTTCAGCTACATGTGCAATTGCACTCCTGGATCATCGCCTTGAAAACTTTGAGATCTTTGGTAGCAAACCATAACACCACAAAAAAAGCGAAACCATAACCACTGTATTCGTAGTTTCTCAGTACCATACAGCAGGGGTGGCCAATCTTATCCAGAAAGGAGTGTCATACAGGGCCCATACAGGTATGTTTCCTGTGAGGGAGTGCTTCTCTCTTCCGTGATATTACCAAAACACTGGTTGTGAACAGCTGACATAAAAGTTATCTAAAAAACCTGCATAACGCTGACTCTTTGTGGATAGGATTGCCCACCCCTGCCGTAAAGCAAAAAGTTCCTCTGATTTCCAGCTCCTGGGAGCATCTTTCATATAGACAACTGAGAAATTTTTTGGCAGGGTAAATAGCATTATTAGGGACAGATGTAAATGGGCACCGAACAAGAGTGCAAATGAAATTTAATGAATTTTAATTTTGTCATGTTTCCGGATCCAGAAGCCAGCATGGATGTTCTAGCATTGTCCCCTGTTAATTAAAAACACCTTGTTTCCCACACAATCACTTAAATATACCCTAGATTTGTCATGTTATTGTGAGGTATTATAAGTTACTCTTTACTGAGCATTCCTAGTGTAATTGTATCCCATAGACTCAGGGGAATACATATGATTTTGGCATAGGTCTGCCGAACATGCTTTGCTTGAGGCAATAACTCAAAAACCATTTGATGGATTTTTTTCAAACTGCAGAGTCATTGTATGGGTGATGAACTAGAAGTCATTAAATTTTGAGTCACTGTCTAATGTGCTTCCCTAAGTGAGGGAACCTGGACTAATGAAGGTAACAGGAAACAGTTAGTGAACACAGGGAATCCACACAGGGTTAATGAGGGGGCATAGCACATGGAAAGAGCTGATGATCGGGGCAGGACAGGACCCACCCCCAAAAAGGCGCGAACTCCGGGCGTGGCTAAGGGGAGCAAAGCGACAGGGACCGGGGACACAACAGCACCTTGGGGAACAAAAGAACAACAACCTCAATGGGACCCAGGGAACAGAACAAAACAGAACAGAACAGAACAGACACACAGAACTGAACAAGGAGGACAACTCACACAATAAGCTACAAACCACAGGGAACGTAGGAAAACACTAAAAAAAGACAAAGACATTAAAGATGGAAACATAGGACCAGGGAACAATAAAGGGGACAACAGAGGGAAGCACACCAGGGAATAAATGCACAGAGAGAAAAGGAGGTAACACAGGGGGCACACCCACGGGAGGCACATAGGGACCAGCAGGGGACGTGGGCAAAGAAGGACGGGACTGACATACGGGAGGCACAAAGGAACCAAAAGAGGATGAAGGTACAGACGAACACGGAAAGGGGACACAAAGGGACTAACCAGAGACGAAGGAACCAAGGGACAGGGAGAACATGCGGAGGGTACAAACGGACTAGAGGGCACTGCGGGACAAGGGCGAAACACAGGGGTCACAAAGGGACCAGAAAGGAGCAAAGGAATGGAGAGACGAGGAGCAAACATGGTGAGCACAAAGGAACTAGTGGGGAATGATGTTGAAGCAGGACGGGGAATAAACACAGGGGGTACACAAGTACTAGGAGGGAACAATGGTGGAACAGGATTGGGCATGAACACAGAGGGCAAGGGAGCTAAGGGCAAGTGGCAATGGGGAGCTGAAGGGACCCTTGGTGGGCGGAAGGTGGCGCGCGCTGGAGTAGCAGGCCTCCGCAGGGCCGAAACAGGGACTGATGGGGATGCAGGGGGCCGTGAGACTAGAGCCGGGGCTGAAGGGAACGAGGAAGAAGGTGAGGGGGCTGGTGGAGGTGCAGTCCTCAGCTGCCTAGGCACGTGTGCTTGAGGACTCGCAGGCGGGGAACCTCCGGTGTTTGTTGGATCAGAACTGGGGGGAAGAGAGGTGGGCAAGGGAATCGACCCTGACGCCTGTATCTCCTTCCTCTTCAGGAGACCGAGAGGTGGGAACCTGGCTGGGATCTGCCGTGTTGTGAGGGTGGAGGTGGCATCCCAGGGGGAGTCACCGAGGGGTCCCACTCGAGCTCCTCCTCCAACTCCACTCTGGAATTCTGGGACCTCCTCGGACGAGCGGGGCAGGACACATGGCCTTTAAGGTTAACCCTCTGAGGAAACAGACTTTCACTGACTGGGGCATGGTCACACATTTCATTCAGTATTATAAACTTAAATCATGGCAAAAAAATTATTTCTTATACATTTGTTTTGGCATAAGACTCATCTTAATCTTAGTGTACTTTGTAAATATGTCATATTTATGTGAAGTTGGTAATTTGACATCAAAGTATAAACACTGCAAAATGCAGTTTGGAACACTTGCAGAAACATTATAAAGGTACATAGTAAGCAATGCTGGCAGTTTGTTTTGATCCTAGAAATCTGATCACCAAAGTCTTGGCTACATGAAGATGACTAAATAGGTGTAGTTGCAACATTCAGTTGGATAAATAAATAAGAAAAAGCTCATGTCAATTTTTCTGGCTCCTTTCATTGAATATGTAGCAACTTTCATGTGTATGAATGAGCCATTATCACCTGGCCACATCCCCCCCCCTTTATGGTGCTGATGGGGATGTATCTGGATCACGTTTCACCGCTGTGCTGTCCATCAAATTTCCATGCAAACGCGATTTGAATATACACTAATGAGGTTATTTAGAATGTGAATAGCGATCTTCAGGTGACAGCGGTACTACACGCCCCCGATGCAGGTAAAACAAAGTAAGGTGACATGGTTTACTTTTTTTGCCAATTTAACCTAATTTTAAATGCTTTAATAATTCCATCAATGGATGTTTTGAAAAGAAGACAGATTATGGATTTAGTCAATGTTTTTTTTTCATGTTTTTATAATAAGATTTCAGCGAGTTACAGTATGAACTGAAATACATGGGAAAGATATGCAGCATCGGCGACAATGTCATCGACTCCAGAGGGTTGAAGATCTTGTGCGAATGCTGGGCTATGAGCTCGATGTATTTCGGAAGATAGGGAAAAGACCTGCCGCAGCACATCTCGCGGACATATACTCTATATGCTTCTATATGGTTTATGTGCATTTGGACATTATCGAGTACCAAAGAGTGGATGACAGTCATGTCCCCCTTTTACGTGGTGTACATATTATGGGGGAACACAACGTGATGGTCACAACATCATATGACAGGATTCATTACATATCGCTCTGCAAGAACCACATTGGTGATATTGTCATCGAGTTAAAGACTGACCAGAACAAGGCAATACCCTTTCGATACGGGAAAATGACCACCGTCGACGGATTTTCAGATCTGCATAGATATGTGGAATACCACAGAGCCGAAGCAGGTAATGGGCTCCCTGGATACAACGGGTTCCCTGTTATGTACGGTGGTGGTCTGGGGGGACTTTCTCGAGGTCTCTTCACAATCGAAGTACCATTTCTGAAAAAGAGTTTCAATATGGCAAAGTCGCATTTAAAAGCGGCCGCACAAAATATTGCTAAAGATGTGGTCCATAACAGAAGTGTGTCCAAAAGTGGGAGTCATAAATTACCCAATTACAACACTTTTCTCGTAAGTAGACATATCACTGGGTGACCATCTTGTGAGCCAATCACCACTTGGTCGTACCCTTGCAGAGTGATGATAGACTGCCTGCTTAATTATAACAGCGGCACGCTCTCCCGACAACTCACCTGTGTTCTGTTTTACAAAGACAGTGCGGGGTCTATGGACGAAACAGATCCAGAAGGAGATAATAAAGGATTAGAGAAAAGAGCAGCATTTTCAGTAAGAAGCGAGGTTATCAATTTGTTGGGCCCTATACATTCTGACATATTATTCCGGGACGGATTAATCCTAAATGGTGTTGATGTTGAAATCAAAATGGACCAATGCTACATCATCAGTCAGAAATGAAAAGCGTGACACTTCAAACTGTTTTAGAAACATGTATTACAGAAACACGTCTGGATCTTTGATAAGTGCGGTGGTTGTCTGATTTGTTTTCTGGCTAAACTTTCCCCAAAGACTGTTCGAGAACAATTTGGAAATCTGACGTTGTTAACTTAATGTTTTCAGGGTTCAAGTGGATACCTTCCTTATCAATGTATGTCTGGATGTACCTCTCTTTCTCCTCATCACTCTTTACCCAGGAGGGGTAACCCTAACCCTCTTGTTTATCCTATAAGTGGGTGTTAATATAGCCTGCAAAGAGAGTGGATGTTCTATCGGGGAAATGCCAGACCTCATAAATCGTTGCAATTTTATACCCCTTTTTAACAGCCTTGTTGATTTCGACACTGCACCATGTGCCAATCAGCTCCCTCTGCTTATCTAAATGATCGCAGCGGCTCCTGGACCTCAGTGCACAGAGCCTGCAAATCAAGGCTGTAAGATGTCACCTTCATCCTTCACGCAGGATTGTAAGCTGTCGTCTGTGTGGCGTGAGCGATGTTTGTTCTTAACATAGTTCATGATGGAGAAGACCTGCTTACGTGCGTATGTGGATCTGAAGATCGACAGGACTCCAAATGCAATCTTCTTCATGGTGTCGGGATGGCATTCCATCTTTCAGACACAAGTTTGTCCGGTCTTGGAAGATTCTCAATATCACTCCATTTGTGATTCTGGCCTTCCATCTTCAAGGTCATTCGTCAAGCGTTTGAACTTGGACACCCATATATCTTTATCGGCTATATCAGCCAGCTCCATCTCAGGATCAGGTTGACTTACACCCGCAAATGCAGTCATATTCAACCGGAATGGATCGATGGTCAGGGGAGTGACAGGGAAGGACGTTGTGTTTTTGTCCTCTCTGAACTCACAGAATCTTTTCCCAAACAATGTTTGCATTGTGGTGATTGCAGACTGCAGGACACTCTGAATTTATCATCTCGTGAGCTTGTTTGAATTCTCTCAAAGAGTGGAAGTGAGACAGTGAACTCTCTGTAAATCTCTGGCAAAAACTGTCAACCTGTGCTCAAATGCTAACATGATCTCAAGCATATGCAGGGCTGTGCCTCCTCTCTCCCGAAGAATTGTCTTCAGCATGTTCAGGCGCGCTGTCATGTCTACCATGAAGTGCAGCTTTTCCAGCCACTCTGGCTGCTCCATCTCCGTAAAGGTGAGCCCTTTGCTGCTCTGGAACATTTTCACCTCTTTCAGACATGCGGAAAAGTGTTTCAGCACCTCTCCTCTGGACAGCCACCAGACTTTGTTATGCGGCAGGAGTTCAATGTGCTCTCCACCTCGTCCAGTGATGGACGGAATTGACGATGATTTAAAGCTTTTGCCATTATTCTATTGACTATCTGAAAGACAACATTTATTACCTCTGTGCATTCCGGAGGAAATGTTTGAGCTCACAATGCCTCTTGGTGCAGGATGCAGTGAACTGTCAGCAACTTTCTATTTAGTGACTGCAAGCTGCAGTCATACTTGGTGCCCCATCAGAAGCCACTGACACCAGGTGGGTTGTTTTTATTTCTTTAACTCTTAAAAAAAAACCCAGACCGGCCTCACAAATGTCCTGTGAGTCTGGCCTTTTAATGGTATCGACTCAACCATTTCTTCCTATTGGTCCAGCAAAGTTCACATATCGGCAGAACAGTGCTATTTGTTCAATGTCACTTTTGTCTTTGGACTCATCACAGGTGATTGAGTATGCGGCAGCTGAATGGATGTCTTTAATTTGCTATTTTGTGATATTCTCTGCCATTTTTATGGTTCTGTCTTTGACACTCTTCGCAGAGAGAGACATATCTCTGATTTTTTGCACGATTTCATTTTTTTTTTTTTTTAAAGTCCATGAAGAGATGTTCTGAAATCTTAATGAATGATTCTTTCATATACTCTCCATCTGTGAAAGGCTTCCCATGCCTGAATATTTCCTGAGCAGCCACAAAACCAGCATATGTATTTGAATTTGCAGACTTCATCCACTTCTTGAATTGATTTTTTATTGGATCAGTCTTCCACATCAGTTCGAAACGGCTTTTTTTCTCTCATTTCCCTCCGGATATTTTTCAGCGAAGGCTATGCGTTTGTTCTGGAAATGTCTTGCAACATTTGACCTTTTATTGTTAGCTAATTTCTCACCACATATGAAGCATACTGGTAAGCCACTCTCCTCGGAGGTACAGTAAATGCAAATGATGCATTTACCTCTTATATTTAACCATGCTTAGCCTACCTGGGGTCGAAAAGCTTGATAAATGCACGGCAATTTAGTGGGCATATACCGGCTTTTGTAACGCTTATTTTGAGTGACAAAAAAATGAAACACATTGTATTTTAATGTTACCAGATCACAATAATCTTCAAACTCTGAACTACAATTAAAAAAAAAAACTAATGAATTAAAAAATACACTTAAATTGAATACTCATCATTTATTTTCCAAAGCCACAGGAAGCCGCAGCATAAGGATATACTGTAAGTGGCGTGACGCTGGGCTAAGAGTTTTGGGGAATTACCCCTTGAGATACTGACTATGCCACCCTGGGAATTGCGTCCAAGGAAATTTCCTAAACTAAATAAAACTCCAATAAGGCACTCAGGTCCATTATACAGGGCAGCAGAAGACGTGACTCCACTTACAATCTTTTATTGATAATCACAATAACACACTACAAAATAAAACCTCTGGGCTGGTCCACACAGGATAGGAGGTTAAGCAGTCAGGCAGAAGATGGCATCCTGGAACAAAAAGCACTACAACTCCCATGCAAACATACCGGTTCCCTGCTGCTGCACACAACACAACGCCACCACAAAATTCCATTCCTCCCTAGTGGCGTACCCACCCAGAACAGTCTTAACACACAAAAATAATAAAAACCCACACTTTAAAACAATAAAACCTGGAAGAACCAGTTAAACAGGGAATTACAATCCACCAGTCCCCCACATTCACAATACAGCCAAAGTGGCAAAGCAGCAGCAACTGTAGGTCAGGCAATCCAGATTGCAGCTGTAATAAAGCAGGTGAAACAGCAGCACTTAATGGCGTTTCATGATCTTCCCAACCAGCCAGATAAACTCCATCTGTGATGTCGGTGCCCCCTGCTGCACTGCCTGAACTCTCTGCTGTGCTGCCCAAAAAGGCTGCAGCGCCCCTTGCTAGCCCAGAGCCGCCCGCAGCTGCTCCGCCCGAGCTCCATGCTCTGCCCGCAGCTATGCCCGGGGTCCAGTGTCGGCCTCATCTCCATCTGCGCCTGCGGCCCTGCTGGTTGCCGCCTCAGCACTGCAGTGCCCGCGGCAACCTCCGCTTCCTGCTTCGCCAAGGCTGTTACTACTGCCCTAGGGCCAATGGCCCCAGTCCCTGTCCCCAAGGAGGTCCTGGACTATCTCGCCATCACTCCTCCTCCCCTGGTGGAAGGTGAGGAGGAGCTCGAATGGGACCCCTCAGGGATCTTCTTGCTGGGCTCCCAGGACTCTGGTGGAGACCAGTCTCCTCCACCACCGCCCCAGCGAGGTCGATCCCGACCTGCGCCCTGCCTATCAGTATCCCGAAAGGGGAGAGGACACAGATGCGGGGCCAGGGTCCTGCCCGCCCTGCCCCCTGGCTCGCCGTCGCTTGCCTTGGCTGGGGCTCGGGGAGCGCCTGCAGGTCCCTCGGCTCCCCGGGCTCTGGCTGCTTCATCGTCTGCTGCAGCTTTCCACTCCTCCTTGCCTTCGCTAGTCTCCCCTTCGACTCCCTCCTCGCCTCTCCTGGTGCCCCCTTCGACTCCCTTCTTGCCTGTTCCGCCTGTCCCTCCGCCTACCTCCTCGCCCCCTGCGAGGGCCCCTACAGCTCCGGCCTCACGGTCACCTCTGGCCCCTCTGGCTGCCACCCCTTCCCTGTTGTGGCTCCCTCTGCCTTCCCTTTTTCCCCTGACCTTGCCCGTCTGGCCTTCATTGTCTACTCCTCGTCCCTTTGTTCCTCCTGTCTCTGCTCCTCGTCCCCCTCTGGCTCCATTGTTCACTTCTGGCCCTTTTGTTCTGCCTGTCGGTGTTCCCCCTGTATCTTTCTTCCTGGTCTGTCTGTGTGTTCCCCATCCTTTGTCAAATTCTGTCTTGGTTCCTGCCCCTGTGCTTGTTCTGTGTGTCTGTTCTGTTCTCGGTCATCCGCTGATGGTTTTTTTGCTCTTGTTTTTCAGGTTCTGTTCTCCCTGGTCTTGTCTCATCCGTCACCCTTTTGGGGGGGGGGGGGGGGGTTGTGCCACCCACAGTTCCGACCCC
>JAODKE010000015.1:19258264-19268406 GCA_026779605.1 Mormyrus hasselquistii
TTCTTTTTGTTTTTGTTTTTTTTTCCGTCGTTGTTGTGTGCGGCTGGGGGGTGGTTGTGGGGGGGGGGGGGGGGGTTTGTCACGCCAAGCTTGTACGATCCTCATGTGTGTCACGCCCACCTCATTACCTCGTGTTAATTCCCAATTGTGATCACCTTTTTCCTGTTATTTTCAGATTGTCTTGTGTATTTAGTCTGCGTCAGAGTCAGTATTCCCCAGATTTGTCATTGATGTGCATCGTTGTGTGCCCTGTCCTTCCTCAATTAAAAACCCCTTTTTGGATTTTCGCCTTCCTGCCTCATCTCTAATGTGCATGCGCTACAGGGCAAACAAGAGCATGCTGGGTATTCTGCTCATTTTAGCCAGAGCATGCCATGAAGACTGACCGAAGGTAATTCTTCCTTAAAGTTTGTTGACTAAATGCCTTTTTCCACCTTATACCTAACACCGAAATAAAAGTTTTTATTCTTCTTTAAACTTGTTGGTGAAATATAATGAGTTTAAGTATTTTCTTGTTCTAAAATGCGGAAAGTTGGGACTCATTTGTCACCTGGTACAGAAAGTCTGTACATGTATGAGTTACTTTAAATTCATACTGCTAAAAGTTTTATTATTCATTAAAACATATTTAAAAATAGTACATTAATAAATACAGTTCATGTATTTTTATTCTCTTAAAGTTTATTGATCCCCTATCTGTCAAACACATGTGCCTTATCAGCATACACCCACATGGCCCTATCTGTCAAACACATCTGACAGCATAAAGGAACACACCCACCTGGCCAATCAAAACAGAACCGACCAATCAGAATAAAGGTATATGCCCCCTCCCGTCTATGGCGTCATCAGAGACCCCACTAGGCTCCACCAAAAGTGACTATTATTCTCTCTTGACTCTCATTCCTATTTCACTAAATCATTATATGAATGAGAACCTACACCTAAAAATGTACAACTCAAAATCACCACAAAACTGGAAAAAAAAAACTGCAAGACAGACACCAGCCGAAAGCAAAAGCGGAGTGTGCAGCCGCCATCTTGTGCACACAGTCTTGGATCTTTTTGCAAACTTCCCAGGAACATTATGCAGGTCAAGATTATTTTTTGAGTATTCTGTAGCGCCGGGCAGGTCGGTCATTGTGGAGATGACGAATAACGAGGAGACTTTGTGGGGGGAAAACCAGGCTCTCTTAACAGGACTAATGCAGCCACTGAACAAGTACTGGAACTCAATAGAACAGCAGAAACAGAAGGAGGTCAGACAGCAAACTGTACACACATGGCGGGAGATTTATACAAAGCTAAGGACATGCTGTTACCCCTCAGCATGGTGCAGGTGGGAAAAAGGGTGATGATCCACTGGCAGCTCTGAGACACATGGGGTTTATTAAAGAAATGCACACTGGGAAACTCACGAAATAACAGGACCACAAGGGGTCAGAATTGAACTGGGGTAAATACTAAAAGGGAACCAGGCAACACAAGGAACAAAACTTCAGAAACAAGCTAAGTAACACAGCAACACCAGCACACAATGACTGACTAAAGAACTGAGCAGGGTCAGGCACTTAAATACAAAAGGCAACTGGGATAACGAGAGGGCCAAGGTAAGTAACATCAGACAATCAACCAATCACAGAGGGCACAAGACAACTAGTAACGGATGAAACAATTAACAAGCACTGAACATAGAAACCACAAACTGGGAAGACTACATTAAGTAGAGAAATAGAATATGGATTAGAAATACAAGCAGGGCTAGAAGAGAACAGGACACAAGCATGGCAAATCTAGGACAGGGAAACAAATGAAAAATAATAAACAGAAAACCAGCCTCTGGCCAGCCTCAAATCCATGACAAAAGGGGTAATAGTCTCTGAGCTACTTGCACAACCTACTGAGCTATGCAGTGGTCTGGGCGACAAGGGAAACACACTAGGGATAAGGGCACACTGGGGCTGAAGGGCAAGAGACAAGGACGTGGATAGGCTAGCGAGCAACATCTGCTGGCAGAAGGCGGAGTAGGCATGAAGGGCAAGGGTGGATGGGCGCTGACCCTGACATATAGGTGGATTGGATAGGGTTCACATAAGGCATGGGCAACATACGCCATAATCAGAAAATACAACTATTAACAACAACAGTACAACAAGGGACTATTTACAATTCCCCGTGAGGATGCCAGGAAATGCCGATCCCCCTCGGCACTACAATTCTTCAATAAATGTTGAAAAAATTTATGTATTTTATGCGTAGCAGTCCGGTAGCTAGTTAACAGAATGTATTATGAGGATCTCAGTAAAATTTATTGTGGGAGAATTTAATTGTGCTATTTTGATTCTTTTTTTTGCGGGGGGGGGGATTCTAAAGTAGGCTTCTAATGATATTTCATCATCCATCCATCCATCCATATCCTACCACTTCTCCAGGTCAGGTTGTGGGGGCAGCAGTCTAAGTAAGGAAACCCAGACTTCCTTCTCCCCGGCCACTTCATCCAGCTCCTCCGAAGGAATCCCGAGGCGTTCCTAGGTCAGCCGAGAGACATAGTCTCTCCAGCATGTCCTGGGTCTTTTCCAGGGCCTCCTTCCAGAGGGCACAAGCTCTGATGGCGATCATACAGGGACCGAATAGCCCATATAAGGAAGCCAGGCACCCCATACTCGCAGCGCACTCCCTACAGGACTCCCCGTGTGGCACGGTCAAATGCCTTCTCCAAGTCCACAAAGCACATGTAAACTGGTTGGGCAAACTCCCACACACCCTCTAGGACCCTGCCAAGAGTATAGAGCTGATCCACTCTTCCACAGCCAGGGCAAAAACCACACTGTCCCTCCTGAAACCGTAGTTCGACAACATGGCGGACCCTCCTCTCTAGAACCCCTGAATCGACCTTACCAGGCAGGCTAAGGGAGAGTGTAATCCCCCTATAATTGGAACACACCCTTCGATCCCCTTTCTTGAAGGAAGGGACCACCACCCCTGTCTGCCAATCCAGAGGCACTGCCCCCGATGTTCATGAGTTGCTGCAGATGTGTGTCAACCAGGACAGCTCCGCAACATCCAAAGCCATCCCCGGGGCCCGGCCACCAAGGAGCTTTTTAACCACCTCAGCGACCTCTGCCCCAGAGATATGGGAGTCCACCCCCAAGTCCCCAGACTCTACTTCCTCATTGGAAGGCAAATCGGTGGGATTGAGGAGGTCTTCGAAGTATTCCTTGCACCAACGTCCCGAGCTGAGGTCAGCAGTGCCCCATCCTCACCATAAACAGTGTTGATGCTGCACTGATGTCCCACCCTGAGCCTCCAGATGGTGGACCAGAATCTCCTCAAAGCCGTCTAAAGGTCATTCTCCATGGCCTTGCCAAACTCCTGCCTCAGTGACCGCCGAAGCCATGTTCCGCTACTCAGCTGCCTCTAGAGTCCCACAGGCTAAAATGGCCCGATAGGACTTATTCTTCAGCATGATGGCATCCCTCTCCGCCGCTGTCCACCAGCGGGTTCGGCAATTGTCACCACAACAGGCACCGGTCATCTTACGGCCACAACTCTGGTCAGCTAACCCCACAATAGAGGCACAAAACATGGCCCATTTGGACTCAATGTCCCCTGTCTCCCCCGGGACATGGGCGAAGTTCTGCCAGATGTAGGAGTTGAAGCTCCTTCTGACAGGGGATTCAGCCAGACGTTCCCAGCAGACCCTCACTATATGCTCAGGCTTGCCAGGCCTGACTGGCTTCCTCCCCCTCCAGCAAAGTCAACTCACCACCAGGTGATCGGTTGACAGCTCCGCCCCTCTCCTCACCCGAGTGTCCAATACATGTAGCCACAAGTTGATCATTGAACTGCGGCCTAGAGTGTCCCGGTGCCAAATGTACATTTGGACACCCTTACTGTATGCTTAAACAAGGTGTTCATTATGGATAATCCATGACGAGTATAGAAGTCCAATAACAAAACACCACTCAGGTTCAGATCAGGGGAGCCGTTCTTAATCGCGCCCCTCCAGGTCTCACTGTCATTGCTCAGGTGAGCATTGAAGTCCTCTAGCAGAACTCCAACTCTCCAACACCCCTTCCAAGGACTCCAAAAAGGGTGGGTATTCTGAACTGCTGTTTGGCGAATAAGAACGTCCCTCCACCCGAAGGCAAAGGGAGGCTACCCTCTCGTCCACCACAGTAAACCCCAACACACAGGCGCCCAGCCAGGGGGCAATAAGTATGCCCACCCCTGCTCGACGCCTCTCTCCGCGAGCAACTCCAGAGTAGAAGAGGGTCCAACCCCCCTCAAGGTTCCAGAGCTTAAGCCGTGTGTTGTGGTGAGCCCAACTATATCCATTTAGGACCTCACAACTCAGGCTCCTTCCCTGCCATAGAGGTGACATTCCATGTCCCTAGAGCTAGCTTCTGCAGCTGGCGATTGGACCGCCAGGTCCCCGCCTTCAGCCACTGCCCAACTCACCCGACCCCTTTGGCCCCTCCTACAGGTGGTGAGCCCACTGGAGGGGGGACCCACGTGCCTCCTTTGGGCTGTGCCTGACCAGGCCCCATGTGTGCAGACCTGGCAACCAGGCGCTCGCCATCGAGCCACACCCCCAGGTCTGGCTCCGGGGGGGGTTAGTGACCTGTGTCTGGGTGAGGGAAAACATAGGTCCTGGGATCATTGGAACACGCAAACCCCTCCACCATGATAAGGTTTCAGCTCCAGGAAAGGCTAATGATACTTTCTCTGGTGTTTTCTTTCGGTGAAATTTATTGTGAGCAACCATAATATTGTCACATAACTCTAGCCGCTATCTAGCCATTTATTTATTGTGAAAGATCAGGCACAGATCTGTCACACAAAGTGCTCCACATACTGTGCACTCTGACCCCAAGCCTTGCTGTCAACTTTGTGTGTGTGTGTGTGTGTGTGTGTCTGAGTGTGTCTGAAAAGTGAACATGTCAGTGCCGTCATGGTATTAAGTCCTTTAGAAAGTGTGAGGATTAGAATTTGCACCCATCCTATATATTGCCCCATATTGAAAAATAAAATACTGTGTCTCAAGTTGAACTAATATGGAACACAGTTTGCCTCATATTTTCTGACCGTGCGATCCTGACCTACATGTAATATCTCATGTTAAAGTATGATTTAGTCTTGCTTCCTCAATGCTCCTCTAACTCAATATATGGGCATTTGTGCTCCGAACCTGCAGCTTGTGGTTTCATATCCCAGACAGTGGGCAAAAATTGTAACTCAACCCTCTACTGCAAGCATTGTTGGTTAAAAGCATCGGTTAAATGTAAATGAGTTTAATGTGTTAAGGAAAGAAAAAAAACTGCCTATGGCTAATCGAGACCACAGTACAGTGGTACCTCGGTTCTCAAACTCATTAGAACTTTCTTAAAAGTCGAACCAACCAGTTCAAAAAAAAAAAAAACCTAGAACTCGATCTGAATCTCAGAAGTCGAACCGTGAACACCGACCTAAGATAACTTCTCCGCGCGGGAAAATGAGTCACGCAGCAAGTCTCTCAGTGGAAACAAAGGGTAATGCTTCAGTCTCAGCTTCGCATTCCCTGTGATAGCATCGTGCATGTAACTAGCTGAATACATGTACTTAGACAGTAAAAATACATTTAGACAATGATAGACAGTGACATTAATTATTATTATATAATAAAATGCATTTAAAAATAAAGATTTCCTATTCATTATTTTAATAATAAACCATTAATACATTTAATTATAATATTGTCGTGCCAAACGGGGATGGAATGGAGACAAAGGCGCAGACGTCAGGGAATCGGGGAATACGGGGTTTAATTACAGGTAAGGCAGGCGCAGACAGGCAGTACAATGACTGGACTGGGGAAACAAACTGAAACGCGGACTAAATACAGAGGACTAATGACAACAAGCAGAAACACCTGATCACATGGGGATTCCGCACCGGGTTAACGAGGGGGCGTGGCACACGGAAGGAGCGGACGATCGAGGAAGGACACATTGTTTTTTTTTGTTTTTTTTACTTTTTTACACATTGTTTGAATACATTTATTTTCTTTATTTTCTAAAGCGCACGATGTCATGAAATCTGACATAGATACGTAGCTGAGCCCATGTCAGTACAGTAAGCTGATTCATCCACAGCGATAGACATAACATCAGCATTTTTGAGGTTTTCCAAAAGCTTCTGTGAAGAGTTGATGTGTCCAAGAGGCACCTTCCTAAAGGATAAGGTGACGCTTTCCTTCACTTTTTCATCGACAACCACTTCATAAATGACAGCAGCATACAGTCTTTAACCGTCTCCACCTGGGAAAAAGGCCTCGTCTGTCTGGTGAATGTCCAGGCTAAACGGATGGATGCTATCATAGCCCTCTCTCATTCCGTGCAAAAGCGACCGAGGGCGACTTGACACTGTTGAAAAGATGCTAGCAGAAGCTGTACTTTGCCTCTCTGTTCCTCTGAACCCTCTGGAAATCTGGCAGAAAACGAGCCGTGATTTGACTTATAGTGCCTCTTCACATTGTATTCTTTCATGATAGATATACTTTCCTTGCACAGTAAACAGACCAGTTTATTCCTCATTGCGGCAGGCAAAACAAATAAATATTTGTCCATCCATTCGCGCTGGAACTGGCTGTTTTCCAAATCAATTTTTCGTTTTTTTGGGCTTTGAGAGCGCCATGTTGTAAAGCAGCGTTACCCTAGTTGACTCTGATCTGGTAACCTCTCACCCGTGAGCTGAATGCAAGTGCCGAGCAGGTTGTAGCAACCGATCACAGCGCATGCCTGTTCCGGCACATAGGTGCGTAGTATAACGTGACGGATCGGAATCGTTCAAGAAGTAGATCAGAGCTACCAGTATACCATAATTTTATAATATCACACAAATCACACACTGTGATTTACTGGCAGTCTTGCGGGCCATAAATTTCAAAAGGGCCGTATTCGGCCCGCAGGCCGCTAGTTGAATGGGCCTGGTATATGCTATTAGTGTATCTGTTACAGATCTTACTGTTATGTCACACAAAATGTTGGTCAGAGCGCAAAGGAGAAATATACATAATATAAATACCTAAACATCATAAAGCTATACAAATATAAATTGTATAAATGACATTTTCAAGCATGGGCATTAAAATGCGCACAAAGGAACACAAAAACCACATTATTGGTGAGAAAAGATTCTGGAAATTGTCATTATAAGTAGAATATGCAATAAATGAATAAGTACTGTATACTTTCACACCTACATATCACAATGACTCGGAAGATTCAGATAAAAGCACATTTATTAACTTTCCCAACTCCAGATCTATCCAGTACTTCTAGAAACTGAACAAGTTGGTGATATTGTGGGTCTAGTACAGAGCAGATGGGTGGAGCAAGAGACAGAGGTCCAGGGATCACAATGCCGCCATTCCCACAGGCCCTTTCTAGCTTTATTGACTTCTAAAGGCTTAGATATGTGTGTCTAACTGCAGTTAATTAGGCAATTTTGCTGCTTTGCTGCCACTTTAATTAGCCCAGTATGTAATTTAGTAAACTTACCATTTTATTTATATAGCAGACTTGCTATTTTTGCTGCTGATTCCAGATCCTTATCCACTGTGCTACCTGCTAACCTAGTCTAAAAATAAAACTAGCAGCAGCACGGGGAGCACGGTGAGGTGCGGCTGCAGACCCCACAGGAATCTGTGATCTTGGGAATCATCGCCATGCCCCCCAACCAACGCCACAGCCATCACATGACCCTATTCTGTTTTTATGACCTTTTTATATTGATTTACTGCCTGTCCGGTAACAGCTCTCTGACATGAGGTACTCCATACAATAAACAGACATAAATTATAGTAATGGCTGGCTCTTTCAGCTTCTCCCTTCTCTTTAGGCTCGGTATCAGAGCTGGAACCGCTCCATCCAAAATGAATAAATTAACTTGGAGCCCGGCGATGTCATGTTTTGAGGCCTGAATGGAAATGCGTTGAGTCATTTAGCGCAATGCAATGCTTAGTCCAAGTCAATACAACTCATAAATGTGAAACTGGGAACCGTTTCAGAAAGATTATTGAAACAATATGCCAAATGCTGCCAGTTTTCAGATAAGGTCTTTCAGTGCGTTTTACAGGTGGAGCTAACAGTGATGTTTATTCTTCCCATTTATGAATATTACGTGGCATCACGTTTTATATACTTTTCCAGATTTTTATGGTTTACTTTGTTCTTAGTCTGCAGTGCGTCATTCAATGTGATCAAACTTATACAACCATTCCAGTATGGATCTGTGTATTCATTTTAAAAAATGCACATGTTTTTTTTTCCTTTTTCTTTTTTTTTTTGGGGGGGGGAGGTGGTGATTGTAGGGTTCGGTGGGCTAAGCCTCTATTCCATTGATCCGAAGGTCGCTGGCTTGAGCCCAACCTCAACATATCGGGTATATGTCCATAGGTGGTTGAGCGAGGTCCGTAACCCACTGCTCCATGGCTGATCATTTCTGTGACCCTCAAGCTTGCACTGACCTATATGGAGAGCGAGGTGGCGCAAAGAGAAATTCCCCCATGGGGCTTAATAAAGTATCACTAGAATGCTAATCTTAACAATGTTTACATTATAGGCAGCTGGCGGATAGCTGCTCCTGGATGGGATTGAGGTCTGCCTGCTAAGATTAAGCCCATTTCCCAAGTGCCTGTTAATCATATAATTAATAAAGCATTCTAGCCTTTTTACTCCACATGGAACCTGGAGCTTTATTTCCGAGGTTCTTAGCCATCCATGAGGAAATCTGCACAGCTTAACCTGAATGCAACTAAATGAATGTGAGTTGTATGTCAATGTAGTGTCATAATGACGTCAGTACTTTGATGGAGCTTTGAAACATCCATCATGAGCGTATCTTTGATGGAGACAAATGCAATTGCACCTCAGAAACAAATTACTTCAAAGGCACTAGATAACCCAGAAAGCAAGATCCAAAAGCAGACAGAAGTATTTACATGTCAAAAATGCACATTAGAACTTCCATCCGATACATGGGATGTAGAATAGCTGATATTATAGGGAATTTCACGGCATGATTGTACATATAAATGATGAGTGCAGCCTGAAACCCTGAAGACAGAACCTGACATTAAAAAAAGAGAATGTAAAATTTCACTTAAATTTACAGCATCGGCAGGGGGGATGACAAAATGAGGTCAAATCCATACAAGCGATCTAACATCTATCTCAGCTCACATGCAGAGAGAAGGATTATGGGAAGCCCTCCTACGCAAGATCTGGAATAATGTGGTGCACGTTTATTAAAAACTTAAAATAACAAATAAGGGCAATTTTTCAGATTCCTGTTGATCCAACTTTTTAACAGCAAAATGTGCTTTAGGAGCACTTTCACACTTTACCTTTAAGCATTGTTTGTCTTTTTATAATACATTTGTATGAAATAATCATACGACAGCTGCATGAAAGCATCGCTTGATGTTTATGGTAATCTTTGATAATCTAAGATTAGATTTCACAGTTTTACGTTTTGAGAAACTCACTGGAAGAGTGACAGCAATCCTCGGTGGTACCTACAAATACAGAATTCAACTGATGCTTTTAAAGAGATGTCATGAGTTACGGGGAAACTTTTTCAACAAACAAATGTCATTCCCTTTCTTTCCTGAATGCTTTTTTGCGTTGCCATCTTTTTGGCCCTTTTGGCATCTAAAGGATGAATTGTTGTCAATGACATGCTTTTTTGTCCTACCCATCTTAAGTGGAAGCATCAGAACAAACTGTCAATGGTAGCATATGTGAACGATCCACTTAGGTAGGTTGCTAGCTAACCCACAGGTTTGATTGTTATGTTCTGGCTGCAGACAGTTGTAAGTATTTGTAAGTAACATACTACTATGACAGCCAATCAGTTATAATTCCCAAATAGTTTTGGAAAAAAAAATCTTGTATATTTGTCCTCACAGTCTTTCCCTTTAGGGAGACAGTAGCTCCGCAATTTTGGCTAAATAAATAACCTACTGTTCCAGGAGGCTGGAAGGCATAGGTATATCTTCCAAAAACGTCTATTCTGTAGAGGGTTACAGAGAGCCTGGAGCAGTTTCCAAGGAAACACAAAGTGCAAGACACGGGACACCAGGACAGGAAGTCCATCTA
>JAODKE010000015.1:19281318-19319354 GCA_026779605.1 Mormyrus hasselquistii
GTGTCCTGACCGATCCTCTGTGCCAGTGCGTATCCTGACATGTCCTCTGTGCCAGTACGTGTCCTGACCCATCCTCTGTGCCAGTGCGTGTCCTGACCCGTCTTCTGTGCCAGTGCGTGTCCTGACCGATCCTCTGTGCCAGTGCGTGTCCTGACACGTCCTCTGTGCCAGTGCGTGTCCTGACCCATCCTCAGTGCCAGTGTGTGTCATGACCCATCCTCAGTGCCAGTGTGTGTCCTGACCCATCTCTCTGTGTGAGTGTGTGTCATGACCCATCCTCGTGAGTGTGTCTCTAGCTTCCCCAGGGTCTGCACATGTGCCTGCCTTACCCTGCACCCCTCCGATAGATTTCTTGATTTTACAACTGGCCTCTGACTACTACACCTGTTTAGCACCCTTGGCTACCGGCAATATTGCACGTGGACTGGCGTCAGGCATTGTTACAGATACACAGGCAATCACAAATACACAATCATAAACTGTAGGAAATTTAGAATTTAGAGACACAAACTTCTCTTACTGCATATACTTGCACTATGGGAGGAAACTCATATGAAAAACATGCAAACTAAATACCTCTGCACACATGCAGAGGAGACTGGATTCAGACTCTGGAGATATGAGAGAACTGGGCTACCCACTGAGCCACAGTACATACATGTGAATACTTCCTTTGTGCCACGCCCCTCCCGTTAACTCCCAATGTTCTGAGCTGTTTCCTGTGGTTTCATTAAGTCCTGTGTATTTAAGTCCACGTCAGAGTGTGAATCCCCAGATGTGTCATTGAAGTAACGTGTCCCTGTGTGTGGATTGAGTCCGAATAAACCCCGTTTGTTTATATCTACGGCTTCCTTTTGCCTGCTTATCGTCTCCAGGTATAACAGAATGACCGGACTCTACAAGAAGACACCTCAGATAAGAGAGGCTGAATACCTCATCCTCACGACGAGGTTTTATACTGGCTACGTCAACCCGAAGTCCGGGAAGATCCAGCGGCTCATGATTTAGCCAACTGAAGCAGGGACATACTGGAGGAGATGTCCCTGCCCAGTGATGTGCACTTAGCGGGGGAAGTGCACAAAAACCTCCGGCGGCTTAGAGAGAAGGCAGTGGAAGCGATTATGCGGCAGGTGGACTTCGACAGCAAGGCTACCTTACAGTCCACTGCCCCGAAACACTCCTGGTTTGAACGACGGCAGAGAGAAAAAAAAAACGTTGAAGTATTCAGAAGCAGGAGGACGCACCGGGGGTCTTCCTGGGGGCTACCCTGGTCTCTGCTGCTTCCTGTATCGTGTGTCGGGAGATGCTCCTCCTGATTCTGGACTCGGCAGTCTTCAGCCCTGACGTCACCGTCGTCACTTCACACAAGCGGGTGCCCAAAGCCCGCATCACCGCCGCAATGCAGCCTAGGAGAGCAGCACACCTGCCCGCTCCGACACGCCTGGATCTTAACCCTCTGGGATGTACAGTAGGGGCAGGGAAGACACTTTCACTGACTGGGGCATGGTCACACATTTCTTCAAATATCATAAACTTAATTCATGGCAAATATATCATTTCTTATATATTTGTTTTGGCATAAAACCCATCTTAATCTTTGTGTACTTATGTCAGATTTATGTAGAATTTGTAATTAGACATCAAAGTATAGGCATTGCAAAATGTAGTTTGGAATACTTTTGCAGAAACCTTATAAAAGTGCATAGAAAGCAATTCTGGCAGTTTATTTTGATCCCAGATATCTCATCACCAAAGTCTTGGCTACATGAAGATGACTAAATGGTGTATTTGCAACATTCATTTGCAATAAACAAGAAAACTAACTAACTCATGTCACTTTTTCTAGCTCCTTTCATTGAATATGTAGCAACTTTCATGTGTATGAATGAGCCATTGTTACCTGGCCATGTCCCTACCCCACTTTTTATGGCGCTGATTGCGTTTGACCATTGTGCTGTTCAACAAATTACCATGCGAATGCGATTTGAATATACATTAATGAGGCTATTTAGAATGTGAATAGCGATCTTTGGGTCTTTGGTAGTACACACCCCCGATGCAGGTAAAACAAAGTAAGGTGACATGGTTTAATTTTTTACGGATTTAACCTAATTTTAAAAACTTCAATATTTCCAACTATGGACGTTTTGAAAAGAAGACAGATTACAGATTTAGTCAGCGTTTTTTTCATGCTTTTATAATAAGATATCAGTGAGTTATGAACTGAAATACACAAGAAAGTTACTCAGCATCGCCAATGATGCCGTTGACTCCAGAGGGAGAAGGGGCCAGGTGCGTTGGGGACGACCATCCCGCGAGTCCCCAGAATCCCTAAATGGGCAAAGACCACTGCCAAGGTGTATACCCCTTGTCACGCCCAGCTCCCGTCCGATCCTCCTGTGTGCCACACCCACCTCGTTACCTCATGTGATTCCCCGATTGTAATCACCTGTGTCTTGTTAATGCAGCTTGTCTTGTGTATTAAGTCCGCGTCTGAGTTGAGTCCCGTGAGACTTGTCATTGACGTTATGCCTCATGCTCATTACCCCGACTGTGAAATAAACCTTGATGCCTGTAGTCCTGCCTGTCTGCCTGCTTTTTGGGGCTGCTGCCAGCCTGCTCGACCCAGGAATGTGACACCCCTGCTCTGTCCTCAGTGATTCCTGAACCTTCAGACATTCCTGCATTAGTGGACGATGCTCTGCCCCCCCCCTGTGATTCCTGCACTGGCGGTCAATTTGCCTCCCCCGGCTCCGCTCGAGGTTCCTCTGCCTCCACCTCCTGCTTCACCTGTCCTAGCTCCTTCTGTGACACCAATCCCAGTCCCCAAGGAGGTCCCTTAGCTGGGGCTCGGGGGGCCTCTGCAGGTCCATTGGCTCCTAGTCGGCAGTTGCTTGTGGGTCCCCCTCTGATGCCTCGTCGGTCGTCCTCAGTTCCGCCACTGACGCCATGTCAGTCGCCTGCGGGTTCCCCTCCTCCAACTCGTCGGTCGGCAGCAACTTCGCTGACTGTGGCTGCACCGTCTCCTGCTGCAGCTCCTCTTTACTTGCATTGGTTTCCCCTACGACTTCCTCTTCGCCTCCTCTGGTGCTCCCTCTGATTTCCTCCTCGACTCCTCTGCCTGTTTTCCCGGACTTGTCCTATCCGCCGCTCTCCTTGGGGCTCCCCAGAGTGCGTGACTTGGGGGGGGTTTCTGTCATGACCTGCTCGTCTGATCCTCCTGTATGCTATGCCTCCTCATTAACCATGTGTGAAATCCCAATTGTGACCAGCTGTTTCATATCATTTCCATTTAGTCCTGTGTATGTCAGTTCACGTTCAAGTCTGTTCCCCTGTCCGGTCATTGATGTTTTATTATGTGATTCCTTGTCCGTCAGTTTACCTGAATAAAACCCTGTTGTTTGGATTTCCATGTGCCCGATCCTGCTTCCCTGCTCACTGCTTGCTCATCCCTGCACACGGTCATAATAATTATTGTTATTATTATCATATATTTTTTCATATATTTGGGCACAGTAAAAAGACATGGGAAGGATTCCACTGGTCACACAGGCTCAGTTAATATAGTAGCACTTCTATCAGCATACTTATACTATTGTTCATTGCGGATAACATTAACCACACTGGGTAAAAAATTTAAGATCCCAGTAGGCCTCCTTTGAACAAGATAAGAAAAAGAAGAGCCCTGGAAGGTAATTCTCTACTTCATAACATCAGAGGAAGCTCTTTGATTTAGACCTGCAAATTGTGAACATGCACCATTGTTCCTTGAAAAGTCTCTTGATGTTTTCCTCCCTTTCAAATGATGAAACATGATAGCTATTGTTTTATGCCCCTCCTCACAAACTAGACACCGGTTATGATTAATGCAAACAGCAAATGACTTGCGATCAAACATCTAAAAAGATATGCCTTACTGGATTTAATTGTTTTCAAATATAGAATATAAATTTAGATACATGTGTTATTTTACTTTGAAAAATAAATACTTATATTAGATCAAAAGTACGCCTCAGTTCTTTGGGTCATCATTATTAATTAAGGGTAGACTAATAAGTTTACCTCAGAGCTTCCACAATTACCATCTCTGATTATTGTTGATGCTGTTGTTTTGAATGTTACAATCATCATGAGCTGGGCCTTCTGTCCAAAACTGTCCCCTAAGGTCCATTGGACAGGACACCGTGGGAAACAGGTAACAGACTTGGGTCGACTAACTAGATAGAAGCTTCCTAGGATTTGGTCACCCAGTAAAGGTCATGGTATTAAAAGAGCAAAAAGCAAACAAGCGACCTACAAAATCAAAGTTATAAACACTGACACAAAACAGACGAAACAGAAGCGCAAAATTGTGAGCTCTGGGAGTAACAGGAATCTCAAACAGAGTTGATATTGATACTTTTTTTTTATTAATCCCCATGGGTAAAATCTTTTCATGCCTCCCCAACTTGTTCTCTGTAAATGAGAGCTGGATGGGAAGGGCAACTGCCTATTTCAGCAGCTAGGGAGCCAAGTGTTATGGGTCTTGCTCCAGGACCCACAGGCATGCTGAGGGGAGACTAGAACCAGCAACCTGTGAATCACAAGCACAGCAGCTTAGCCCACTGAGCCACACACTGCCCCCAGGAGGTGCATATTGAACCAGAGACTTCTTGTTCTCAGGCAACATGAATGTAACACTGGTAGGAGGAAGAAGACAGTCATCTTATAAAACAGTATAAAGTATGAATATCAATCCGAGTGGCTATCTTCTGAAAAGTACCCAATAGATCTTGTTCACCCTTGCAGGAAGCTCACATGGTATCAGCTTGTGACCAAACTTACTCGTTCTGTTCAATGTATAGTATTTTTTTTAATATCCATAAATCAATGCAATCCATTGTATTTAGATGGAGAGAGAATATTAAGCATCATTCACATAATGTGCCAGATATCTAAGCAGAAAATACTTAGCTAAGTCTTACAGTACTTGTGCATTCTTTTTTTTTGAACAATATATTTATTACTTTATTTTCAGTTTGCATATCACAACAGATTGCACAGATACAGAATAATAGTCATGTAGGCACAGCAAACATTTTTCACCCTGTTGTCCCTCCCATCAACCCATTCCCTGAAAAAAAAAGGAGATACTTAAATCAGGTAAAGAGTTTCCCAAGTCTATGTTTAGACCATGATACTATCCTACTCCCTCAGAGCTTGTTCTTGTTGTAGCGGACTACCAACATTTGAATTGTACTTTTGGAAGTTATTAAAAGGTCTCCAGATATCTTCAAACACGTTTTGCTTTTTTTTTTTGACAATATATGTAATCTTTTCCATTGACATATATGATGCCATTTCTTTAATCCACTTTCCAATTCTAGGTTCATTCATATTTTGGTTCAAAGTAACACGTTAGGAGGCCCAGAGGCTTGCGGTCTTTCTCAAAGCCTAGTGTGTTTGTCGTATAAGTGTACTGTTTGGTCCTCTGCACATCACTATATCTAAAGACATATTTATTAAATATTTAAAAGACTTCATACAGGAAAATGTCAAGAATGCACAAGTAGGTATTATTGAAATGATTGACCAAATTTTATCACTGACATTACCATTGGATCTTAAGATTTTTATTCTGGGTATATATCTTGTCAGCCCTCTGTTACAAAACAAAGAGGTCATATTCATAGAAATGTGTATTTTACAAGTTAAACGTATTATTACTCTTAATTGGAAAATGGTCAGCAGACCAGGAGATTTTATAAGCAGGAATGTATTTTTTGAGCTACAGTATAACTTAAATAGCCCTCTGCAGTTGTCTTTGAAGTGCAAACAATTGCTTCCTAACTAAAAGGTACTTTAAACTGATTAAAATATATTGCTACGATTAACTAAAGGAACTTTGATTTATTCAGAGAACTGACTGATGGTAGAAGTGTATCATTCAGATATTGACTCGTGCACCTCTAAATACACCTTTTTGCACAGGCGTAGTTGATTTTTAGAGTGGATTTTACACCTTAGAACTATACCACTGGGAATTTTCAAACATCCAAACTATACTTCTTGAAATATGCTTTTATTAAAACTTCATATTTATGGTAACAAGAGCAAATGCCATTCAATGCTGATGCAAAGGGGTGTAACAGGGAAACTTTAAACATTTATTTCCAAAAATATATAATTTTCTTGCATTATTCTGATGATGGGAATTGTAAATACTACAAGGTAGAATTATTAAGTCATGCTTCTCCCAAGGCAAATAGTACTGAGCATGTGTAGACTTTATCCAGTAAATAAAGGATTTGCATTGTCTAGTCCAGAGACTACTGGTAAGGAATTCCGGGTGTTATTAAAGTAAAGTAGTCTGCATGACCTGAAGACAGACATGTAGAGAATATGAAGGAAATGATGAATATGAATAATCTGACTTTTAAAACGTAGGTCACAGAAGATCAGAAACAAAGGTATGTTGCATACTCCTCTGCAGGAATAAGGCCTTGGTAGAGAGAGAGGCATTTTGAAGATTCTGAAGATTCCCTTGTGTGATTTCATATCCACTTCATATCATAGTGACATTCAGATACATCTAGAAAGAACTAGAATGTTACAGCAAAACACTTCACAAACAAGGGTGGGTACAAGTATAAATCCAGGCAATTGAGCAATGAGATTTTATGACTTTTGACTTTGCCTTCAATGTTCAGTTACCCTACAGTATCCCAGGATTCTTTATTCACATAGACACATTAATATCGGTTACCTCAACTACCTTTTGCATTTTTAAAGCAATAACTTGCCTGGAACCCGTGAAATCTTCCAAAGCCAGACTTAAGTGATTTGTCCTTGATGAGTTTATCCTCTTTCAGTTCCTTCTTTAAGTTCTCATACTGTACACTCTGACTGCCATATTAAGTGCAAACTGCTAAATTACATTCAGAATATTGTCTTTTCACGTACACAACATCTCTTCTATACCATAGAATTTTATTGCTATATGAACGATGAGCTTTGCTTTACTTTTAGTGTTTGACATTGAAAGAAGTTACACGTACACTGATTGGAGGTGCTCCCGTGTAGCATCCATCATTGAAGGACCTTCTCTTTTTGCTATGGTTTATCCTCACGTGCACATCACATTACTGCACGGCCCCTTACTCTCGATCGCAGGTTTTTAACAACTGTTGAGGAGGAAACAAGGAAGTAGAGTAAAATTCAATCAGCAGGAATACTCTCATGTTGCACCTCTCCTTAAGTCTTCATCGGCTCCCTATAGGCACGATTCAAGTCCTTGTTGCTGCCTTTGTCAGATGCTCCATCTCACCCTCTATAGTCAGCAAACCAGTGTCACCATGTGATTGCATGAAAACCACACTCATATTGCATGAATCATGTGTGGTGCCTCAATGGTGGGACAAGGCACCTATCTCCACAACTTTTGAAAAACATTGTGAGACCTATCTCCTCTGGGAATATCTCAACTGGCCTCACGTGACCTTTGACCTCCCTAGCCCACTATCTTCACTCAGTAGTCTATTTAAATGATTTGACTACTGAATGCTCTGTTGTCATAATTTATAATTATACTTAAAACCACACTAGAACCTCTTGGTGCTATTTTTGTAGCTTTGTTGATGCTTTGTATAGCTTTTGTTCCAAAATTTTTCTTGCATTTGATACTTGTCACGCACTGGAAGAAGTTAAGGTGGCTCCTTGACAGTGGTATACTCGTGAAGTATAGTCATTTGTAGTACTATCACTAGGAATAAGAATGAGATATGATTTTGGAAATATATAAAAACAACTAGTCAGTGCTGGGTCATGTTGAGCCTGGAGTTGAAAGTGGGTTGACACAGTCTCCCTTATTAAGTTACATTTCACCTGGTTTTACCCACTTTTGGATCAGAAGCACAGTGTGAATTGAGTATTGGGAAAAAAAGAACTAAATAGATGTATTGAGGACAATGGACAATTATAGGTGCTTTCCCACAACAGGAACTTTTTTCAGGAATGAGGAACTTCTTCAGGAACCAGGAACTTCTGTCCTGTTCCCACTGCAGGAACTCAGCTTGATTGCAGTTTTATATTGGACATGAAGGTCTGTCTCATAATCTCCACTCTGGTTTATCCCAAAGTTCATACTGTGGCAGACACAAAAGTATTGAGACAGCCCAGGAAGTCAGAACCTTGTTCCTGAACTGCAATGGGAAAGTGCTTAGTGTAGCTATGAACAGTGCAGCTATTATTATTATTGTCTTTGACAATAAAGGAGAATAATGTGTTGGTGCTATCAGCTTAAATAAATTTAGTCACTTGAGTTTTTCTCTGCTTAGCAGGGCACTAAGAAATTAGCAATTAAGAGTAAGGTTTGGTCAAATGCGACCAAATTTGAGTTTTTCTTACAAATGGAGATTTTTAAAAAATAATCATTGCTTCCCACCCAAACAGTGTCCCTGTGCACTGCAACCCTTAGATGTTAATTAATTTATTTTTCATATTATTACTGTATAATAATTGCTATATTCCAGTCAAAGCTTTTTCAGTAAAGGATTGGTGTTTCATCTGAGCTACTTGGCATATTTTTCAACATGTCAAAATATATTAAGCCCAACATCCATCTTGAGAATGATATATTACCAACTTGTCATTCTCATCGTCAAGCCTCAAGACAAAATAATGGACTACTGGAAAATATTGAAGATAGAGAGTAAAATAATTTGCTGTCAGTGTTAAAATGCAATGAGAGAATAATGACCCATTTTTGGACATTATTCTATGAATGGACAGATAGAATTCACTGGGAGCAAAGGATCTTAATATAACACTTCTTAGGATTTCTGACCTGCCACAATTTAAGGCAAGTGGGACTCACTTCCCGTCTAAAGGAATTTCAGAGCTGAGACTCAATGAAAATTTGCTTCCTTCGATTGAAACACCACGAAGGGCCCTCATATTACATCTTTACTCTGAGTTTAAACTCTAATCTGAAGCAGTTCGGCACATTGTGTTTGCGGTGAAGCGTGCACTTCAAAAATTAGAGTTTTAATCTACGCTCAGTCTTTCTTCTTACAAATTACCACAAGTAGCATACTTGGTAAGGGTGGAAAATAGAAAAGGCTCTAGAATCATTTAAATGTGTGACATAGTGGTCGAGCCACTTAATTTAGGACTCATGTGTTTATTAGGCAAATATATCAGGCATTTATATATTCTGCTATATAATGTAAGTAATTATAAAGCTACAACCACTACTATTACAACAGCAACAACAATAACAATAAAAGAAATAATAACATCAATATTTATCCTACTACTACTACAACAACTACTACTACTACTACTAAGAATAATAATAATTATAATTATTTTTGAATAATAATTATTCAGAATGGAAAGGAGCTGGAGATACAAATGTTTTGAAGTATTATTTTTGTGTTTTGATTCCAAAAATTTTTTGCCTTTTGTTGTTTGTTTGCTTGCAGCTTAGTCCCTCTTGACTGCTTGAGTTCTGTTATGATTTTAACCAGAAGCTTCTATTTGAAAGGCATTTTTATCATCCGTAGATAATTCTCTTGTCAACAGGTGAGATCTGACTGGCTTCTCCTTTATTTACACTGGTTACAAAGTATTTCCCATGTGATTTGAAAATCACACAGCCTATATGATTCATTCATAATAGATATACTCCTCAATGTTTTTTTTCAGTGATAAGTAGTCATAACAGCTTTGACATTAAATCATGTTTATGGCACACCCTTTTGTGAAATTTCAAACTTTTAAGAAGTTTCATAAATATAAAAACTAAATAGAAAAAAAATATCAAATACACTTCTAAGTAAAAGTACCTTCCGCAGCCTATTTTTACATGAGGTTTTTCTTTCATGGTCGTAAGATTAATTCGTCTAACACTGTTTAAGCATAGTCAAATGTATACCGAGAGGATAACTCTTATGTAATCACTATAAGAAGTCATTCTGTTACTGACAGTCAAATAATGAGAATGTAGTTTAGCTGTGTTACAATTTTCCGGGACTTTTTGGGGCTAGTACTACTCAACAAACACCAACTACTTTTAATGCATTTGAAAAACAGTACAATGCCGCATGATCGGAATCTTCTTGTGCCTGTCCAACACGGTATTCCAACACCGACATCCCTCTTTCCCATCTCCGCCATGGGTTCTTTTTGTAAGATGTTCTGGATGTTAGCCAGATGATACAGATTTTTCTCCCATATCTTTCTTTAATCTCTCTAACTCTCCACAGTTGCACCTTTCACAAGTTTCCTCAGTGCCTCTTCACAGCCATTTGCTTTTATGTTTCCTGATCTACTCCTCTCAGACTCTCAGGCTTTCAACAACTTCGTCCCCAACCTGCTTTTACAGCTCCAGGCTCTTCATGGTTTTGTCCCTCCTTTAAATCAACTACCCAACCATGATTATTCAAGATTACTCATGATTACTCACACAGGCATCACTTAGATAATTATGCGGTTTGCTTAACTGTAGTGTACTCAAATTGATACTGGTTTATGAATTTTTTAGTTCATTTTGTACTGAATGCGAGGAACGTATAATAGAAATTCATTGATGCTTAATTCATAATGTCACAAATGTGAGCCTTAGGGCAACTGCATGTGATCATTGATGATGGGTCTGAATACTTTTTAAAGGTAAGAAAATCACATATGCTATGGATAGTGGTGTATTGGTTCTGAAGCTGCGATCAAAACTGGGATACAAATGACCTTGCATTGTTCTGGAAGACAGAATTGCGATACATACAGCACAACAGCACGAAATAAATAAATAAAAATCACAAAATTATTGTTTTATTTAAAGTTAGGGCAAGCTGTATATTTTGTAAATTTAGCACATAACACCCGTTACATTGTCTACCAAATGTGTCATGTGACTGTCTTGGTCCAATCGTGATCAAGTGATCATGTCTGCGCTAAAAGCAAGGCTAGCTTCATGTGTTCAAGATGGGTAACCCTGAGACAGCAGCACCTCCGGCCACGTTCAAGTCAGCAGTGTGAGAACATTATGTTATCCAGTATAGAGTATAGCATTTTATTTTTAAATGTATTTTTGTTTAAGTAGCTATTTTGTGTGAATTTCAGGTAATCTTAGGTGTTTTTTTTAGTGTCATTCTTTTTTTGTTCTTGTAAATTGTTGGTAATGGAACCTAGAAATTTTTCCCCATTTTTTTTATTCGCCCCTCCCTTACCCCAAAAGGATAGATAGATAGATAGATAGATAGATAGATAGATAGATAGATAGAATATTAGCAAGTGAAATAAAATAGATATGAACAGAACCATGGACATGGGGAATTGTTACACCCTTAGTTATGGATTCGCTGGGCCTCGTTCAGTCGAAGAGGGAGTTCTCCAGATGAGCTCAGTGCTTAATTGCAGCCTATATTAAGCCACACCATGAAGACTGTGGATATACATAGCAACACTAGCACCTTAAACTACAGAAATATCTCCCATCCCTCATGCTCCACTGCCAAATACAAAAGATGCGAAGAGCCTTCTGGCGCCCATCATTTTCCATTCTCCCGTTTCAGTCCGTGCCTTATGTATGTGGGCTTATGATTCATTTTGTTTGGTGTGCATCACATCATAATCTGAAGGCTTCTCAACATATTGGCTTTTCAATGTAGAACACCTGATGTGCTGATTGTTTCTGAACCACAACACGGCTAAGGAGCTTATGTTCCCAAGAAGCCGTGAAGCTTGAAGGTTAGCCATCATTACTGTGATGGAAAGTGCTGTTCCTGTTCTGTCTGGCAGTGAGCCATAGCCTGGGTTGGAAGCTCAGCGCTCAGGGCCGGGACCTCACAGCATGGTACAGATCATCCACAGACATTTGTTAATAGTTAAAACGAAGCACACGGGAGACCTCACAATCAGAATACTCGACGATCATTCCTATCATGTCATATCAGGAAATATTGAAGTAAAGGAAATGTACCAGAAGTGTAGCAAAACTCCAGCCGAAAACGAATCAAAAAACCCAGATTAAAATTTTTATAAGCAGTAAATGATGCTCTATTTGTATTTTGATCAAGCAGGAGTTGTGGCACATAGGAGTTCTTGACTTTTCACATATGCTACCGTACTCTACTTTCAGACATACGCATACATATATACAGCTGAGAGCAAAGCCTGTGGTCTGAGCACAGGGTCGGCCATTTGTCTGGCGACTCATGGATGATTTTTCGTGGCCTTTGCTCAGGTGCCCATTGGCAAAGCGGCCGTTCTGCCAAGCATAGGATTCAAACCGCCAACCTTCCGTTCACAGACATATATAAAATTCTGGTATTGAAAATACATAACAAGAAGGCAGGATGTACCACAGTAGCAGCGCTTGAATTTATAACTCTGCACGTCTATGGTAGATTCTTTCCTTCTGTTTAGTGCTGTGAGAAGGATAGATGCTTTGACTGTAACATCTGAATACTGACTACTGCTTTTGTGTTTCTGGGTTAAGTTTGTGATGTATGAATGGAACAAAATAGATCTACAGTATATATTTACACTCGACTGTTTTCTTTAGTTGTTTTGCTTATGTGATGTTCTATGAATCATAAGAACAGTAAAGGGATTTTTGACAGTTTAAAATTCTGCAGGTATTCCCTTTGCAAAAGATACTCTGTTTTAGAAATAATGGTTTCTTTTCTTAAGTTATGCCTGTAGCAGAAGAAGTCACATCAAAAGCAATTTGAGTAGCTAGATTAGTTTGCACTATTTTTATGCAGCTTGCATAAAGGTCTGAATTAGTGGACAAACATCATTAACATATGCCTGGAATTCTTATACAGACATGATATTATTAGGTTACTACTCTTAATCAAGTAAATGCTTGTGTTGCCCTGTCAAAGAGACACAATTCTGTCCTCCTTTTGGCAACTTTATTATTCCCCGTTCAGCGCTGGAGTTCTCACGAAGCACAGAACGCTCACACAGATGTTACAAGAATTTTCCCCTCCCTTCGCGCATACCGATGATATCACACACCACTTTTTCTAACAATTCCCCCTTTGCAGCTGCATAAATTAGAATACTTTATAAAACACTTACAAAATACATTGAAAATAGTTTCTCTACTGGACCTACATTTTTTTTATCTTACTATTGTCACGCCCAGCTCCGTACGATCCTCCTGTGTGCCACGCCCACCTCATTACCTAGTGTTCATACCTGATTGTTTTCATCTGTGCCTTGTTCAGTTTGCTCTGTCTTGTGTATATTAGTCCGCGTCTCCCCCTGTTTCCCAGATCCGTCATTGTATTGTTGCTAATGTTCGTGGATGTATGCCCCGTTCGTGACAATAAACCCCATTGTACCTGTACTCCCGGCTGGACTTGCCTGCTTGCCCACTCGCTCGCCCACTCGACGTGACAACTATAGATAAGAGTAAAAATTATTGTATCGTAACACCCTCCAGCACTAAAAAAAAAAAGTTGCCAAACACTTTCTCTCCAATTATTCAACAATTCTGGACAATAGAACATTTGGTGGAAAATGGGTAAAGAAAGGAGTATCTTCACACACACTACTGTACACATTTCAGGATGGTCAGGCTGTACTATGCTTCACGATTACTTTCTCTGTCCATTCTTGACAAGTCTTTCATGGTCACAATACAAGGCTACGTGTCTATAGTCATTCGTATTGAAGGGTGGATAGTCCACAGAAGTATTGATGGGTCTCCCAATCTTCACAATGGGACAAGGAAAATACCACATACACCCAACATTATGTGAATACCCATTTTAGAATGATGCATTCAATAGACCCATAGTGTACACACTACTGTCTTAGCTACTGTCCTAGAATAGTAACCCCTTTCTGTCTGTTGCTAAAACAAATGCTCAGAGTACTTGTTTCTATTTTACTGTAATATGTGTCAATACCCAGATCACCATGAACTTTAACTTATATTTAAAGAACATTAAATTAAGTTATGAAATTCTGTGCTCTCTATAATATCGACTCATACTGAAAGGGATACATAGATGGTAATCTGGTCAAGGAGTCATGGCTGGTTCCCGAAGGGCTGGTCACAGTGACATTGCAGGTCTTCAACTGATGGAAGGTTGGCTGGCCTAGCTGGTCATATGTACAGTATAGACACGCCGGGGCTGTCTGATTCTCTTTAGCCTGTAACTCCATGTTTCAGCATCGCTCTGTTCATTCTTCGGCCCATCAGCTGATGCTTCAGTCTCTTTCTCTACCTCATGTCTCTCCTCCACCTGCTCCTCTTCAGGGTGCCCCTTGGGTACAAATGTCATCTCCGGCTTCCCTCTTAATGATGCCCTCCTAGGACAGAATTCTTCTGCCTCAGCATTGAGGGGTGGATCAGCATGTGTGACTGCTATCCATGTGTTACATCCCTCCTCACTGGAACTGTCTGTGTCTGTCCGGTACATATGATATTTGCTTTGATGATGTCTTGTTCCCTGTTTTTGTTTGCTTCCACTATTTTTCAGTCACCTGGTTCAAGGATAGAACTCCATGTGTGCCGATTGTAGTTTTTCTGTCCTTTTCTTGCACTCTTCTTCATATTCTGCATCGCGATAGTATAGGCTTCCTGCATCACCTCTCTCCTTCTCTCTGCATAGCCAGTGTGTGACTGGTTCCTTTCTTCTCCTTGCTTTCTAAACAACAGATCGACCGGCAAGGTTGGTTCATGACCAAAGAAAATCCCATTGCTTCATGCACAGTTGAGTTGTAGGCATGGAACACTTTGTTTAGGTATTTTTGCCATCTTGACTTTTGCGACTCTTCAAGTGTGCATAACATACCCAGTAGTGTCCTGTTGAAGCGTTCAGCAGGGTTAGCTTGAGGAGGTGTGGGAATTAGAATTAGAACTAGAATTTCGTGATCAGTAGTCATTGTTAACACACCACAGCACAGAGTGCGCAACAACGAAATGTGTCCTCTGCATTTAACCCATATGTGACTTTCGTGACATAGCAGGGGGCAGCTAATTCAGCGCCCAGAGAGCAGTGCTTGAGGATGGTACCTTGCTTAGGGTACCTCAGTGGTGACTTTCTGGTGGGGGATTTGAACCTGCAATCTTTTGAATACAAGTGCACTTCCCTAACTATCAAGCCACCACCCATGAATGACTGACCCAATTATCTTGGAGTGTGTGAAAGAGTGTGTTTTCAAACTCTTTCCCTTGATCATGGTGATGGGAAACCAAAATACATAATAAAGTTATCTAAAAGCTTTCTTGCCGCGGTCATCCCAAATGTACCTTTTGTTGCGTATGCCTGGGCATACTTGGTAAAATGGTCTACAACTACGAGTATGTATTCCTCAACCGCCTTACACTTGTTCAGGTTTAGGTAGTCAATCGATATCATCTTAAATAGTGCAAAGGTCTCAATGCTCTGGGCAGGTATTCTGGTTATTCGGTTGGACTTCTTCCTTTTAACACAGCGACACACTTGAATAATGTAGATGGCTCTGAGATGTTACATGCCTATAGTAGTGCATCTATATTACAGGTGACAGCAGATATTCTCCTGCTCTCTCTTGCTCTAGAGCTTCCCCAATGCATTCAATAACATCCTGTTGCCATCCTTCAGTGCACTCCTCCATGATTTCCTTAATGGGCTTTGCTCTTCGGAACAAGAAATCTGCATCTCGATTTGCTGTTCCAAGCCTGTACTTGAGAGTGAACCTATAATCCGCTAACTCTACCACCCAGCGGTGTCCAGCTGCATTGAGCTTACCTGACTTTGTGACATATGTCAGAGGGTTATTGTCACTATATACAGTGAAATGAGGTGCATGGAACAGGTATTCACGAAAACATTCTGTTATGGTCCATTTCAGTGCAAGGAATTCTATTTTGCCAGAGTGTAACTTGTAATTCTTTTCTGCCACTGTCAATGTCCGTGACCCATATCCTATGACTCTTAGAACACCCTGTTGGTGCTGGTGCAAAACTGCACCTAAACTGTTTTCTGAGGCATCCACATGCAGCACAAAGGGTTTCTCTAGATCTGGATATGCCATCACTGGTTGATTTGTCAGCTGGTTTACAAGTTCATTTAATATCTCTTGGTGGATTATTGTCCACTGGACAGGGTGGGAGGGCAGTGGCTGTGCAAATTTATTCTTCCTCCCCCTTTTTGTTTCACTCTGCTTTTGTTCAGACTTCACATTTCTCTGGCCTTAGCCTGATGCCACATTCTCTTTGTCGCTGCAATACTTTCCTCACACTAGAGCTAAAGACGAGCATGTCATCCAAATACAGGACACAAACTTCATCTCGGAGATCCCCCAGGCATCCCTCCATGAAACGCTGAAAAGCTGGCGGTGCGTTAATGAGACCAAATGGAATCCTTATCGATTCATAGAGTCCCAGTGGTGTTATAAATGCGGTAAAGGGTCTGCTTTTCTTGCACGTGAAACCCTGGGGATAAGCCTTCCCTTGACCTAACACTGTGAACCAAGAATTGTCTCTCAAAATTTCCAGGATTTCCTGTATCCTCGGGACTGGAAGCCGGTCAGGCAATGTCTTCCCATTCAGTAGTCTATAATCTACACACAAGCGAAGACCTCCATCTTTCTTCCTGACGCATACCACAGTTGAGGAATATGAAGAACAGGACTTGGTATATCCAGCCTCAGTTGAGCACTTCTGTATATGTGTTTTCACTTCTTGATAAAGATGCCTGGGGATTGCATTGTATGTTTTTTGCACGGACACATTGTCCCTGATGGTCGTTCATCGGGTGACTCAGGTCCATTGGTGGATCCCAGGGCTCAGCTTGTATCATCCCACTGGACAGCTGTCTATGTGCGTAAACACTGCTGTCTGATGACCGGGGCACCTGATTCTCCATGTATTTTGATGGCAGTGGGTAGATGGTATCAACCCTGTGTAACCAGCCCAGTATAGTGTGGCCACAAAGCATGATGTCCCCATCAATCACGTTTTCAACAGTTACCTCGACTTTACCTTTACCTTCTGGAGGAAGCTGAATTAACTGCTCTCTGATGGCTAAGCCTGTTAGCCATAGCGCCTACTGATTTGACTCCAGCACTACCTGTGATGTGCTCAACACCCCCATATTCAACCACCCACACTGCACTGTCATCATTTTGTTCTTCAATATAGTCACCGGTCTTCTGCCTACTCTGGCCACATGTGGTTGGCTTTCAGGCTTCCGCCTCTTTAAGACAGATAAGACAGCTCTTGCGGTCTTGCATCCCACTTCCAGTGCAGAGCACAATCTCTTTATCATGTGACCCAGAGGGGTAAAGTCTTCCGATGTACCATTTTGTGGTGCTTTTTCTTCAATCACGGTAAATCCGACGAAGGGCCGTTCAATTTCACCACTGGCAACCATAATGGGGACCAGGACTGGTCTGTCGCTAATTCCAGCCACACAGTATTTTTAAACAGGGTGAATTCAGTTTCCATCCACCCTTCATACGGAATGTCTGTTCCATTTGCAGCTGAGATCTCCAATACCCCTTCCTCAAACAGCTCCTTTACTGGTCTCACCTTAGCATCAAGCAGGTATTTCTTCTTCCAGTTCATTCCCACTATTGATACTTGAGAGCCGGTGTCTCACAGTATTGTAGTGTCAACACCCCCCAGAGAGGCAGGAACTAGGCACCTCTTTCCTACCAGCTTGGCTGTTTGTCGCTGTTTACCAGTGCGAGGCGCTCCAAGGCTGAACAGGTCTGCTTAGCCCATCTTTTCTTCCAGATGAGGCAGGATTTCAATCTTACCTGTACAGGCTGAAATATTTTTCATTCAACAACCTGATGCCCAGTGTTCTGTGCTGCCACACTTTAAACAGTGATCACACCTCCCTTCCGGGTTGGACAGTCTGCACTTCTCACACTGTTTGCCATTTGTCCTCTTGGGCGGTGATTGATGTTTTCTGTCTGACTGTTCACTCAATCTACTAGGTGGAAACTTAAAAGTTTGGTGAAGAATGGCAATTTCAGTGGTGAGGTTCTGGATAGCTTCACATATAGCCTTGTTGCCTTGGTCGACCTTTTCCATCAGTGTATCTTGTTTAGTTGCCTTACAGTATTTGTTCTTACTGTTCGGTTTGTGCACGCAGTTTTCCCTTCAGATATCCTCATTTTCTTCCCTTACTGCTGCACAACTTTAATCATCTTTGCCTTCGACATAGCTGACACCTTACTCATTCTTTCCATCTCTAGGCTGCATGCAGCTGTCATTTTTTCCAGAAGGGCTTCACCTGTAAACTTGGGATTTTGTAAGTTTGGCCTTATGTCTGCGCGGATGGTGTCATCATGGAGGCTGGTGAGAAATGTTTGGAGAAACTGATTCTGGATGAGCTCTGGACCGTACTTCAAACCTGACTGAGCTCTTTCCGAAGCAAAGATGATTTGTTGCCTCAGGTCCATAGCCCGCACCAGAAACTGAATGGACGTTTCTTTTGACACTTGTACTGCCCGTGTGAGGGAGTGGTACAACTCTGTGGCGTCTTTCTCATTGTAATGAGTCCGTAACACTTGCCTGAGAGCTTGTAGTGTGAAATCAACTCTACTTTCTAGATAACTCTTAAGTTTTGTGCCTGGAGCTATTAGCTCTAATACCAGAGACATTCCTTCATCTTCCAGAGAAGTAATATCTTCTCCCTCTAAATATTGGAGAATACGCCACCTCAACTTACGAGGTAAGTCTTTCTCGCTTTTATCCACAGTTAGACGGAGTACTGCGCAGATATCGCTCAGATTTGGTGCTCTTCAATAACCTTCTCCCAGTCAAGCGACATTTGTTGTATTTTGGACATGACAGACAACTTTTACCTTCACTGCTTCGCTCGTAGCATTAATTGTAGTTCTGCCGACGTCGGTGTGCGTGGTTAGCAGCTGGTGGTTGCTGGTCACTTGTGACTCGTCTTGCTTCACGGTGAAACAAACTTCAAACGTGCGGAAACACCAAGTTTATGTTGCCCTCTCAAAGACACACAATTCTGTCCTCCTTTCGGCAACTTTATTATTCCGCGTTCAGCGCTGGAGTTCGCACGGAGCACAGAACTTTTTTTAACAATTCCCTCTTTGCAGCTGCATAAATTAGAATACTTTATAATACACTTCCAAAATAATAAAAAAAAACATTGAAAATAGTTTCCCTGCTGGACTTAATTTTTTTAAATATAAGGGTATAAATTATTGGGTTTCACCTGAAAATGTATTCATTTTCATGCAAAATGGAACTGTATCGAATATTTAGGATAATAATAATAATAATAATACAAATAAGCATTCTTTTTAATATCTGTTCTTACCAGGTGGCACTTTTTATTCTGGGCAGTGTTGACAGGCACGATTTGGCATGATGAAGTCTGACACGCCCTCTAAGCCCTGACTGACTAACTCAATCCCTCTGAGGGAGTCAATGAGAGGCCAGATTCGCTCAGAGAAGCTGGCACTGTGCCGGACGGCCGTGCTCCAGATTGCCTCCATGGGCCCCTGATTTGTATTCATTTTGGCAAAAAGCTGAAGAAGGCATTCCCTTGTAACAATCGGGTTACTTTATGTAGTAGTTTTATTACAGTTATTAGTTTGTTATTCTTATTTAATGTGATTTTTTTCAGTAACAATATAATGTTTAAATTTAACAACGAGACATATATCTATGCAATAACTTCAATAGTAGCTACTAAAAACCTCATAAATAATAGTCACTCTTCTGGGAAGGCTTTCCAGAAGGTTTTGGAGTGTGTCTGTGGGAATTAATCCAGAAGAGCGTTTGTGAGGTCACTGATGTTGGACATGAAGGCCTGGCTCGCAATCTCCATTCTAGTTCATCCCAAAGGTGTTTGATGGGGATGAGGTCTGTGTTAGTAAGTCAAGTTCTTCCACACCATACTTACCCAACCATGTCTTTATGGACCTTGCACAATAAAACAGAAAAATGACCTTCTGGGACCAGAAATGTGATTCGTCACTCCACAGACCACATACCCACTGCTCCAGAGTCCAGTGGCAACATTCTTTACACCACTCCATCCGACATTGCCATTGCTCTTGATGATGTGAGGCTTGAATGCAGGTGCCCATTCTGTGACGTTCCGGGCACATAGTTTCTGTGCTAGTTCCACAAGAAGTTTGGAACTCTGCAGTTATTGATTCAACAGAGAATTTTCAGGAAAGCTACTTCATTTCATTATTTATCATACTCATTTGGGATGGTAATCTGAAATTATTACCATGCACAGTATTAAGAACTTGTTGACCATAATGCCTACTTGCCACCATAGAATTGGATGAAACTTTGTTTGGACAAAGGTCTAGAAGAATAAGACCAAGTTGCACAGAGAGACATATTATACTATTATACACTATTATAATAATTATTATTAGTTATTATTATCGTAAAACCCATAATATTTATTCATTTCAATCGAGTTTCTGGCTTTGCAGTTACATTTTTGTTAGGCAAGAACACAAATAACCAAAATATTAAATTAAACTAAACTAGAATTAATTACTAATATAGCTAATAGCCAATATCGTAAATTTTCACAGGGCCCACAATTTATAGCAGTGCCTCTGATGTAACACACCTCCTCGGCTGCTAGACAAACAGCTCCTTTTCTCCTTTGCTAAATCACCTGACAGAGAATTATTCATTTTACACTAAACCTGAAGGCGTGTATTCCTGAAAAGACGGCAAACAAGATGATGTGACATGGAAATGTGAGGAAGAAGTTGCTATTTTCTTTGAGGACAGGAAGATAGGGATATGTACTGTAACAACAGCAAGGAAATGAAAGAGCTTTGGGTTTGGCATCAACTTCACAAAAACACACACAGAAAAACAAAACAGGTCACAAAATAGGGGATACACTGGGGATGAGGAGTCAGACTTTCAGCACAGATTTGGGTCAGAGAAAACCAAACTCATTCTTATTTAATGAGTGGGAATATAGCCCAGGTAAGAGTCTGAGCAGACTGCCCCAGGGCACACCTGACCCAACTCTATCGCACAGCACATAGAAACCTGCTCCCTTTGGTTTTATGCATTTTCTCCATAACAGAATTATCTGCTTCACACATTTCAAGAATAGAAAAAAAATGGATCTATTGCGACATGCATCTCAGTTAATTGCTTAATAATCACTAATTCTCAGTTAACCGGGCATGCCACAACACCTGCGTGAAGTTGGCCTCCCATATGTTTCAGATTTTAACCAAGCCGGTCTCAGTTGTTCGTGCTGGTTTGTGCCATTAACATTTGTGCCGCTCTACCGTCTGAGAATTAAATGTGAACGTCGCAACTCAGAATCGTGCTCAGTAAATTCAGATTCTCGGCTGCTATCGCGCTTTTGCATTTTCACGCCTAGTGTATGATTTTTGTGTATTTTTTATCGCTCTCATCTTATTGCGGCTAATATTTTTATTGTTATCGCTTTGGATTCATTTTATGCTACTGCTGAGGTTTTCAAATGAGTCGAGTTCCTTGGGGGCGTTCACCAGGTTCAGAGCCGGAAAAAAATGTAATGAGAGGGTGTCGAATTTTCACAGGGGGCAATAAAATTTGCGAAATTCGGGGTCGATGGGAGCCAGAAGTGAAATTGCCTAGTTTTATGACCAACAGAAGCAATACTGCATAGTTTATATTTTTTGGAACATGTTCCATTTTGAGGAGGCCCACATGTATGAATGATTAAAATCAAAGGAAATGAGTACAGCTTCAGTACATGTACATATTATGACTGTATATAGCCCATAACTACTCGTAGCTGCTTTAAGTAAAATGTGCAAAGTGAGTTTATTCTTGAGTGCATCTTGTGTATCTGCCTTCGTACTAATTACTGTAATTCCACTGTGTCTCCTCACTTTTTTTAACACGCAGATTTTACTCGCCTTTACTGATGGTCTTCCAGAGTTGATAACTATCATGTCTTACAAAAATGTCAGTGGTTTTAATTAATAACAATTACAGCAAGAATCGTACACTTTTTTCCCCCTTTTTCAATGTGTTAAAGAGTGTTAAATATGTGTGAACATATCAACTGGGACCTCTCTGTTTTTGACTGTCTGCATTCTGGCACCTATTTGCATGGATACAGCAGCTCACTGGTTAAAAAAAAAAAACACAAACAATAAAATAAAATAATAACAATAAACCAATAACATTAAAAAATAAAGTGTGTATTTCACTTTACAGACCAATTTACAGACCAATCACACGATTTCACGTCCTTTGTTTATTTAGACTTATTCTTAAAAATACAAAGCATGTTTTCCAAGCCCTGTTTTGTATGCATTCTGGGACCAGCCTCCTCCTCGTTACCTCTCCAGCACCATATGCCCTGACTTACAAATGAAGCACTATTGCTTACTGATGAATACACTAGCAAAGGTATGTAATGCCTGACATTGCATTGGTCACCACTTTTACGCAACCGATTTGTGATTGGATATATGTTGAATCAGGTTGTGTGGAAGGAGAGACAAGCCCTTCATCACAGAATATTCGGATGTACCACTCACTTGTGAATTAAGGTTGGGGAAGCGCTGTTGTATTTGAAAGATTACATGTTTGAATCCCCGACCAGCAAGTTACCGCCCCAAAGCACTGCTCCCTGGGTGCTGAATTAGCTGCCTCCTGCTATGTCACATTGACACATATGGGTTAAATGCAGAGGACAAATCTTACTGTTGTGTGCTGTGGTGTGTCAACAATGACCACTGATCACTGAATTCTAAATTCATTTGGAGGATGGATGAACAGAAGGACACAAACACATAAAACTATGACAGGAGATTGGTTAAGGTTTCCTGTGTATATTAATGGGTTGAAAAAGAAATAAATGTCATAATGAAAACAAACACAGGGTATACAAATCTATATCTACAAAGGTAGTGCTCCTGAAGCTACTGTACTAGGTTAACTTTTACCCAGTTAACACCCTAATAAAGTGACCAGTCCACCCTGTGACAAGCATTCCTAGCAATATAACTACTGATCTCAGGTAAGCTTGGCTTGCTCAACCTCTGATCCTGATGTTTTATGCTTGATTTGGTGATTCGTATAATATTTGAAATGTTGTATATTGAGGAAGGTGAAATAAAATGCAGCAGAAGCAGACTAAATTTGAAATACATGCAAAATACATGAAATAAGGACAGCGGAAAAAAGTAGAAAAGCGCTCGACGCCGAGGGATTTTTATTTATTTATTTAGGGAAAATCTGCCCATAAATGTCAGAAGAATTATTTGCCAATACTTCAGAATGCCTGGAGGAGTGGTACAGTAGGAAGTCCTCCGTACCAGTCAGGCATTACCAGCATCTTCTCTCACTGAAGAATTTTAGAGCACTGGAAGTGGCTTTTGGAAATGCGCGGTTCCCTGTTGGTTGATAGATATGTAGGCTCTATCTATAGGTATGTCAGGTTAATGCCCATGGTGTCACTCTTATACCTGCTGGGTTTTCTGTGTAGGACCTACAAGTTAATCAATTGGCTTTAGTCCTAGTGTTAGTCTTCCTTTGGTCCAATTCCAAAATCCAGATGCCTGGATGACACTGAGGTAGGGACTTGTAATATACATATTTTATTTGCAAACCAGGTTTACAGTGCTTACCTAACAAATGGCATCATCCTGCTTGGAGTTAGGGGTGCAGCCCCCCTGTGATTTGGAAAAACCTTGTGAAATCTTTTTTAGTCCTCATGGAGAGCGAAGCGGAAAGGTACAACAAAGGAGCGATACAAAGATCAGTGCGAGATGGCACACGAGAGGCCGCCTAAAACCCGCTGCTGTCCTGTAGACCGGCACTTTTCTGCATTTATGAGTTACTAAACTTTTTGTGTCACCTGGGGTTTTCACGTAACTGGCAAAAAAATTCCCATTAAAATTTTCATACTGATCCCACAATATGTCCACACTGTGATCGGTAAAGTTGCGATGCAGAAGTATTGAGTTTATTTATTCAGAGAAAGAATACTTTAGCCAATCTGCTATGTACAGTACTTATAGTCAGTACTGTAAAAAAGAAAGGTTTGTTTGGTAATAGAAAAGGATCAGCAAAGATGAGTTTTGCCGCTGGGAGGGTTTGTGAAGATGCAGTCAACTGCAAATCATTACAGAGAATATCTAATGAACAATTTTACCAAGTATCGTAACTTGAAAAGTAAGTGTTCAATGCAATAAACAATGATCTAATGTGCCACGTTATGTCATGGAAATATAAAAAAAAAATAATAATAAAATGTTTAGCACATTACAAAATATTCTATTCTGATAAAGGTTATTAATCAGCTTAACAGAGGGCTGCTTTAAGTGTGAATTTACCAGAGTGTGACGCTATGAAATATAGACATACCTGTTAATCTGGTTTCAATGCAAGCTTCTGTCTGGCTATAAGTGAGGCATCTCATCCTATTTAATTGGAAAAAACGCAATCTTCATCAAATGTCATTTTAATGTTAATTGTAGCACTACAATTAAGTATGTTTGTTTGAATCCTAGTAGTTTTCCAGGTTTGTTAAAACAGTCAGGTTTGCAGCACATGCAATTTGATTTTCATTCTGTTTTTTTTCCCATCGTGACGGGGACTATGATTTTGAAAGCGCAGAACATGTCAACATCAACCCAATGCAAAAACATTAAAAAGACACAAAAAGATTTAAAAGATTCAAAAACATCAAGACAAAAAATTATGAATTTTTAATTCTAAAACGTGTTTTTTTTAAGGTGTTGTGTTGTTCTCTAAATGTGTTGTGTTCTTTTTAATGGGTTGCAGTTTTCAAAACAGAAGCTCTCCATGCCACAAGGGGCAGTATTAGGCTTGCTGATCAAGGCTGTATAATAGTGATGGGAAGTTCGGTTCCATTCACAGAACCGAATCAACCAAACTTAAATGAATCCATCCATTCATTTTCCAAACCGCTTATCCTTCTGGGTAGCGGAGCCAATCCCAGAAGCTACGGGCAGGAGGCAGGGAGTAACCCAGGTCGGGGGGCAGCCCATCGCAGGGCACGCTCACACACCATGCTCTCTCACATGCCCACCTATGGGCAACTCCAATCAGCCTCAGCATGTCTTTAGACTGCGGGAGGAAACCCACGATGACACGGGGAGAACATGGAAACTCCACCCTCATGGACCCTGGGAGGAGCCTCAAGTGCAGCTTGCAGAGGTGTGAGGCGACAGCGCTAACCACTGCGGCAGTTTAAATGAATCGAAAGTTCAATTCAAAGAGTCAGTGGGGCAGGGTTACTACATGCTGCTGTACTTCCTTCACTTTCTTTTACTGGAACTGCATGTTTATTTAAGTCTTATTTTTATTCAGCCCCCAAAAGCATGATAAAATCTCAAGAACCTTTTAGCATATACATATAATCTAATCATATAACCATTATTAGATAAACCAAAACCTCAGCGTTACAGAATTCAGCGCTGTTCGCAAAGGCTATTTAACCAGATTTATTAAGCACAATCAGAACTGTTCAATGTTCACAGTGGTAGTAAAAAAAGTTAGTGAATCTTTGGATTTAATTATTGGTTGACCCTCCATTGGCAGCAATGACCTCAACCAGGCGTTTCCTGTAACTGCAGATCAGACCTCCACATCATGTGGGGGGAATATTAGCCCATTCTTCCCTGCAGAACAGCCTTAGCTCTTCCATATTCTTTGGTTGTCTTCTGTTTATGGCTCTCTGCAAGTTATTCCACAGCATTTCAATAGGACTGAGATCTGGGCTCTGACTGGGCCTCAATGGTGGATTTTGTTCTTCTGAATCCATTGTGCTGTGGATTTGCGATGTTTTGGGTCATTGTCCTGTTGCATCACCCAGCCTCTTCTGAACTTCAGTTGATGGACAGACACCTTCACATTATCCTGGAGAATTTGTTGATAAATATAGGAATTAAATTCGCTCTCAACTACAGCAAGCTGTCCAGGCCCTGACACAGCAAAACAGACCCAAATTAAGATGTTCTCTCCACCATACTTTATTGTAGGGATGATGTTTTGATGTTGATATGCAGGTGCTCTTTTTATGCCAAATGAAGTTCTGCTTGTTCCTCCCAAAGAGTTCAATTTTGGTTTCATCACTCCAGAAAACATTTTCCCAGGACCATTGTGGAGTGTCCAAGTGCTCTATTGCTAACTTCAGGAATGCAGCAATGTTCTGTTTGACAGCAGTGGCTTTCTCCTTGGTGTCCTGCCATGGACTCCTTTCTTGTCCATTGTGTTGCGTGTTGTTGAATCATGAACAGAGATGTTACTCAGTTTTAATGACGTCCTCATGACTCCCATCTGGATCTGCTTCTTGTCAAAAGCTCAAACTGAACCTTTTCAGTGTTTTTCATCAATCACAGTAATTCTAGGCCACACTTGATTCATTAAATGGAATCCAGGTTTGCTAAATTCTGAGTGCAATGAGCTTTTTAAAAAGTCATTAATTTAGCGTTCACTTACTTTTTCCAACCTTCAGTTTCAGAGTTTGAATGATTCATTCAATATGAATTCATTCTCTGAAAATCTGTGCATCTTTAGTTATAGGAGACTGTTCATTATTGTGACTTACATGAAGATACAACCATGTTTTATATGGGAATGAGACGTAAATATAGAATCCCCATAACCAATGAGGAATTTTCTGTGTTAAATTCACGTGTTGTTCTTACTGTATAATGTTATTCTGTATTATTTGATCTCCGTAAAATACTTTGTTGCATCCATGTGAAATGTTCTGCACAAATAACCATATATTGTCTTTGCTTTTTACTAATAAACTTTCAAAGTAGACTGTGACTAAACAAAATATAAATATACCTTCTTGTTCATATTATTTTGAGATTTTTTTTTTCCAATTTCAGTCATTGAATTTCATGTTTGACCTTTGTAATATGGGTACGCTTTTATTTTGACTATTTTGGAATTAATTGAAATGTTGAGAGGTGATTTTTATAGGCTTTTATAGGCTTTATTATATTGATTATGTTGCAATCTCAGCTCTGTTCTCCATATTATTAAGGATTACTTTAGAAAAGATGGTTTCTGTTCTCTGCTTCCTCGTCTTGCTTTTATTCACAGCAGTATCTACAGGGTTTAATTTTTTTATATACATACAAGACTCACTCTCCCGCTAACTCAAACGAAAACTTCACTTAAAACAGAAAAAACGTACTGCATGTAACAAACTCGCACATGAATATCGCGGTCGTAAAATCAAATACACTGCTCAAAAGAAATAAGGGAACGCTTATTAATCAGAGTATAGCATCAAGTAAACTGAACTTCTTGGATACTGATCTGGTCAGTTAAGTAGCAGAGGGGGCTGCTAATCAGTTTCAGCTACTTTGGTGTTAATGAAATTAACAACAGCTGCACTAGAGGGGCAACAATGTGACGAACAGGATTAGTTTAACAGGTTTAGGCCGCTGACATTTTTCCATCCTAATCTCTTCTGACTGTTTTTTCACTAGTTTTGCATTTGGCTACAGTGTAACTACTGGTAGCATGAGGCGATACCTGGACCCTACAGAGTTTGAACAGGTATTCTGGCTCCTCCAGGGTGGCACATATTGATGTGTTATTGCCAAAAGTTTTGCTACTGTATGTCTCCCAGTGCAGTCCCAATGGCATGGAGATTCCAAGAGACAGACAGTTACTCTAGGAGAGCTGGACAGGCCCATAGAAGGTCCCTAACACATCAGCAGTACCAGTATCTGGTCCTTTGTGCAAGGAGGAACAGGATGAGCACTATAGAATGACCTCCAGCACGTCACTGGTGTGAATGTCTCTGACCAAACAATCAGAAACAGACTTCATGAGGGTGACCTGAGGGCCCGACGTCCTCTAGTGGGTCCTCTGCTCACTGCCCAGCACCGTGGAGCTTGAGTGGCATTTGCCATAGAATACCAGAATTGGCAGGTCTGCCACTGGCATCCTGTGCTTTTCACAGGTGAGAGTAGGTTCACCTCCAGCACATGTGACAAACCTGAAAGGGTATGGAGAAGCCGTGCACAATGTTATACTGCTTGTAACATTGTTCAGCATGAGCGGTTTGGTGGTTGGTCAGTGATAGTCTGAGGAGGCATATCCATGAAGGGACACACAGACCTCTACAGGCTAGACAACGGCACCTTGACTGCCAATAGTTTTTTGTCAATTTATGACACTTCTCTCAAAACACAAGGTCAGGATTATTGTCTTTTCTTAATCTAAATGTAAAACCTATTTAACATATGTGTAAATGTTTTCTGAGTCTGAAGCCCATCGACACTAATCAATTACCATAGATATCGGTGTCAGAGGCACAATATCGAGAGTTGAATACTGCCCCCTGTGGCACGGAGCACTTCTGTTCTGAAAACTGCAACACATTGATAGAACACAACACACTAAGGGAACTCAGCACATTTACAAATTAAATTTGGTTTAATTTTGTTGTCCTTGTGTTTTTGTGTTCATGTTTTTGCATTGGGTTAATGCTGATGTGCTCTGGGCTCTCAGGGCTGCCCTGGGGTATGGTGGGGGTGGGGGTTGAATTTGTTAAATATTCTTTTTAAATAAAACAATATTACATGAATCTGTGTCCATAATTACGAGTCTACATTTCACCAGTGCATGCAACATTTATACTTCAAACTGCTGCTTATTTACAGAGTTGGTTAAGAACTGAAGCGATTCATTTAAGGCATATTCCTAAAGGATGCACTACTGCAATAATGCCAAATGGAAATTTATCCTGCAGTTATTCAGTAATAGATTCAGCTTTGTGACCATTACATGAACTGCTGCCCTACAAGTACCCAAACCAATTAAAATGGCTTCCCTTCACTCCAAAGTCGTGTAATTATAGAATCTGCTCTGTGGGTGATGCCTCTTGTTCCCCAGATATCTCTGCCAAGGGCTGAGCCAGCACCGAAACAGAGCCGAAGTCCCGAAAATAACCAGACCATACGGCAACTTCCTGTCGTCGATGAGAAGCCTGCTAGTTCTGTGTCATACGTCCTGAAAAGTCCTTCAGAGTGATTCAGGGATGCCCTTGCTGTATCGTACGCACCACTCTGTGCTCATACGGGCGGTAGCTGTGATTTAGGCTCCCGATCAATGCCTAAGGGGTGGTACTTATTAATTGTGAGCTGGTGAGAATATTCATGGAATGCATTGTTACTTTGTTGAAGGAGGAGACTCAGTTTTAATATTGCAGCTCTTTTATTAAATTGCATAAACATCTTGAGATAAGCTCCCATGTGGAGATGTGGGGACAGTACACTCAATACACAGCGCCTCAAAATATGCACATATTTCTTTTATTAATGTGCATAAACATCTGAAGACTGAGATAAATGGCTACAAAAGTCCTGCTTGTCCTTTAATTATCCTCCAAGCACAATAACACCCCCGGTCTGTTGAATGGAGGGTGGTGGGGGGGTGGAATGTAGCATTCTCTTGTCACTGCTATAATTCATCTGTCTTTTCTGATCTTGCAGTTTTTCAGAGGTTGTGTTAGATTGAACTTCTACACAGTTAGTGCTACACGGCCATTCATAACCTAAAAGCAACTTACTCTGAATACACTGTGCATGGGCTAGTAGTATTATGTGTTCCACTGAGGAATAATATAAACGATATTATTTCAAGTTAATCTTAAATATTAAATACATACTTTAAAAAGGCTGCTTGTAGACAGGAGACCAAGAACATCGAACAAAAAATACGAAAACGGACCTTACCGTGACAAACTGTCCCTGGTGATGTTTCAGGCTCATACTCACTTTGTAAGGATGAAATATTAAGTTTCGTGCATGAGTATTTTTATGATTAACACACTATGTTCACCAGTTATTGTGACGATTGTATTCTGTGTTTACCAGTTTATAGCAATCTTGAGTAATGGAAATACTAAAGCAAAATACAAAATAAAACATCAGAGTTTGTGTAAATAATGCTCACCAAAGTGAACAACACACTCAGAACCTATTAGTCAGCATGAATGTTATGGAGGGTTAGTGAAAATTTATTCACGCTGTAAAAGTCGGTGGCTGAGCCATGCTTCGTATATTAATCAGTCGGAGACAGTTACAAACATGAGGCGGTGTTTATTAACCAGTCATACTGACATTTACACTGCCCACTGTGCTTGTCGCCCTGCTTACTCCTAGAACACACGGACATGCTGTGTATGAGGACTAACATTAACTACTAGCTACAGGCTCCGAGGCCCCCACCATCCTGATCGGTTCCAGCTGCTGGGGTAGTCACCATCGGACCAGGCGATAGCTGCTCCGAGCGGGTCAGGGCCTGGTCTGGAGACAGGAGGTCGCGGTGCAGCATGAAAGTCCATAGATCCATTCCAGAGGCGCTCCAGCGGATGTCGAGCTTGGGTGACAGCCCCTTCTTCCGGATGGGGTAGAACACCCAAACAGGGTCCCTGGGATGGAAGACCTGTGCCTGGCAATGGACATCATATGCCCTCTTCTGTCTGGTCACGCCATGGTGACTCCCGGCCAGCTTGTGCATGACCCACATGCATCCCCGGAGCTGGAGCAGGTAGTCTAGTCCTGGTGTTGTCGCCAGCGCCAGCTCAAGGCAAACATGATCTAGTGCTTTCCTGCACTGCTGCGCAATACACCCAGAGGACTAGAGGAAGGTGGGTGTTCCAGTCTGCTTGTCCATGAGGATCGGTAGTTGTGTGGTTAGGCCACAGTGAAACCGCTCCATTGCTCATCCCATCGCTCTGAGGGTGAAGGGGGGTGGTGAGGCTCTTCACAATCCCCAGGTACCGGCAGACCTTGTCGAACACCTTTGCCTCGGAGTTCCTCCCCTGGTCACTGTGCAGCTCCTTGCGGGCCTCAAACCTGCAAAAAAGCCCATCGAGGAGCTTCGCTGCAGTGGTGGTGGAGCTCTGAACCGCATACACTTTGGCCCACTTTGTGAAGAGGTCCATTGCCACGATCACAAAGCTGTTCTCAGCCTTGGTGCAGGAGAAGGGACCCTAGGCGTCTCCCTGCACCTGCTCCATGGGGGACCCCACCAGTTACAACTGCTGGGGAGCCCTGGACTATGCACGCATAACAATAGCTTGGTGTCCTGCCGGTAACCGGGCTAGCACAATTGCTGCTGCAGCTTCTCGAGCATCTTTTCACGCCGAAGTACCCGGCCCCGAATAGTATTTCACGAAGTGCCGAGTGTAAGATGCCAGCCCCAGGAGGCGGCATAGCTTTGTCACGTTGTCTGGGGTTAGCCAGACACCACTGGCATCTTTCAAGGTGGGTGGCCCCTGATGGCATGGCTCGGGTGGCACGTTTGGCACTGGAGGAGGGAGCACTTCCATGGGTTCAGCCGCAACCTCGCATGCCTGCAGGATCACCAAGAAGTGGAATCTGGAATGCAAACTTTTGCTGCACGTCGTGGGTCAGGCTGAGGATAGCCTGGAGCACTTCCCCCTCCAGTGCCAACGTCAGGTGCACTGCCATCTCCTCCTCGCTCCAGCCGCTGTGCCAGGCTACCAGGCACGCTTAGATCAGGTGGGCGTCCAGGGGGCTCTTTCCCGCAGGCTTCACCCCTCTTCACCCGCTGGTGCGTTTGCTTCGGCTCGCTCTGCCTGAGGGTGGGGCAGGTGGACTGTGCTTTGTACATTGGGCCCCCCCCTGAAGGCACACTGCTTGGTTCTCTGGTTTTTGCCTGGTGTTCTGGTGCTCCCCTCCACAGCCGAAGAAGACCTTGCTGAAGTTGTCAGAGGTGGTCATGTGACCCCTCCGGTCTTACTTCTGACACCCTTGTAAAAGTGGGTCGCCGGGCCATGCCGCATATATTAATCAGTCGGAGACGGTTCCAGGTCCAACCGCAAGGTGGTGTTTATCGCACCCGTACCAGTCGTACTGACAGTACACTCGCATTGCTCACCATGCCCGTCGCCCCACTTACTCCTAGCTTGCACGGTGGGTGCACACACACACACACAGACACGTTATGTACCTTGACTAGCATTAAAACTACACCTGACATAACAACACAGCATAATTACATTACAATACCTGCACCTACGGAGAACTATTTACAAAGCTGGCATCAGTGCAACCTGCCGCACTACCCGCCGATACCCCCTCCTTACAATTTATACGATTTGCTAATTTTCATAAACGTCTGAAGACTGAGATAGCTGAAGGTAAGAAAAATCTTGTCTAAACAAAGATCCAGCAATAATGAGTCTCATGGTCTTTTGCGTAAAATGGTAAAAAAGCTGTGACTCATGATTTCAGTCGCATGATTTCTTTAAAGAGTTTGCAAAGTAATTAATTGAATCTTGAAGGGTGTCAAACAAAAGGTCCTTGGTGCCAAGCAACTGATGAAAGCTGCTCATTAATGCTCATCTTCAACAGTAATAACCGCAGTACTGCTGCAGCCAAGTAAGAGTAATTCCTTCGTCCTTGTCTGGAACACCAAGGATGTCACAGAGTGGCTTCATAAATAAAAGACCCAAGCCTGCAGAGGATAGGCATGAAGAGGAGATATGACATTATCTCTGCACATGACATGTAAAATTTTGGCAAGATGTGCCGACTTTGTGGATAATGAAGATGCCGCTACCCCCAAGAGTGGAAGTTAGCACAGGGGTATCACAGCTCAAGAGGAACCAGCGGAAAGAGTAAAAATAAAAACAGATCCCGAGAACATGCCATGGTAAGAGTGTTTCTGTCTGTAGAACACCTCCCAATGGGCAGCCCTTCCTAAAAGGCTTATAGGTGGGTTACACTGAAGGACAGCCATGCAGAGTGGGACTTCATTAAGAACATCCACAAATATTGTACTGTCACATGCCATGACACTAAAACCAGCATGTCCCAGTTCCAATCCCGCCTTTAGAGATATTTTTTCACTATCAAATCTGTTACAAAAGATCCACACACACTGAATAGTTCATTAAATATACATGAGCAGTGTACAGTTTTAATTTTACAACGGCATTAACTTTGGGGTGTACAAGGAATCTTATTCCTCAGGGTTACCCCATCTAATGTCTTTTTTGGGGTAGTCATCTTAGGTCATGTCATTTTCTTCATTATAAAAAATGTAATCTCCATTAATACATATGTAGACCGAATTTTGTAGACTTAATATTTATTTGCTTTTTCCCACCTTTCATTTTTAATGAAGCCAGGAATTAAACATTTAAACAAACAGATGCGGGGTTTATTAATAATGTGTCATATATTCAGCTTAGTTGATGTATTAATCATTCATAATTCAGACAAGTAGTAGCATGATGTTATGATGCCTACAGTAGGATAAGATACGGTTTATTGGTTTAGGAGAGTTTGTGTTGCTGTATCTCTTCAGCAGCTATTTTACCTGAATGGATTATGTAGAAGTGAATCAATGTGAAGTGTTTATTCGTTGTGGAAGTCATATGGAACCACCAGTTACGAAAAATGATAATACCCCATATATTCATTTCCAGGAAGAATTGGATAATGACACCAATTTAAAATCTCCAATTCAAATGCCTTTTAGAAAAATACCTGTACAAAAACACATGGAGAAGTTGGAACACAGGAAAAAGCTACATCACTCCAGTAGTCCTTTTTATTCCCTGAGAGAAATGTTGACTTATTATCTCAGCAATTTTTCCCTTTTTTCCTGAATTATTCCTCCTTCAACTGCAAACCAAAATTTGTGTAATAAATAACATTAAAATAAAAGTTTTAAATGAGATATTGTCAAGTGACACAATACGTCTCTGAATGTCTACAGGAAATGATCAAATGGAAATGTATAAGAAAAAAGTGGAAATCTTAAAGTAATTCTATTTTAAGATCTCCAGAGATTTTTGGAATGGAAGTCCTATTAAGACTTATCTAAAACCCAGATGAGACCTATTTTTTTAGATTGAACAGGGAGTTCCTCGTAATGATTTTCTAGCCCAAACTTCAGATGTAATCTACCTCCACACTGTGGATTATAAATAGATGGTAGTTATTATACCTAACCTGATTTATAGTGTGGTTATAGCTCTGTGTGCAGGTATCTTCCCCAAGGTGTATATAAAATATAAACAACAGGCCACACACACACAGTTTTTTTTTGTATTTTCACCTTCCATCCATCCATTTTCCATAACCACTTGCCCAGTACAGTCTCAGTAATCTTACAGTCTATCCCTGGAAGCGCAAGGCAGGGGACACTGCACAGAAAGTCAATCCATCACCAGACAGACACATGCCATTAGCAGTTTAGACACACAATTTCACCTGACTGCACGCTTTGATCTGCGAGAAAAACATGGGAGCTGGACATACAGAGCAGAGGATGGGATTCAAGCCACCCTGCCCTGTAGGTTTGAGGTAAAAATGCCACTGACTCAGCCACCCCTAGTGATTTCACAAAATATATTTTGAAAAACTTTGGTACAAACAATTCCAATGCAGAGCCTCTGTGTTTTGAGAGGGAGTCCAGTCCAAATATGAAAATAGCAGAATCAAATCAAAGTGATATGGAATGTTTATATCATTAATAACATCGGAACCCCTTAAATGTCTCACTTCACTGTGTTTGTCTCTTTAATTTGTGAGCCACCAGATGGTTAATGTGATTGCAGTAGATTACACACTCAACAACAGCACATCAATTCTCAGGCCATTTTATACAATTGTATACACTCAGGCAATGTACTATTTACAGTATTTATTCGTTTGTTTTCACAGCGGGTTGACTATAGCTTTAGCACTTTCCATGTCTGCAGTGCTCTGTCTCAAGTGGTTATTACTGCTATAGATATTTTAAAACTGACATTTGTTTGTCTTCTGCCCTGTGTGAAAGCTAATGCCCTGAATTTTCAAACTATAAGGCAGAGACATGTACAGTGGGACAACAGGTAAGTACTAGAAAAGAATGCATAGCAATTTATAAACAGAGATACATCCGACAATATATGGCCATGCATCCATCCATCCATCCATCCATCCAGTCATCTTCTCTACTGGTCAGGGTTGCAGGAGGACCTGGAAGCTATCAAGGTAGCAGGGAGCACAAGGCTGGGCTACACTGTGGACAGGATGAGAGAATAACTAGGAATATAACCAAGTGTCCTCAAAAAGGTTCTGGACCAAGGAAGAAGGTGAGCAATAGGTTACAGCTGGGGGTTGTGCTGGTGCTGTTGTCATCAGTCAGGATATGATGCCTGGGCCTTTGTTGCCAGAGTGGAGCTGAAGTCAAACTAGTTCAAATTTGACGAAATAGGCAGCGAAATAGACAGCGAAATAGGCAGCGAAATAGACAGCGAAATAGGCAGCGAAATAGACAGTGAAATAGACAGTGAAATAGCGAAATAGACAGTGAAATAGACAGTGAAAATAGGCAGCGAAATAGACAGTGAAATAGCGAAATAGACAGCGAAATAGACAGTGAAATAGCGAAATAGACAGCGAAATAGGCAGCAAAATAGACAGTGAAATTGACAGTGAAATAGCGAAATAGACAGCGAAATAGACAGCGAAATAGACAGTGAAATAGACAGTGAAATAGCGAAATAGACAGCGAAATACTGTGAAATCGCAAAATAGGCAGCGAAATAGACAGTGAAATAGACAGTGAAATAGCAAAATAGGCAGCGAAATAGACAGTGAAATAGCGAAATAGGCAGCGAAATAGACAGCACTATGACTGAAGATAAAGACAGATGTGCACACTGTGCCCTCCTCTTGGCTCAAGTTCAAAAGTACAGGCATTAAAGAGCAAGAAAGGAGAGAGGCAAAGAGAATAATGACACAGTCATATTTTGGTTTGATGCACAGACTTTGCAGTTGCTGTTCATAGTTTGAATTTGTTTAGGGGATAGTTAGTAATTATACTGGCATTCAAAACACATGTTATTATAAGTTTTAATACCAATCGAGGCAAAGAAGATCAGACAGCAAAAGTGAAGTATTTGCTAATAATAATAATAATGACAAGAAGAAGAACATTCATCTACTCAAATAAATTGAACTCCCTTATTAAAATAACTTTGTGGTCAGGTGACAGACAGTCCTGCTTGGTTCAATCGATAACACAGATTATCCACACCTGATTTGCTATTTGAAGCCGTAGGTGAGCGATTCTGGAAAAAAGCCCCCTGAAAATAGGCCATTATCTTTTGTCAAAAAGCTGCAGAACAACCACCTTGGCTTCCTCAGTATTTTTAAGTTTTGTTCTCGACCCATGGGGAGACCAATTTAAATAAGAAGAGCAGATTTCTTACAAGCATCCCTATGTGACATAGGTCTGTTCTCCTAGCTCAGAGAAAGAATTCACAGCTTGAATAACAGAAAAAAATAGCCCCACTTCAAACATTGGTAGTTCATAGAAGCTTTATCTGAAGATGACCTGGTTTTGGTCGGGAGTGAGATGATGGCCGCAGTGGGCAGGAGAGATACAACACAATCCACATTGAGAGTCAGGAAATGCGCTGGCATTTTAGTTGACGACTAAAATAGCCCTTCTTGTCAAGGTACTGTAATTATTCTGAAAGAAGGAAATCTAGCCCCATCGCTTCTCCTACTTTTCCTTCTCTTTTTGCTTGAATAACATTTAATCAGTCTTTGAAACCCAATCCAGCTGGGAGTCATGTGCAATATTTCAGATTACATTTTATTTATTTAGCTTTCATGCAATGCAGCATAATGTATTAATTTTAGGAGAAAGCAGGATCGTACAGTTGCCGAAGCATTTGGGGGTCGAGGGCCTCTCTCTAAGGAGTCAAACCCTGAAAACACTCTGCCACCCCTGGGATCTGAACCAATCACCATTCAATCACTGGCACAGTGTCCCAACCCAATGAGTCATGCTCTGCCAAGGCAGTCCAAAGTGTACAACAGCTTGAGTACTCAAAAAGCAAAAGTTCAGAATATGCTGTCATGCTTTGAGAAAGACTGATCCATTACTTCCGAGCAAAGTTCTAGCAGAAATCACTTTTAAGTTATTTCGTCTTTGATAGACAAAGGGTAGCCCAGTGCAGGACTTCGAAATCAATGAAGGATCAGATAAGGTCACCAGATCCAGTGCCCAAGCACTCACAATATGTACTGATTTCTGTGCAGCAGTATCCTTCATGAAAAAGTCTTTTTTTCAACTCTCAGATGATCAGCAAAATCTTCCTCAGCAAATAAATTTGTACTTATACCTAGAAAATATGAAGCAATCTTGCAGACTGACAGTTCAAAGTTTTCAATTGTATAGCAGCATTATTCTACTTATATATTCTACTTATATATTTTTTGCGCATAACTAATTAAGACGACCACTATGAGTGCCGAACGGAAAGGGGTAGACATAGAATTATTAGCTGTAAAGCGGAGGAATAGCTAGCTCTGCCCCTTAGCGTTGTCTTACCTAATGTTGGAAAAGCATGAGGCATGTGCAGTATTGAAATTCTAAATCTTTATTTTATGGGCTATAGAAGGTGGTATAGGAACAAGACTAACACAACAGTAAGGAAATATGCCAGTCTGGGGGCAGGAAACGCCTCACAGGATCACGTGGGTTAAGAATGTGCGCCCGCCAAGGAATGAGGGACAGGTTAGATTAATCAGAAAACAAGATTTGGTCATCTGACTCTCCTCTCCACGTAAACAGTTAAACTTGCACTGAGGTGGTTCTCATTTGACTGACAGATATGACTTTACCAACAACAGACAGAACTAAACATAATGCAAGCAAATTGTATAATCTAATTCAGTCGTAGACTAACGTGCAATAATTTAAGGTGCACAAATGAGCTAAATCAAGTTAAAGGGACATATGTCTCCTGTTTACTTTTTCTAAAATGATGTTTTATGTGGTTTATTAATCTAGATCATTTTCAATCCTTAAGGCACCAACTAGGGTGTTGGATAGGATGGAAAAATATATATGTTGAATTAAATTATTGTATAACTCATATTGATTAAGTCTCCATTTACTTTTCTTTGATATGCTTTGAAGCAGGAAACAAATCAGCAGTCACTATTTGTGTTCCCTAAACAAATCAGCAGTCGCTATTTGTGTTCCCTAAACAAATCAGCAGTCACTATTTGTGTTCCCTAAACAAATC
>JAODKE010000015.1:19355723-19367643 GCA_026779605.1 Mormyrus hasselquistii
ATGTCTCTCGGCTGGCCTGGGAACGCCTTGGGATTCCCCCAGAGGAGCTGGAGGAAGTGGCCGGGGAGAGGGAAGTCAGGGTTTCCCTGCTGAGACTGCTGCCCCCGTGACCTCGGATAAGCGGGAGTTAATGGATGGATGGATGGATGGATGGATGAGAATGATTCATTTGTGAGTTTTTAAAAGAATAATACTTGTATTGATTTTGACTTGCTGTTTGATCCAGAATTACAGAGGGCACAATGACAGAAACAATTAACACGCTTAAAGACGTACCAACTCAGAGTGCAGGGATGTTAAGGAAATGGGAGTATTACAATTAACATAAATTTGAGCTTAGGAGGAGTGACATTTAACTATTAGTAATATAAGGAAATGCATGATTTGCAACCTTGTTAAGAGGTTAGAATATGGATGGATGGATGGAGGAATGGATGGATGGAAAATGTAACCTTGCCTGGTCCTTTTCCAAGCAGGGCTACATCGACACCCCCACATGACGAGAAACAGCAGGTGTTCCGTTTTCGCTTGGGAAAGCGGAGTCCCGAGAATCATTGTTCAGAAGAGAGAGCGGAGGCCTGGAGCAGCGGGAGCAGTATGTGCTGTGTAAGCACCTTTCATGAATCACAACACCTGTGCTATTCTTAGAAAACAATTTGCACCTGGGGACAAGTTCACAAAGCTGTATAACAAAACGATGCAATAAAATGTGTCTTTTCTCCGAGGCTTCGTAAGAAGTCATTGCTCCAAAGCAAAACTGGATGGTGGGGAGCTGTCTACTCAGGCCGGCAGCCCACACACACTCATAGTGACACACGCTTACTATCAATATTCAATACACACACACACACACACACACACGTGTGAAGCGGTTTTGGAACTAAAGCGGTGTTCTAGCTACCAAGAAAGTAATTTTGGAGAATAGAAGAGAATCTTGTTAATTCACTGCTCATAAAGTACTGTTCATTTCAACACTTTGTGATGTTAAATTGTATTTTTTCTGAGCTAATATAGATTTACTACCCAACATGAATAGCTTAAAAAGTTTTCTTTCACTGCCTAAGACCTGGCCTGCTGAGGAAGCAGAAGATGCAGTTGTCGGCAGCAGAGGGCCGAGGCTCGTAGGGGCGGCACATAATGCACAGAGATCTTATCTCTCTCTCTCTCTCCATATATGGTGCTGGCTGATTAAAATAATCTCTAGCTCATGCTCAGGTAAATTCCAGCTCAGTTTTTCACGAATCATCAGGTTTTTGCTCCCAGCTTAACCTCGGCTTATTTATAGTACAAACTGAGCTCATCTTCAGCTTAGCCTTACAGCTTTCAAATCCTTGTGTCACAGGACAGTGAATACGGATACATTCCCTCACCAGTAAACATGCCACAGCGCAACTGTCACCAAATACCCATTTCTGTGCGAGGCTTGATGATATGTATCCTTGTTTTACCTGCCTTTTCACTTTGTCAGTGCCAAAAAGCCGTAGTAAATGTAATCACTTTTCTATCACAGTTTCTAAATACAGTTTCTCTTTCACACAGGGAACCATTGATTTGTAATAAAATGTATAAATTTATTACAGCAGCCTTTCTGGCACAGTAGACAAATAGGTGACATCTAGTCTTTGCAAAGGACAAAAGTGTCAAAGGGCAGGATATAGACAGGACCCAGATTGGAATGAATGTAAACATGTAAACAAATTCTAAAATGGCAGGTGAGAAACTCATCATTATGTATCTCTCAAGTACATTGGGAGAATAGCAGTTTATGCCAGTAAGTTAACTTGCCTGTACATGATGCAACGGTCTGACACAGGTAAGATTTGATTTGTCTGAATATTTATGCAAAATGCACTGAGATTGTGATGTGAGGTTTAGATAAAATAACCTGACATGTAGAAAGCGTTTGAAAATGTGGGTCTTTGTAGGCCCAAGTCAATGTGGACTAGTCTGACAATCTATTGTTATGTCAACCTCTTGTCATCCGACAGACATTAGATGTTGTAAGAAGAAATTTATATTTCCTGATCTGATGTCATAATTCAAATAACAAGCAAGAACAATGATGGTTATCACTGTGATCTCACCTCTCCACGGTTGTGAATTCAGGGTAGAGGTATTCCCTCCACAGCCAAAAAGCACATGGTCCATGTAAAATGCTGACCCCTGTACCCAGGGCTTTGGAGTGCAGCTTAGGAAATGTCTAGATCAGAGTCCCTGGGAGGATGGGGGGGGGGGGGTGTTTACCTCCCCAATAATCATTAACAGCCAACACAATCCCCTGGACCCCCTAAATGGGTCGAGTCCTCAACCCCCCACTGCTCAACCCAAAGTTATGCCCTTGCCCACACCCAAGCCCTTAAGGGAGCAAACAGATTAATGAAACTGAAACAGCCCCCCTTGGGGAAGAATATTACTATACCAACCCTGAAAAGGTGTCCATGCTGGAATATTAAGGGCTCTTCTTCTCAGAATCACCAGAACTGTGTACCAAGATGGATGGGTGGATGTATGCCCTGAAATACAATTCACAGTGGTGTGGGGGATGGATGCCCTGAAATACAGTTCACAGTGGTGTGGGGGATGGATGCCCTGAAATACAGTTCACAGTGGTGTTGGGGTAATAGTCCTCGGCAGTATCAGCAGTGCAGCTTTTTCAGCCCCCTTTCAACTGCTAATAACAGAGGAACCATGAAGTAAACAAGGGAGGTAATTACTTCAATTTATCAAATTATCTAACAGCTCAGATCCACAAGAATCTCACATATGTAAATAGCTGATAGAACAAATATTCAGGATCTCTCAGGTTTTGTAGACCAATAACAATACAGACAGTCCCAACTGTGCAACTGTGAGTCTCATAAAGCTTCACAGAGCAACACGATGCAGCATGTATAATGAAATTCCCTGTTAATGAGGAAGCTCTCTATAGGTGCACGAGTCAAAGCGAGGCACATCCTGCACTGGCAGTCTGGGACCAGCCGCCACCACGCCACATTAACTGTCTGTGGGAAGTCCAGAAAATTCATTTGGCTGCTGTACCCTCACCCTGTTCACCACCAGCTAAATAATGGCCGCTAGCCCTTTTAGAGATGACATGGGGGGGAGGGGGGTATTTGGCTATTGAAAAATTTGCAAACCACTGAACATGTGAACTAATATATGCAAAGCATTGGACATATAAATATTGTCAATAAATTAAATGAAAATGAAGTGTAGATAAAGAGAAGCCCTATGGGAAAAGAAACCATGCACTGTCAGAAGACAGGGCACAGCCCTGGAACAGATCTATACCCCAAGGTACAAAGCAAAAATAAAGTACCTCCAATGGTACAAAAATGTTCCTGAAAGTCCATTTCTAAACCTTATAAGCTACATTTACCTACCGCTAGGGTACAGTTGGCAGGCCCCTTAGGATACATCCTAAGTCAATGTACCCAGAAAAGTATAAATGAGTATTTTATTTTTCTGACAGCGTCTGGGCAGGACAGGACCTTTATAAACTTTATCCAACATGTGATGTCCTTCAAGGTTGGCCGAGTTATTAGGCAGCGGTGTCAAATTAAGGGGCCGCCGGTCACGCAGGTTCTCCTGATGGAGCAGCTGGCGCACCAAAGCCCCATTTATCGAGGGCCCATCATGCATGGCGATGGGATATTGCGCTCTCTTCCGCACGCTAATAAAACTCCACTGGCTTGCAGTTAACAGGCGTCAGCAAGACGACGGTGCAGCAATAACGAGAGATGATTCTGAGAGTTTATGAGGCTACACTAATATTCAGGCAGGTAGGATAAGTTAGCGATCGGCTTCATTGTACCATGTGTGCAGAGTGTCCAGAAAACATCCTACAAAGTGCAACATCTATTGCTCACTAATTAGGGTTCCGATATGTTCTTCGTATAAAGCTGTCTTTTGCTTAAATACATTAAAGTTTAAGGTAAACAGAGGGTTTTATCAATAATGCACAGATCCAGAGTAATTAGTGATGAGCTCAAGCATGTCACATTTTTATTGTTTTATGCAACATCATGATGTCATTTTTCACTTTTATTGGGTTGTTAGCATTTCAGCTATAAAACTAAGTCTATTGCCTACAATGGAATAAATTTTAACAAAACAGTCATTCTTGACATAAACATATACAGCAGTATAATATTTATGGAAACGCATCACTGAGTTCTACCTTCACCAGCATAAGCAGAAGTTGGATCACTGAAATCTGTTAAATTTTTCTGAGACCTCCATGTCGACAGCGACAAAATACCAATGGATTTGTCCTGTAGCCATAGCTGGGCATACAATCATGGTCCTCCATGGGTGAGGCATTTCCTCAGCCTCCTCTGAGAAACAGAGCTACACATCAGTGTCCCCACCATTTCCCTGAGCCCTGCTTCTTGTGGTTTTTTGAAGCAGTTATCAAAGCTCGGATTCCTAACAGGCTCAATCAGATTACAGACCTTGGCTCACCTGTGACATTAAATTGCATTACTCTGCTGATATTGAAAAGGTGTCTAAGCCAGAACCATGAATATTTAATCATAAAGTGTCATCCTCCAAAAAGCCTAAATCAGTCCATAGATTGCTACAGGTGAAAGCAGACCTTCTCTCGGGACACCAGCATGCCCTCCTGCCTTAGAGTCTGGTCTGTTCAGTCCTTTTACCTTACAGTATTAATGGAACACCTCAATCATATCTGAGTAATGAACCTCTAGTCAAATGAATTTCCTGCCATTACAGATGATTTACCTTAAAGTGGGGCAGCCAGAATCTAACACTGATTGCAGATTTTACCCAAAAAACCTATTGAACTATCAGTTATATTATATTATATTAGTTAAATGCTTTGTTTTTGAGCAGGGAAATCTGTAAACTGCATTGATTTCTGGCCCTCTAAGACTGCAACTGGAGACCCTATGGAGTTCAATCGTGGCCAATAGTTTTGAAAAAACGTTTCTAAAAAAGCATGCCTAAAAAACACAAAAATGTATTCAAACTAAAAATAAGTGTTTGAAAGTTTTTTTTTTTTCAATTACAACTTGTTGTAAACCTATCATACTGTAAGGCAAGAATGCATTTTAATTCAGTACACCTAAAAAACCTAATGAACACCATAGCCTAGCCTACAGTCAACCATAAACATGCTTTGAACACTTACATTAGCCTACAGTTGGGCAAAAATATTAACACAAAGTCTATTTTATAATAAAATGTTGAATATCTCATGTACTTTATTGATTAATCACACCCATCATAAAGTCAAAACTTGTAACACGGACCATTGTAACCCAGGCAGTGTCAGTATTTGGTGTCTAGTGCAAGCTGCTGCTGAAGACATACTTTGGCCTACTTTTTATGGTGTCACTCATTAATTCACGCTTCTCACAGATGATACCATGTCCCTATGCCAAATCAATGGCATCAAAGGCTGAAACAGAGAAAAACAAGATTTGAAACTGTATAAAATAAGTTCTGAATCTGAAAACAAAAAAGCAACTGAAAAAATGAGATCTCAAATATCAAAAATAAAGTGTTTGAAAGTTAAAAATGAAAAATAAAACATTTACTTAAAAAATCCAGAACTAAATGAGTATTATTTTATAACTGAAAAAATACGGAAGCCAAAGCAAACAGCAGAATAGCAGCAAATATATGAAAACACACCAGCAAATACAACAGCATGCTAGCAAATACAAAAACACTCCAGCAAATACAAAAACATGCAAAATATGAAAACACGCTGGGATATGGTAAAATACACCAGGACAAAATGAAAAGATAGGGCAATGAATGTTTCTAGCTTGCCAGCTAACGTTAGCTGACTAGACTAAGGTTGACATATCAGGGCAGCGACCTTGTTTTATCCTAAATCAGCAGTTAAGGTAATAAGTTATTGAACCTCTGAAGTCCGCCATCCTGTCCTCGAGATACAACAGAAATTTAGTCACTAAGACGTTTAACAAACTCTGCAAGTCTTTGTCAAAACATTTAAAAAACTGCCTGATGCCTTGCAGAGTTTGTTAAACGTCTTAGTGACTAAATTTCTGTTGTAATAACAGAAATTTAGTTGTATACCAAGGACAGGATATATATATATATATATATATATATATATATATATACACAACAGAAATTTAGTTGTAGGGTTAGTTTAGGGTTAGTTTAGGGTTACAAAGACATGCTGAGGCTAATTGGAGTTAATAAATTAATTGGGATAGGCTCTGGACACCCTGCGACCCAATAGGATAAAGTGGGTTGGAGAATGAATATATGGATGGAGGTGGAAACTAAATATGTTTTTAAAGCTTTGTGAGGAGAGTAAAAACAAGAGTGACTGAATCAAAGCAGCGCTGATCCACCACCCATTTGATTCCTGATAACGTTATACTATCTATCCAACACCGTAACCACTTAATCCCAACTGAGGACGTGGGGGGGCAGAGCCTCTCCCGGCAACAAGGGGCGCAGGTGGGGACCAACCCTGGGCCAACAATGTTATATTGTTAAAAAATTGTTAGCTTATTCACATTTGTACCATTTTCACAACTTTTAACCATCTTTTTCTGTTATAATGGACCTTGCAAATAATGATAAGGAGGTTTAAAATTTACACAACTATTTGTATGGTGCAACCGATTATTATTCAGTATTGCACAGGGCTTGAACATAGGCACAGTTTGATCCACCATAGGCTACGATCAGAGCTCGTGAACTCCCTGCATAAAACTTGTAAATCTCCGTATCCAAGCAGGAGTGATCAGGACTGTCAGCAGGAAATATTCAGTTTTGAATAGTACTTTATGTTTGGAAATGTTGAATATAAATGAGGGAGACAAAGAGACTCAAGTAAACAAAATAGTGAAAATTTGCCATGGCCGTCTGTTGTTCCATTTGAGTGCTAATGTTAAGCACTGACAAGCTGAATAATGACTACTGCATTTGTGGCGCCAGTTGGACATTTGTCACATATTGTGCCTTTCTATATGGGTCAATGAGAATTCTCGTCGATCACTTTATTTACATGCATCATAGAACTCGGTGAGAGTGAAATTCTTGTGCCGCAGTTACAGGAGAGGGAACAGATGCATGGGGGACACCAGGACAGAACAGTATAAACAGTGCAATAAGAGACGGGACAGTGCGATGTGGGGAATGGAACAATAAATACATCCAGCACGCATAAGTTTGTGCAGGTTAGGAACAGTGCAAAGACCATTGATAAAAGTGCAAACAAATATTCAAACAGAAAACCCAAATGCGTGAACTTCTCCATCTTTCCTGGAAAGGAAACAGGTTCTCCCACGAGCAACAGACGCTCCCTTGGAGTGATTAATCTAGTGAGCAATTATAAGAACACAACAGCAAATGAATTGACCTTGAAACAAATAAATCAATCTATATTTTTCCTGTAAAACACATTCACTTATGTGCGATCAAACCAAATTTGTTGTAACGACCACAAAAACAGGCAGAGCACCTTGACGTTACAGCCCAGAACAAAGTAACGGCTTTACGTTGCCACTGTATGACAACATTAACACAATGATAATATGTAATAGTAAATGATGAGTAAGAAAGTGATTTATATTTGTACTTATTTGTGAATACACCAAAACATCTCATCTGTGTCAGAGTCACCCCAAAACCAAAAAACTCACGATATGCTCAAAACCTACAGCAGGAGTCTTCTGCTTTCAATGTGTATGGTTACATCTAATAAGACCTAATTTGATTTTCCGTGAGCTCATACTATGCAGTGAAAATATACCCCAAAAACAGAAAAACATATCCATTCTAATGCTGTGGCAAAACTTTGTATCAGATGGGCAATGGTTTCACAAGAGGATTTGCTGCTTGATGTGTGTGGAACACATTGCCACAATCAAAGGGTTGTAACTAGAATGAACTGGCACATGGTGCTATGGGGTTTTAGTCCACTGGCTTATGTAATCATGCCTTAGAGGACAACAGACCTAATATGAGGTGATGCTGCTTGTGTTTGATTAGAACAGTTTCACAACCTAATATCACAAGCCTGCCTAGCAACAAGAACAAGGATAGCGAAGTGTGTTAGGGCCTGTGTCTCCTAACATTTGTCCCTGTCTGCAAAAACATATGTTATTTGTCTTGCTTCTTCTATGGGGCTTTGTTCATTTGACAGTTTAAGCATTAGCGCAGTAGTGATTTCACCCTGTGGCACCTGGCTTACAGTTGGGGATAAGTCTTGTATTAGGCAGTGTGCTATTGTTTGAAGAAAGTATGAATATCTTGTTGGGGAATGTTATACTAATGTAAATGTTTGTTTAGTTACAACATACTACACAGTGTGAATGTCAGAAGAAAACAGTAATGGAAACTGTGGGTGTCTGGTCGCTCCTTAATCTAGTTTTCTGTTTACAAAACAAATGTTTTTTCATGTTCTTTATCATACTGGTGTTACGTGCCGTAAGCAGTCTGGGATGGTATCTGTAGGTCATCCAGATTCTGCCTCCAATCTCCACACTCTCACAGCTCCCTCTTCAGCCACGCCTTCCGGATTCTGGCCACGCCTCTTCCGTCCCTTGCGCTGGTCATTGCTTCCGGGTTCCTGAGGTGAAAAGGCTGCTGGTCACCAACACCTCATTGAGTTTGATCATTGTGGTTTGCTTTATTGGTTTTGTATTTGTGTATGACAGTTTTGGTCATTGGTTTCTGATTTTCCGTTTTACCCTTTTGTACTTTTGCTTTTGGTTTGATTGCTTTTTTCGTTTGAACTCCTGCCTGTTTATTAACTAAACTTTTGCTCGCCCCCTCTGGGACTGTTGCCTCGGATTGTTTGCTGTGTGTGTTCTGGTGTGTAAGGAGTGACTGCATTTTTTGTTTTTGCGACACATGTGGATTATTATTTGTTTGGTTAGGGAGTCAGGGTTTAGTTTTGTTGTTTCGTTTCCCCTTTTGTTACACTTAGGTTTAGATTAGTTTTTGGACGTATTCCTTAGTTGTTTTGTTTGTTGTTTTGACCTGGGTCATTCCCGAAGTCCTGTTGCCCCTTGTGTTTGTGAAGTGTCTGTGAATAAAATACAAAAAAATATCCCTTTGTTTTTCGTGTTCCCTTGTCCCGTTCCCTGTTTGTCTCATCCTCCCCTTTCCCTTTCCTTTCTGTCGGGCTCCAACCTTAGACTGGAGCTCATAACACTGGTAGTTGTATTTTCTGTGCAAGATCTTGAGGATAAGCAAATGGAAAATGGATGGATAGATTACTGTCAGCCTATGCCAGGGTTACCCAACTCTGGCCCTGAATGGCCAGAATCCAACACTGTTTACTGATTTCCCTGCTGAAACACGCACTGTTATGCGCCACTGCAAGCTCGGCTCTGCCCATAGATTTCATCTGCAACATGCCCTCTGTTCGCCCTTTACTTCGCCCCGCCGACCAGACCCCGCCCACAACTTGCCCGATGCACCGTCCGTCACATCCAGCTCCTCGACCTGAAAAGCTGACAGAGAGAGACTTCGAGAGCTCTGTTCATTTTTTTGGATATTGTTCGTTTGCTTTCTTTGATTTGACTTATTGTGTATGATGGTTTTTGGTTTATTGGTTTCTGATTCGTCACTTTGCCCCTGCCTGTACCTTTGCCTTGGTTTGTTTGTTTTTTTTTTGATTTTGATCTCTTGTCCGGTTTTTTGTTCACGTCTTTGGGCGCCGCTCGGATTCTGAGGCTTTGCCATGAGTATTTTCTGTGTGTTTGTTAGGTGCGAAGGGAGTGGTTGCCATTTTTTGTTTGAGTTTTTGTTGTTTGGTTAGGAAGTACAGTAAGGGGTGGTATTTGTTGTTTTTGTTCTTTGATTTCTCTGCATTTAGAAAAGTATGATTTGAGTTGCATTCAGTAGCTAAGGTTTTGTTTATTGTGTTAGCTTTAATCACTCCTGAGTCCTTCTGCACCGGGTTTATTTGTTCTGTGTCTGTTGCGTGTAAATAAAAAACAGAAAAATATAAAATATAGCCCTTTGTCTACTTGTGTTCCCATGTCCTGCACACTCCATGTTTCCCCTTATTCCACATCCCTTTTTTCTTATTTTTTTTTCTGTTATGCTCCAACTCTAGACTGGGGCTCGTAACACCAACTGGAAAACGGGTGGATAGATTGCTGTCAGTCTATGCCAGGGTTGCCCAACTCTGGTCCTGAAGGGCCAGAATTCAACACTATTTACAGATTTCCCTGCTCAAACGCACTTAATAAACCTGATTATTAGCTGCGTGAGATGTGTTTGAGCATACTCTGCTGAGTTCAAGCCCTCCAGGCCCTGAACTGTTAAACCCTTGTCTAAGTGCTTATCCAGGCAGCATAGGGGAACATAAAAAGGGTCCGGCCTCATTTATCACAAGCAGAATGAGCAGTTAACTCACAAGCAAGATGAGAAAGGGACACTGTGTCATAACACTGGATCATAAATTCCCAAACTAAAACAATAATACAATTCTACAGATAAGCATGGGCCATCTATGGACTTCTAGGATGGACTGAGAAACTGGGGAGAGCAAAAATTAACTACAATATACTCAATGACTCCTACCCAACCCAGAACTAGCCAGAGTCTCAGTGCTGAAATCCACTCAGAGTTGCTGCGCAGAGACAGGGTTCTACAGTGAAAATTAATTTTAAATTAGCCTTTCAGTTCTGTTGCCATAGTGGCTAATCTGCCTAAGAAGTCCTGCGTTTTGCAGCCTTTGTTCAACCACAGTCAGCATCCGTCTCCTCTTTTGATGGATTCTGAGAAGACCTGCCCGGCTTCTACCGCTGTGACATCTCAGAGCGAAAGCCCCCGCCTGCTCGACTCGGGAAACCGGCAACTAATAATACAGAACGTTTGGATTTGTTCCAAAGGACACAAACACAAATGGCACCACTAAAAAAAGAGTACCAGGTGTTTAAACAGTCTCCCTCTTTCTCAGCAGTACTTTTGAAGCCTAAATGAAAAACTGAAAAATACCAAAGGTGGGTGCCTTTGGACTCTCATTCGCTTAACCATGTGACCTCAACCCACACACCTGCATTGTTCAGATAGTAGACCTCAGTATTATAGACTGATCAAGGCCATAAACAATTTGGCAGAGCTGTAGTTTCTTGACAGATTACAAACTGCCATCCCACAAAAATGCTTCCTAAAACAGAACATACTGCCGAGGCAGCGTTGGGTCCAGCTTGGAATTTCTTTTCAACTTTCTTCCACTGAACTCCATCTCAACAGATGATCACTCAGTCAGACCCGCCAAGCTATTTTGGAACTATTTACAACATGAATGATGGAAATTTGCAGTCTGAAAATCAAATAATTTGCTTTTGGTGCCTCCAGTACTTATTCTTGTTTTTTACTTTTTGTAAATGTTTTATATTTGCAAAAGTACTTCGTATAAACTCCCCCAACAGCTGGCCAGCAAATCCATCATAGAAAATCATCACATTATTTTGAAAGGATTATTGCCCAATCCAGATTGACATAGCTGACTTTCTGTAATTCTACAGCCTTTTTTATTACAAATATTTCACATTAAAATTTGCCAAACGACTGTCTAAAGTAGCCCTATCACATGTGTGAAAGTAGGACATACATTCATTTTTTTTCTACGCTTGATTTTTAGCACGCAAAAAAATCGTCCGAGTCATGCCTGAATAACTGAATGAGATTGTGTATTTTGTAAAGATCTATAATAAATACGATATGACTGCTCAACAAATGGGTGAAATGTTCAGCTTCATGCTGAATAATTTCATGCTGAGCTGGTTTCTTCAGCATAGCAGTTTGGGAGATGCGCATGCATAATGCCCCCCCCCCCCCCCCCCGGGGGGGGGGGGGAAAGTTTTAGCGACCCCCCAAAAAAACTGGTTTTAAAAGGGAAATCTTTTTTTAGTTTTTTTGGGGTTCAGGGGGCATCGTGGGCATGTTT
>JAODKE010000015.1:19367743-19392331 GCA_026779605.1 Mormyrus hasselquistii
GGGAAAGTTTCTTCTTCAGTCTGAAAAATTTTATGCGGTCCTTGTTTCTTGAAAATAGGAGTTTGGGAGAGGCCCAGGCAAAAAGCCCCCCCCCCCCCCCCCGGGGGGGGGGGGAGATCTGTCAGCAGCTGCCAGAACAAGCTGATCTTAACGCTGCATCATTGTTTCATGTCTTTGATGGTTCAGGGTCAATCTGAGGCTAGTTTGCTCCCACCTAGATATTGCACAAAAAATGTCTAAGCCATATGCAACATGTACGTCTGGGGCATGTTTTTTTTTGTAATCACAAGTTTTATCTACATCGCTAATCCCCACTCAGATATCAAACTGATTTTCTGTAAATTGCAGAATTTTACTTTATATTACACCACGCCAGTGCGGCATGCAGCACCTGTAGGATCAGGAGAATTGATCTGGTATGGTCTGCATGATAGATTTTGTACATAATTAGGTAATTAACCGTCTTTTAGAGTGTTGGTTGCTATCTTCTCTTCTACATTATCGCAGTTAATTGCATCAATTAAAACAAATAATTAAAAAAGAATATCTAGGCATGAATTTCCTGTCTGCCAACTGTCAGAAGCAAATGATTCTTAACAACATACAAAAGGTCTAAGTTCTAACAATCTATTACTTTATAATGGTAATATGCGATTTGTTAATAGTATATACTTTTTAAAATGAATGTATAGAGAGTCATGTGGAAGGTGATAAGATATTTTTATACATTGCCTCAGCATTTCAGTTCTTTGTCTTCAGATTCCGTTTTACGTCGGCGCGTGCTCCTTACCTTACATTAAAAGAATACTTCAAAGAGGCCTCCTTTTGCACTTTAGCTGAATGAAGAGAACAGTGGTGAAAGTGCTATGGAAAAAATGCGAATCATCCAGCTGCACGTCGTGAAACCTGCGATGCAGTCATGCTATACTTACCAAAGAATGCAAAGAAATAAATGTAAGCGAGAAACTAAACGTGTATGCTTAAGAAGGCATAAGAAAATATAGGAATATAAGAAAAAAAATAAGAAAGCATTTGTTTTGGATAGTCATGCTCAGGAAACACAAGATAACAAAATGATGGCGTGTGGAACATATGCTGGGAAGTTATGGATGTGTTACTAAATGAGCGCTTTGACTGTTGTTTTATCTATACATCATGGCATTTGCTAATTGACCTCTGCTTTGTTGTAGTTAATCAGTTTCTACACCCTCTAACAGAGAAGATCTATTGTGTTTACTTGCAATTAGTAGGATTCATGCTTCAACTACAGTAACCGAGGGCAACTAGAGGACTGATGTAAACAAGCCCTAAACTTTTGACCGGTGGGTTTAGGTCACGAATAACAACCTCTAAGGAATGTGGTGAAAACATTCCCACGGACTCACGACTGTACCGAATGTCATCTGGTGGCCATTAGTAGCAGACAGTAATCCTCACTGACCGCACCTGCATCTGAGCGGAGCAGAATTACTGACCCAGCGGGAGCTGCAGGGAAGCACGGAGCTCCGCTGGCAGTTGCTGGATGGACGGCTTGTCGATCTGAATACAATCGTATTCTTCCAAGTAGATGCATCGCCGTTCATCAAAAAGTGGAAAGAAACCTCCCAAAGGTTGCGACTTCATATTCACTTGATGGCCCAGACTTGGTCCAGGGTACCTCATATAGAGTCGAAGCATGAACACAAAGACATTGTCACAACAAGGATGGCAAGTGGCTGCTTATATCCTCCTGCTTCTCGGTCACTTTATTCTGTGCAACATGTGGAAAATGATCGACTCATATGCATGAATTTGGAGCGCATTGGCTGCCTGTCCATTAATACTCTCCCTGCTGTCTTAAACCCCTCTGAGGGGACTCGTGTTGAAAACAAAGTCAATATTTATTAATATTTCAGCTGAGGGCTAACTTACTGCCCTGGCAGTGTGGTGTCAACAACACTCGAGCGTATCCACGGGAAGGGTGTTTGCCTGCCCGTGATGAAAATTTTAGCCTTTTCAATATTCTCACTTCCATTGATATGTGCCTGTGCTTCTTCAGTAATGCTGGCCTAGGCAGACATCCATCTGCACAGCAGCTGCTAGCACTGTTATCTGAAGGGCAAACAATGATTAGAGATGTGTGCTAATTTGAGCTTAAAGGATCGAAGGAGCTCAATATCCGGCAGTCAGCGGGGAAAACAGATTAAGCTACTTGATATCGCAGCCGTGAGAAGTTCATAGTCTAAAGAACTGATGTGATAAGCTGTCCAGAGGGTAAAGACATTTACCAGAGATCATCCATTGCACAGGTTAGCCTTTAGCCTGTTCTGATGGTGGTAATTATATGATTCACCCCAGAACCAGGGCCCTGACTCGGATGAGAAAATGGGGGGGTCAGGGTTCCGGCCATGTCATTAAGATGAATGCCACAAGCAGCCCGTCACTTACCTATATGCCGTAAGTTAACCACCACCAAGGGGCGCACATCCCATTCTCCTCCAGGGCACTGCGGGCAAACATCTATCTTTTGTCGATTTAAACACTTCCAGTTATTATTACAAAGAAACCTGATTATACAGGTAATTAACAAATATCGTGTACTTTAAGATGAAAATCGATAAATGTTTTTGAATCAGAGAGGCTCAGTGGTGCACTGTTCCGTCTTGCTTCTGGGGCCGTAGGTGATTGTCAGCTCTGACTGTGTGTGTACGGGTGTATGGAATTTGCATGCTTTCCTCACATTTGAGTAGGATTCTTCTAGGTACCATGGTTTTATACTGTAGCACAAAAACATGTTGTTCAGTTAATCGCCATCTCTGAATTACCCATAATCCAGAGGAGTATGCGTGTGTTCTGTGATGGACTGGCATCTTATCCCGTCTTTTAAGTCTTGTACTTTATGGTATAGTCTTCAATCTCCCATCAATGCTATACCTTTTTGAATACATTTCTGTATGTGATCAAATCCGCACATCAGGCACTGGGGCCTTTATGCTAAAAAGCATGGGAGAAACAAAAAGTTTGTAGGTTAAACTTCACGCATAATTTCATATGAAACGACACCAGCAGGCCAAAACAAGGGAGGACCAATAAATCGTTTTGTTAGTTATTTATTTGTTATTGGGGGTATCAATCATGATAAAAATGGAGCACAGCCTTTTATTTATATTTCACTTGTATGACCCGCTTATATGACATGTTCATGATTGTTTTTAAATCTGACTGGCAGATTAATCTTTAATTTTCCATAAAAAAACAACATAATGCACAATGACAAGTTTCACCACACTGTATCAAAGAAAAATCTAAAATAAGAAGGCAACTTACCACACTAGATTTTTGAGGACTTTTAAGTTTTGAAGAAAACCACCTATTGTTGTACTGATTATTATTTTTTATTCTTTCATATTTGTACAAACTTCTGATTTTTAGTTTTACTTACTAAGAATTGCAAAGAACAAAAGTTGTTGCAACTTATTCTCTTTTGTTGATTTATTTTTCATATGTGTAAAAACTTTCAAATTTGAGTAAAACATAACAATTTGAGTTAAACATGTGCCTCAGTTTTCTATCACCCCGCTCTCTTACTTTACATGGTCTGCCACTTTTAACAGGCTGACCTATTGCAAAGGTGGCGTCCTATGATAGTACCATGCTTGAATTCTCTGAGCTCTTCGGAACGACCAATTCTTTCAGAAATGATTGTAAACCTGGCAGTATGTACAGCTGCCTATCATTCCTGTTTAATTGTGATTTGACAAACAGTAAAACCTTACTGTAGTTCTGTCGCTAAGGCAGGTTTTTTCCATCTCTAGCTCTGGAGCATAGCCAAACAGCAAAGTTTAGTCCTGACTGAATGGGATTCCCGTTGCTCTGAGCCCTGTTATCCTATGGAAGCTCATCCTCAAATATTTCCCATGACAGGAAATCTGTTTTCTTCATATCTGCTTTCTGGCATATTAGAGACTATGGACTATTTTTACATTTGCACGACACAAAAATGCAACAAAAACAATTGTGTCCTTTATGATTGAGGAAGAAGGAAATAAAATGAAAAGCTTGTGACTAATTTCACGGACCATTTAAATCAGCCCAGTAGTTTCATAAGTGTAGTCAGACGCAGAGGGGAACGGCATATCGTTTGTAATTATTTAAGCCTGAGGAACGGAAACAAAGTGACACCTGGAAACGAGAGTGATGGTGTTTAGTGAGCGTCATACAGCTGAGTCCTCACTTGCACATTGGCTTGCAGGTGATGTGATAAAAGCGGGAGTTTAGGTTACCTCCATCAACTGCTAACCCCTAAAGGCTGTGAACCATTTGCACAGGTTTCTTATTGATCTGTGAACAATATCTCGGAGCCAGAGTGCGACTTCAGAGCAAAGCAGCGGGCGAACAGCACGCGTAATCAAATGCCGTAGTTTAGCTCAGGTCACAAGCGTCTGCTTGCATTTATACAAATGATCTGATTGGTCTGATTAACAGGGTTCTAGGTTCACAAGAACGGCTTTCGTGCATTTTCCATTGTGTGAATTGGCACAGCCACCCTTCGACAAGCACGAGGGAAGAAAAGCACAGATGAATGAGCCCGATTTATATTCTCTGTCAGCATATTTCACTTAAACATAAAGCATATTGCATATTTTCCTCCTGCTATTCTTCATATCACATTTCCTCACAATAAGGTATTTTTGATATTACTTTGTTTTTACTGTGTATTTTGTTTCACTAACTTTATTACATAATGTTTTAATATTGTGATGCCAGCAAGCCAGTTTGCTTATTAGCAAGTGGCTAATTTGCTTGTCCCGGAATGCCTCTCTCCTTTTGTAATTAGCTTTGTATCTGTTGCCTGTAAATACTTGTAGCGTGTCCCAAAATCTGTTGTGTACTTTCCCTTCGATGTACCCAGTCCCTCCCTGTTTCACGTGTGACTCTGCTCTCTTTGTAAACACTCATCATTTGTTCTACTGACTTTTAAATGCATGACCTCCTCACTGTTTCTTGTTCTGAACTGTGAGATCCACTTTCGTTTGCTGGTTGTATAGTGTCCTTTTAAAGGCGGATAATGAAAAAGCGTTTTCATGTTTGAAAACTGCCTAAGGCTCTCTTTACCATGCCAGGTTTTAGTTGGATACCACAGTATTAATGGATATAATGTTACCAAATACAACTCATAAGCAGTTGACTACACATTATTGGATGCAACTCCTTTTAGCCTCTTAGAGCTACACAAACTTTGTGAAGTCTGTCGTGTTTATATAATGTGATGTGACCATGTGTCAGTCATGGGAGCTACTCTCTCAGTGTCAGAGGATCTGTTCACAAAGATCACACCTCATTAACGGCCCTTGTGATATTCAGCAGTGAGACTGTGCCTCGCTGTTTGGTTCCCTTGGGACAAACTCTGCCTGTCTCGGGAGAGATTCTGAGACACCTTGTTAGGTGCTTTTGAACACCCACAAAGAGCAGTTTGTTAAAGAGTAAAAGGACACATTCAGCGAGCGCAGACCAGGCCATTGTGAGCTCAGCTGGTTCCAAAACCAATCTCCCATCCCTCCAGAGTCCCCGCTGTTGCTTTGCAGTTCCAGTCAGCACGTTGAGCCTGTCTCGACATAAAAGCCCTCCTCTTAATTTATTGATAATGAGGGATTTTGGGGGGGTTTAGATGCAGTGTGTTTGCATTCCTCAGTGTTAGTTTTACATTAGGCAATTGACCAAATGGAATGCACTATTATAGCCTCTGGAATTCTGGTTTTTGACGTAATCCCTCCACTCAGCAATAAAGAGAAGGAAGTTTATTTGAGGTGAAGGGGGAGTGACCTCAGCTGCAGGGTTCATAATGACATGTTGGTGGAAAGTAATTGGTAGGTTGCGTTATCTACTAAAATCAATGAGATTATGATGAACTTTTTGTAAAGCTCTTCACGTTCAGCGCATCCGAAGCGCACTTTAACTGTTCTTAATCATTAATGTGACGCTTTATCTCCAGATTCTGTGAAGAGTCGCAAAGTCTGAAGGAAAGAAAAAAAAAAAAAAACGTAGGGAGTCATTTTCTAAAATGCTCAGTATGGAAAACCAACGTTAATCAATATAAATCATGGAAGAAAGAAGACAGAAGGATGAGCACACAAGGCCCACATTTCACATCAGAACATATTTTCAGAGCAGATGGGAATAAATGCAAGAGACCCAGGGGCTTGTTCATCTGAGCAAACACCCACTCAGAAATAACAGCATCCGACAGGAAGGGGAGCCGTCCCCAACGCAGAGCCACTAACAGGACCAGCCAGCGAGAGCCTCCCTCTGATGTTTTAACAGAACTGAAATTAGATTCCCAAACAGCCCACTGAACTGAAACTTTACGCATCTGAGCAATGAAGACAGCACAGCCGGCACTGTACTTCTGCTGATCACACTAAAGGATTTGTTGTAGGAATCCCTGACTGCATCTTTCATGTTCTTTCCTTGCCTTTGACTGCTTCAGACCTAGTAATGTCAGAAATGGTTCATCTCCAGAGTTGCAAATAAATTAAAACTCAGTCTACTTCAATTGTATTGCGAAAAGCAGGATATGGATTCAGTCGGAGAAACCAACTCTTTTTCCTGCTTGGTTTTGATTGGCGTGTTTTTTCTGCCACCAGTGTGTGTGAGTGTGTATATGTGGGGGGGGGGGGGGGTTGTTTGGAGAACTTCAGAAGTGTGCTACACTGAAAATGCCAGAATCTATGCTAGGATCCCTCTATATTGTGAATTGCATGACCTCAAATCCTGTGAAAGTAACGTAACTGGCTCTCAGCGTGGATTAATGACTAGCTACATCAATACTAGTCGTAGAAGAGATATTCCAGATCTATCTACTTTCCATAAAACATTTTCATCATTCATTATCATTATTTTTCTGCCTAAGAGTGTCAGGGAGCTTAGACATATCACTCTACTCATCCCACTTTTAAAGCATTGTGACACTCTTCAGTAAAGTTTCAGTAAAGACAGTACTAAAAATGTTATGTCATGAATGACCTTGGGCTAAAGTTTTTGGTTTTAAGTCCAACATAAGACACAGCATCTTGACTGCAGTACCCAATGTCATTGTCCACACTGGTAAACTTTACTCTGGACCTGAAACGTGTTGAGTCGAGTCCACAAATGTACATTTTCAGAGATCTGGTTCAAATGGGGCTTAATTATTTAGATCCTTCAACTCCTGGAGGATAACTGAAATGACTGGAGTATAGCACATAGAAATGAGTAAAGGCACTGTGGAGATTCCATAACCTCATATGTCACATACAGTACATGCATACCTGGTTGACCAGATAGCAGCTTCTAAATATGCACAGGTGTCTTTTGGCTTTGTCAGTGTTTTCTCATGTGACCTGCTGTGCACATCGCAGTACTAAATTATGTGATCTGATTCTGCCTGTTCTACTAGATGGTAGGTGTACTTCGCTCTATGACTCACATATTTAGTTTTAATAGCAGATTAATCTAAATATAGATACTCTCCACATAACATTTCAAGGTGAACTGGTCATGTTACAGATTGCTGCCATATTCACTGTCACTGTAACAACTTGGAAGGCTGTCAGATTGAAGTGCAGGCTGAGCTGCAGTAATGCACATCTCTGTAACTGGCAAAATAATTATCTCATTAAAATGTTCGCCACGCTGTGTACAGTGCATTTTTCACACTGCGAAAAAGAGTCCGAGGTACTTGTGTGAATATGTTCATGACTAAATAGCGCAGGGCTGGGCAGGAATAGTAAATTGGATCGCTGTGGCTGTAGGATGGACAGGTCTAATTAGCTGGATACCACTGCATGTCAAACACACACGTGAGATCAGAGCAATATGTGAAAGTCCCGGGAAAATCATGGGGAGCTGAGTAAAGCATTCAAACCCATTTGATGTGGTCTCCCTCCCTCAGGTCACCTAGGCCTGTCAGCATCTCTGAATACTCCAATGTATAATTAAATCAAATATTTTTGGAAACACGCAAGTGAGGTGATGCAGTTAGTGCAATCCCCCCCCCCAATGATCTGTCTGTCAGTATGGAGAATAACAGTGTGTAACACCTTACTTAAGGCCATGTGTTAAATCATTAACAAATAATCACACATTCATAAAGAGTTATAAACATGTCTATATGCATTCATCAAAAGGCGTTACACATTATAGCCATGTGTATTATGCATCATGACTGCTTTTTAAGTAAAGTGTTACCAAACTGTACACAATGTGACTAATATCAAAGAAATGCTAGCCATTAATCCCATTGCCCTAAATAAAGAAATGCAGAACAACACAGTGGTTTCATTTATCAGCAGTTTATTCCAGTCAGTTAAAGGTCACAGCAGAAAGTATGGACTCTGTGCTCTGATCTATTCTGACTGAGCACATCTCCTTCATATCTCAGCTACCGTCAGCTTTCAATCATGCGGAGGAATGTAATCAAGAGCTGAAATATTACAAGGAGTGAAGCTCCACGTCTTTTGGGGGGGGGGGGCACCCACAAGCTAATGAATGGACTTTTATTCAGTCAATGGGCACTCATATTTAATATAAGTGAAAAATAATTAATATGAAAAAAAAAAATTACTTCATACCTATAAAGCAATATTTGCCCCAAAGCACGTCATTGGATAACAGCATGCTACAGTACACAGGACTAAATTACAGTATGCGATGTTAAAGTCTGTATGAAATATACGCAAATCCAAATGTAGATTCCTGTGTTCCCCAGCCCTAACCCCCATACTTTCCTAGAATTTAAATACAATTCAATTCAATAAATTCAATTCTGTGAAGGTTGTTTTGGCAAGATTACAATTTTGTCTTTGCTTATCCAATTATGACGTGCTAAAATTAAAGAGAATATACTAGAAATGTGATTCACCTACCTGTTAGTAAAAGGACAATCTGTGAGCCAAGCCTTTAACCAGAATGCTTTAATATACCCCTTTATACACAAATTCCATTATCTTAGCAGCAAGGTGTTTTCATCCTCAGTATTGCAATAGGGCAAATTGCAAATGTTTATATCTGGTTCCATCATCGCTTCCACCACTGTCTCCTTCTCTGTATCAAATAATTTTCTTATATCAGGGCACTGCGTGACGAGGGTTTTGATGACTTTTATGGCGAAAGTTGCCTAACATTGAAATGCATCTGGGATGATTGGCCCTAGAAATCCTTGGGATCCCATTTTTCGTTTTCTAGAGAAAGTAAAGCTATCAGTCGAATCCAATTTCTTTTCTACCTTTCATAAATCACATCCATATTTGACAGACACTGTTTATCTTTATTTGTATTATTGTATATTTGTATGATTAATCTAATTGAATAGAGTATCGCTGCCAAATAATTAAAAAAATGTAAGTGATTTATATAAAATGTAAGTGAACAGTAATTTATAAACTTTTATACTCATTTGCACTGTTTTTTTTCAGTGATGGTTTTCATTCAAATAATAGAGACATATAGAGAATATACAGTAACCAAATAGGTAAATATCTATAATAATGGTTTTGTTTGGTAAGGATAAAAAATGGGTCAGTTTTACTTACACAAATATTTTCTGATGGTGGAAGGAAAAATGATTTAGAGAGAGAGTCCAAGCAACCAGAGGAGGCGAGATCAATCACATGTCTTGGTCCAGCCTCCTCTAGTTGCTTGGACCCACCCCCTGCACAATCTGATTGGTTGTCTCTGTGAACCAAACATTTTTCCTTCTGCCCTCAGAACATTTTTGTACAAGTAAAACTCCTACAAGCAAAAAAATGTCTCTGAACAAATCTAATAAGCAAATACTCAATTCTACTGTTGTCTAATATGCACTAGATAACCACTACAGCATCCAGTACTCGATTAAAACACCAATCAAATTAGGGAACTATACTTGGAATTGATAATCATGAGGGTGCCAAAATTTTGGAAGTTACCAACATCAAGTATATGAAAGGTAGTAAAGTCTGCAATGGTAAGGTAACAAATTATTTTGGAGTTTATTTTCAGAAGCCAAAACACAAATCCAGTTCTGTAATTGATAAGTCAGGCTTTAGTCAATCGGGCTCAAGCCGAATACCAAGGGGGAATCCAGAATTGTACGTCAAATTCACAAAAGACAAGTCATACACAGGATGACTGGTAAACTTTTGGAATGCATTTCAAACAAATCACACGACTTTGCAACTACACCAAATGCACAGGGTTTTAAATGGACACAAAGTTCACAAGATATCTGAAGCTTGCTAGGATCTGAGAGGTGATTTAAATCTTAAAGACATTACAGATTCATTATGGATGTGGAGGAAAACGAATTAGACGTCATCTGCATCCCAGAGGGAGGGAAGGGGAGGGGAGGGGAGTCAGGTGACTAACACCGGTAGAAAAGTATCAAAAGGAAGTGAAATATACAGAATAAAAAGATAACCTTAAAATACCCAAATGCTAGAATAGAAATAATGTGAGAACTGTTTGATTTGCTTCAAGAAACTGATAACCGTAAGCTGAGGTTTTCAGCTAAGAGCTCACTTCAGACATGCAACTCTGTTATTTGCTAAAAGAAAAAAAAAATGCCTGAATTCCCCGCTTTTAGACATATGAACTAACAGGCACAAACACAGCGAATATGAGCTGGAGAGAACGACAAAGTGTCAGATTTGGCGCAGTAAGACTCAGTAATAGTGGCTTCTGTTGGAGGCACACTGTCAATAAGACAAAGTAAGCCCTGTATATGGGGGTAAGTGTCAAAGAGACTGGTGGAGAACATGCAGATAAATAGGTTTGTTGGTCTGAAGTGCGGAGAAGATGAGCCAATTAAGCGGGGAGTGGAAGTAAAAAGTGTAAGAGGACATGGTTTGTTATTCCAATAAATTATATTTTACACAAACTCTAAAAGTCTCATATATTGTTATTTCTACACACCCACAGTGCAAATTAGAACATGTTCTAAAATACATAGCAGCCAAGCAGCTGTTTATTTAAGAATAATTACTTTATTCCCTACTCATTTTTGTGATAAAACTAATTACTATTTTTACCCCTGCGTTCATTCTGTGCTCAGTGTTTTACATTCATTTCCTTTCTTCAACCCAGCAATCAGGATCCAGGGACACCACAAGGCTAGACTCAAGCTCGGAATGGTCGTTCCTAAAAAGTAAAATCAATGGCACGCAGCCGCCTTCAAGATAGGGACTAAATCGATAGTGATTTGCCTGTGCCACTTCCTTGTTGAATTACATAAATCAGTCTAATGACACTTACGAATAAATCATAAGGCGCTGTCACTCTTGAACTTTCTCGCTTTGCTTTTCTCAGCAGGGCTCAAACTTGTGAAAAACTCACTTGTTAAAATCCAATCGTGGAAGAGGAGAAAGGACGAGGGGAAGGTGAATATTCAGAATGATGGAAGAACGTCCATAAAGCCGAGGTTAATTAAACAGCATCACACATTTCAACAAGCTAAGAGATAAAGCAAGTCAGCATAACTGTGCGTCATCATCCATTAGCATAAACCTGAGGATAATGAGCAAAGAAAGTAACTACGAAAGTGGTGGGTTAAGGGCGACATTTAGTACTAGCTACGCTTAACTGAAACTAGCTTAAAATAAAGATAAACAAAAATCCCGTTACCTTACAACCCCTTAATCACTTTATTGATGAGAAATTCTTCACAGCTGCAGTACTACAATAATTCACAGCTGTAATACATTTAAAGCAAAGATTTAGAGCTGTTATGATTGCTTGATGAAACTGGATTGCGCAGTTTTTTTAAAAAGCATTAATTAAAATTTTGCCTACTCGATTACCCGGCAACAGCAGAAGGGAGTGCATAGTGGATGAGGGTCAAAACATTAAACGTGATGCGGTAACGTTAAACGTGATGTATCAGTATTGCAAAGTAAAACTTAAATATCAAAACAGCTTGACTGTAATGCAAAGACATTCAGGTGTGACGGATTCACCCAATAATGCCCTTTAGCCTCACAGACTAGCCCAACCTGTCTTTGTCATTGCTTAGTCTTAAATTAGTTTGTTTAATTTACTTCCTACGATTCCAGTATCTCAAAATAATTGCTGCTACAATCAAGTCCTGTCACTTACCCACATCCTCTTACATAATACAGTACATAATAACCATATATTATTATTTTTCTCTGAATGTATTGTGTGTTTTGAGTAGGGCTGAACTATATTGGGAAAAGTTCACACTTTGAACACTGAAGTTTTTCCAATAGTTCAGATTTTGAAAATTAGCTATAGCCAAATAAATTTATGATCTACCAAAAGTGTCTGTCACCTAAGTTGGTGGTGTTGCCAGCACATACAATGCAGTGCCTACAAATCACTTGCTTTTGCTCAATATTTTCCCTATGGAATACAAAATTCTTCTATACAGTGGAAGACAAATGTCTTTTTGTAACCAGCTCTGGTTCACTTTTACCCTCCTTAGTCATATTGTTAAATTTCTCTCAAATGCGCCACGTTGTCCTTGAGTAAGTCAAAAAGCAAGGAAGAGAACATTTATACGTAGAGAGCTCATGCAAAGGAAGCTGCAGTAAAACTTTAAACAGTTTTTTTAGCATAGTAATGTTGAAATGAAACCATCATCAAAATTGCAAAGCTTGTAAAGTGTTGTTTCTTCTGATAGAAAATAACATGAGTAATTTACAAACAGAGGAGGCCACTCAGCCCATCAAGCTCGTTTGGGGAGAACTTAACTAATAACTCAGAGTTGTTAAAATCTTATCTAGCTCTGATTTAAAGGAACCCAGGGTCTTAGGTTGTGCAACACTAGCGGGAAGACTATTCCATACTCTAACTACACGCTGTGTAATGACATGCTTCCTAAAATTCATTTTAAAATGAATTTATGGCCACTTATGGCCACAAGTTCTAGTATTTAAATTAATATTGAAGTAGCCATTTAGCTGAACAGAATTCAGACCTGTTAGAATCTTATAGACCTGGATCATGTCCCCCCTTAGTCTCCTTTGCTTCAGGCTGAACAGATTTAGCTCAGCTAACCTCTCCTCATAAGACATTCCTCTAAGACCAGGAATCATTCTCATAGGCCTACTGTACGTTGCACCCTTTCCAAGGTAACAATGTCCTTCTTAAGGTATGGTGACCAAACCAGCACACAATATTCTAGGTGGAATCTTACCAAGGAATTATATAACTGTAACATCACCTCAACCCAACATCCTATTAGCCTTTTTAATTGCCTCCCCACACTGGTAAGAGTCGAACATGGAAGCATCAACATGCATACCAAGGTCTTTCTCATAATCGGCTACCTTTATTTCAGTGAAACCAATAAAATATCAGTAATTTCTGCTCCCTGTATGGATTACCTTACATTTATCTGTGTTACGTTTCATTTGCCAAGTATGTAGCCTCTGTGCTGCTAGATCAGTATCTGCTGCACCACCCACATTGGTGCTGTCGGCAAATTTAACCCGTGTACTGTATGTATTGGTGTCAATATCATGTAAATAAGGAACAATAGTGGTCCTAAAACTGAACCCTGTGGTACCCCACTATCAACGCAGGCCCACTGCGTCATTGTGCCTCTAATAACTACTCACTGTCTTCCTGTCTGTTAACCAGTTTTTGATCCAAGCTGCCACAGTTCCTAAAATCCCTGCAGCTCTGAGCTTAAGCAAGAGCTGTTTATGGGGGACAACATCAAAGGCCTTTTGGAAATCTAAGTAAATCACATCGTAGGCCTTTTTGTGATCAATTTCACTTGTAGCTTCCTCAAAGAACTAAAGTAGATTCATTAAACAGGATCTACCTCTCCTAAATCCATGATGGCTATCCCTCAGAATGTTATTTGCATCCAGGTAATCTACCATTTTCACTTGAATTATAGTTTCCTTTACCTTTCTAATTATGCAAGTTAAACTGATTGGCCTATAGTTTGCTGGATTACTTCTATCCCCTTTTTGAATATGGGTGTTATATTAGCATGCTTCCAATCTGAAGGTATCACACCCGCAGATAACGATTTCTGGAATATTAAAGTTAAAGGTTGGCTAATAATATCCCTCAACTCTTTTAAAATTATAAGGAAGATGCCATCAGGGCCCTGCGATTTATTTATTTTGAGCTTAGTTGGGGTTTGTACCACATCAGCCTCAGTTATACATATATTGGTCATAGATGACGCTGTATTCGTACTAAATGGTGGTAAGTTACTTGTGTCCTCTACTGTGAACACCCGTGTAAAATATAAACTATAGTGTAACAATTTCATTTTCATTTCTAAGTCACTTACTATCTTGCAAATTAGTGATTTCTGCTTTTAGAGCTCTTTTGGAGTGGAAATATTGGAAGAAACTTTAAATGTCATGCTTAGCCTCCAAAGCAATCTTCCTTTCTACATGTTTTAGCACAAGTTTTTGATGAAGTCAACCAGCTATCACAATCTTTGCTATGTGATAATTGCATGTGCATATCATGTGATGCCAATATTAACATCATGCGTAGTGCGGACCTAGTACTGAGAGCAACATGGTGGCACGGTGTTTACCCTGTGCATGTGTGAGTTTAATCACATTCCAGTTTCCTCCCATTGTCCAAAAAAAATACAAGGGAATCTGAAGTGCCAAACTGTATGTGAATCTACACACTGCAATGGGCTGTCGCTCCAACCAGGGTTGGTTCCTGCCTTGTGCCAATTGCAATATATATTATATTATATTATATTATATTATATTATATTATATTATATTATATTATATTATATAAAACAATTACTCGATTAAACATCAAATTAATCAATAGATTACAAGATTATTAATATAATTCATAGTGACAGTCCTACAAAGATTGTTATGATATCAAGGCTTCAAGAAAAATTGAGAACCTCCATCACAATAGCACTCTGTCCCTCATTTCTTTCATTAGCCATTGCGTTTCCTTACACTATAGCTATATAGAATATGTCATCTTGACCTGCTGCAATCTAACCATAATCAATCCATCCATCTTCTATAAATGGTTCTCCGGTATATGGGGGTTTTAACAACCATCAATAGTCTCTGATTATATGACTGTCTGTTATATGACAGCCCCGCTTAGTCCTCTCCGTGTTTTGCATTTTTCCTGCAGGGTGGAGAACTCTAGCAGGTGTAGGCAGCTACACTTAATTGCCCATCCGCACCTTTAGGGGACGATAAAGGCATCTCCCCCCCTGACCAGCAGCTTTTGGATGGTTTAGCCCGTACTGATTGTCCAACACTTCTCCTTTGACTTTTCTCTTACACGTCTTGCTCTTACATGTCTTGCTTAGATTGAGATTTCGCATTATTTTTCAATAAACATCATTAGAGTCTAATCCATTTGTGGCCTCCTCTTCATGTTGCATTGCCCTGAGCCAGGCATGTACTGTAACATGACTGGATGTGATTTTGGAATAATGATGTTTCTCACCTGGCAAATTCATAATTTTAGCTAGCAGTTATTTTTATGGGAGTATTTTTATCAGTAGTGATAAAATTGTATTTATCCTGACAGGCCCAATATCCATCCTCAGTAAATCTACCCCACACTGATGGCACAGAACTTCCCTTGCTGAAAGTTTGCAACCTTGGGGTGACTCTGGATGCTTCTATTTTATTACATACATATAGTACTGTGGAAAAAGTCCTAGGAAGTTGAAGAAAATGATGTTTAAATGATCATCCTGCGTTGAAAAGCTATGATATTATGTGTGCCAAAAATTAGTGTATATTTTGACTCAACCATCTCAAATGGCTAATTAATACTTCATTTACTTTTTCAATTACTTTAATTAATTAATTAATTAAGTGAGCTGGTGATGAATTTTAATGCATGCGTGCAATGACTGGGGTGTCACTGAGGAGAGCTTTGGGAGCTGAAGCTGTGTTCATCTAGTCATCCAACTAGATATCAGTAACTTTTTGGAGAACAGAAGAAACTCTTAGAAGTTTTTCTTGTGTTACTTTTAATTTGCATGTGTTCTAAGATTATTTTTTTTTGTTCTGAGTATACACTTATTACCCAAATAAATAGCTTGAAATGTTTACTTTGACTGCTTAAGACTTTTGCACAATACTGTATGTCAGACTCATACAAAGCAAATCCCAAACCCAAGTTTGGCAATTCTGACCATGTATCCATCTTTGCTGCGGCCACTGTACCAACAGAATCTAAACACCAATCATAATGAAAAAGAATGCAGTTATAGTACATGAAATATATGCATTTATTTAATGTATTTTGGATTGTATTTATAGAAGATTTGGGCTTTTTGTTTGCCACAGCATCAACTTTTTCTTTGTGCTTCAGAAACCTCTCCATCGTCACATTTACACGTCGGTTGCATTGGCTCAAATTGATGACATCAGCCCCAGCTGGCCAATTAAATTTTTAATTTTTTTTTTTTTACTGATTACATTGAAAACACATTTTATTCACTTTTGTAAGGACTTTACTAAAACATCTTTACATTATTTTATACAATATTTTTATACTATGTTTATAGCCCCGATTAAGCGTGGTGCTAGCGGCACTGTACAGACCAATGACCAGTCTCCATTCATGGCTGCGGCCCAGTGGTTGAGAAACGTGGAGCTAAAGGAATCTACAGAGCCAAACTGGAGCAACGGTTTATTCTTTATGGACATAGCTGTGCACATACATGTAGTGAAATATAACCCTGGTCATGCCAAGTAGTTTTGAATGATAAGAAAATAACAAAATATAAAAATAACAATATAAAACAAAAATGATATGAGATACGTGTGGCAAGGCTTGCAGGTTATAACTAATCATAAAGGCCCCTAAACAAACATTGTGACAGCTAATGCCTCACTCTCCCATGACATTCTACACTCCTTTTGAGCATCAGACCATGGAAATGGCTGCTAAGATCCCAGGTCAACGGTGAGATCCCACTTTTCAGGTAACTGAGCAGGATGTGCGTAGGATCTTCATAAAGTTGTGGGACTGGATGGTCTATAACTAAGGGTGCCGAATATCTGCTCCTCTGAGCCGTCTGACTATGTACTATGATGTTTTAGAAGTGCCTTTGTTTTGTTTTGTTTGTTTTGTCTAATTCTATTACATGTTGTTACTGGATGGCGCAAGTTAGATTTCCTATGTATAAATAAAAATATAGAATATTGAATCATCATGAAAGGCTTCTTTTTCAGCCTAGGTACCATCACCCTCATCAGACCCTGTTTATATCAGACGCCGCCTCTCCCGACATGCTGCTGAATCCTTCATTCACAGCTTCATCTCCAGCCACCGGTCCTGCTGTAAGTCCCTCGTGATGAGTTTCAGCTCCAGGTCCCTTCACAGGCGTCAGCTGGTCCACGTCTGCCGCTTGCCTCCTCCCCATACTGATTTCTCATCTGCTCCGCAGAATGCACCTACTCCCCATGAAACATCATATCCACTTCAACACTCTTAACCTTATCTATCAAGCTCTTAACGGTGCTGTGCGCCCCCCCCCCCCATATCTGTCTGATCATCTCATGCCCTATCAGCCCCCTCGTACATTTAGATCTTCCTCTTCTGGAATCCTCACTGTTCCTCAGTCCGAACTGCACGGCTCTGGTGTCTGAGCTTTCTCCAGGGTAACCCCCCTGCCTTCCCTTCCCTCAGATGTCTGTAACTCCCCCGTAGTCCAAGTCTTCAAATCCTGCCTCAGAAGCTTCTTCTTTTGCTGAGCTTTCCATTTCCTTCGCTTCACTTTCCTCACTCCGATCCCTCTGTGCCTTCCTCGGTCGCTCTCCTACATTTTCTTCTGCATTTATACAGTTGCCATCTACTACTTGTAATCCTCATTACTGCATTATTGTGTGCTTGCTGTTTTCTATGTTGATTAATTACTCTGTGTTTCTGCCCATTGCACAGCATATTTGGGTTCATGAAGTGTTCTATTAATATATTGTGTTATCAATTTAATAATAAATTATATAAGATATATGTCATGACCTGCTCGTCCGATCCTCCTGTGTGCCACGCCCACCTCGTTTACCTCGTGTTAATTCCCAATTGTAATCACCTGTTACCTGTTAAGTTCAGCCTGTCCTGCGTATATTAGTCCACGTCTGAGTTCATATCCCCAGATCCGTCATTAATGTTTGTCACCGTCTACTACCCCGTATTCCTGTTTGCCTTAATTAACCCCTTTTCCCCGTACTTACGGCTCGCTGCTTCATTCCCTGCTCGCCTGCCAACTTCGGTCTCAACAATAGATTAGTTCCCTTTTTATATAACTTTTTTAAATAAACATCCAAATGGGTCATATTCTCCGAAACAGTATTTGTATACTTGCATCTACAGCAACAGCAGGATTCCACCGTGGTACCTGCAACAATAGAGTGTAGCGTGGGACAAATTTTTATTTTTGAATGTGGGAGGGGGTGGGAAGTGATGTGCGCCAAATTGTGTGGCCACGTGTTACTGTCTTGATGAAGTGCCCTTAAAATAATAGTGAAATATCGCGCACCTGACTTTGGACCGGTTCTTTGTTGGTCATTTTCCGCTACTTCAAGATAACAATGCACCTGACTCCACCACATTTTAAGACATCCTCGTACTCATGGGCGATCAGAGGGGCTCAAGTACATTTGCTATTTAAACGACATGGGCGCTGGATGGGAGGATCACTGTAGGAAAAACAGTTGCATTGCGGCTGGTGTTGCTTTGCACCGGGTGCAAGATAGGGTCCGAAATGTCTCTCCACAGTCAACATGCAGACGCCTGGAAATAATTTAGAATTTATTTTATTTCCAGTCAAAGGTTCAAGCTATGGCAGTATCATCATGATCACTATTAAAAAATCTCACTGATGTCAATTTAAACAAGAAGATCATTACATTGTAAACTATGCATTGTAAATAATTTTGATGGGAAGCTACTGTTTCTTATTTTACAGTAAATTCCAGCCTCTGACCTCTGGCACTTTCCATGATTGGAGAAACTGAATAATTTTTAGATGTCTATTTGCTGACTCAACCATTCCTACTTTCTGTCTTGTGTATTACTCTACAGTTTTTTCAGGTCCTGAATTCATGTATGATCAGTGTATTCACCCTTTTCTCATTTCCGTCCCTAAGTAGCTTATTCTTTGTCTCATGAATAGTCCCTTTGGACGTTGGATGTTTGATGTTGTCATGGTCTACGTATTGGTCTGTCTGTCTGTCTGTCCATCTATCTATCTACACCCAATTCTGAGGCCTATCCCTCAAAACCTCCTGCCTTTCCACACAGGCGTCACCAGTGAATGATGCCAGTTTAGGTCTAAAGTTCCTGATCCTTAATTTCATTTCCATTGCAAATTCAATAAATGAAATTCATTAAAAGTGATGGTGATACCAAAACTAGCACAATTTTAAAATATAATAAATAAATATATAATTAAATAAATAAATAAACTGAAAAGATACATTTGTTCCTTTTTGAAAGGTATAAATGGAGGAAGAACTTACACTAATACACTAATTTGAGTCACTGCTTGTATGTATAATCAAACATGAGCATGGGCTGTATTGAAAGGGTCCTTACGAAAGGCCATAGAATGAGAGCACATTTAAATCATATATATACGTGTGTGTGTGTGTGTATTCAATTATATAAAAGTAAAGTGTGGCCAGCTGACATCAAAAACAAGCTACATGCATTTAATTCAAATCAGTTTCACTAACATATTTCTGCAACAGAAACAAATCACATGGCATTTAGTAGTAATAATACTAATAATAATAATAATATTGAAAACACTGGGAACATTACAACCAAATGGACCACAAGGTGTCAAAACTAAAAAGGGATACAGAGTAAACTACAAACAGAAGGAAAAGACAGAAACTGGGAACACAGAGAACAAGCAGGGAAACAAACATAGCGAAATAGAATAACCATCATCACAGAATGATCAAAGCACAGTCAATGACTCCACTGGGGAAAAGAGCAGAATCAGGTGCTTAAGGACATTTGAGGGCTAGCTAGCTAACTAGCTGTTGTGCAGTATGTGGGTACTGATTTTTTTGTTGTTGTTTTTCTAGGCACCTAATAAAGAAAAATGATTTGGACACAGGGCACGACCTGAATTTTATTTTAGTTTAAGATCTAGCCGTCAACATCGTATTAATTTTTTAATATAAACTTGCTTAATACCCAGTAGTGAATTGAGAACTAGATAATATTCTGAATAAACCTTTTAAAAAGAGCCTTTTAGAGTTGATAAAAAAAAACCCTGAGATTTTAGAAATGATTGAAATTGCATTTGCCATAGACATAAGCAGCACAATAGTAAATATCACCGCTAGCATTAAATTTCGAGTTGTCCATTTTTGTGCATTCACAATTTAGATTTATAGGACTAAAATCGGTCACCTTGCACTGGCAGCATTAGATAAATAGGAAATGCATGAGGAATGACCCCTTCTGTTCACCTTAGGTCATAAACATGGTACATTGATGATAGCAGAAATCATCTAAAGACATTTGACGAGTGCCGGACTGGCGACACCACGGTGGTATAAATTGTTGTTTATACTACGGTGGCAGTCAGGCAACTGACAGTTTTCCTGGCCTGTGTAATTAAAATGAAATGTTATGGTTCACTCTCTAATATACCTTCTCAGACGAGAGGAAATCATTACTTTGGGGGTAATTAGCAGCAAAGGAAAGTTGCACGTTCACTGGATAGGCCATGTCCCCCGGCAAGTAATTAGGGAGAACAATATTTTAAATACATACAGACTATTAAAAATCCCTTTGGAAATAAATTCACATGTGTGACCAACAGCTGGGTATATCTGTAGGAAGCTGCTGTAAATGACTAGTCGTATATTATCAGGTGCCACAGATTATTATTTGATTACATGGACTATCTCCAACTTAGTGTGGCCAACAGCTCTTCTTAACAGGAATAGCGAGAGAACTTGAATATATTACACAGTCATATAGTGTATGGCCGGGGGAAAATAATTGTTTTTCTGGTTATGAATAATTAAACATTGTAAACATTAACTTTTTTTCCCCTGTGATGCTATTTTTATTGCTAGTCTTCATCAAAAAGCTTTAATAGCTCAATGCTGGAGCTTCCTGGCTGACAGTCAGAATTATGTAGCTGCGTGTTCTTTTTAAAAGCCAAATTTGTTCTTAATTTCTGAGCTCCTGTTGTGTCCCTGTACAAAGACACCAGACTTTCATAATGTGAGTTTGATGCAATCTGTGGCCTCTACAGTTTGGACATTTTTTCCAGTAGCTATGAAAAAGGACATTGTCCAGATTCCATTCAAAACAGAAGAAAAATCGTATAATTGGCAATTACAGATACAAACCTTTGACTGAGAAGCCCATCTAAATAAAGCAACAGCTCTTATTCTGATTGGTAATTCCTGTTTGCTCCATGTCTGTGTAAACACATACATTCCACTTTTTCCAATGAATGTGTTCCAAGCCAAGAAACAGCCTCATGAAATTACTGTTTTTTTTTTTTTACTGAGCATTCCAGCTAGAGGGAGATCAGTTACCTTAAAATTCCAGGTATACATTTCTATGTCAGTGTCCAGCCATGCAAAGGCTCATTGAAATACAATCAGTCAAATTGCAAAAAAGCGTTGTCAACAGAATACTTCAGTTGCCTGACCACTGAGCCCTTAAATAAATAACAATCTCTTCTTTAGAAATTGCTGTAAAAAGTAAGCTTTCTGTTTATTAACAATGACAAAGGTCGTTGAGTGATTGTCTGTATCTGAAACCATGAGTGAAGGTTTCGGTAATCGCTAAGGAATGTTTGATGCTGTTATCACTAAATAAATGCTCCTATTAAATGCTCAGCATTTCAGATGTCGGTGAAGGCCTCAAATAAAAATGATGTATACCCCATGACAGTTATACGGTTCACACTGTGTTTTAGGTAACTAGGCTTTGCAGTCGCCTTGAAGAAAGTGTGGACATGAAACTGGCATAAAAACAGAATTAGAGTGTATAAAACAGCAGAAATAGAAGTGTTGGAATCTAAGCATTTATCCATTTATTTATTTTAGGAGTCTGTGGTGAATAAAAGCAAATGTAACACTTTGGGACTTTAAATGTTCTTTAGATAGGTGAAATATTTTAGAATGCCAAGGCATGTCAGCTGAAAGTAGTTGAGAGGCCTCAGACTCCCAAGGGTTAAATCATTTTTCACACCACTTACACAGTGTCACTTTTGTCTTACCATTTTATGTAAAGTAAAAAAAAATAAAAAAATAACATCTTCTAATCTTATGTCTTTTCCAAGAGTCACATGATCTTGCTCATATAGTTCCTATCAGATGAGAATGGAAATTGTCTCCAGTGCTGATTTTGGATCTGTGCACGCTAATAAAATCAAGTTATATGACACCAATGTAATACTCTTTGAATATTCACACATTATCATTAAAATGGGAATCAAAAAAGCGGCGTGCTTTTTATAAGACAAGGTTACTGTCTTATAAAAAGGTCTTTTGGTTAGAGCAGAACCCTTGAGATTGATATGAAATTTTACTTAATTGGGGTAAAAAAAAAAACATTTCGTCACACACTGACTTCCTTCATGTTGAACATTTAATTGGATGCACACAAAAGACAATACGCAGATGTTCGATATTCCCTGGATTCCATTTTGTCCTCGCCGGCAAAAATGAGAGTGTGACAGGTGTACCGGATAAACAAAATATTCTTGCTAATGAGCTGGCGAAACTGAAAAAGTTATGGGACCTTTGCCCCGTACTACCAGGTGCTGGGTGGAGGGAATGTAGGCAGATGTTGCTCTTTCACGAACCGGCATAACAACTGGTATCTCTGTAGCATTTATATGTAGACATTTTGTTTGTGGGTAGATAACTAGACTCATTCTGTCTGGATGCCAATCAGTTTCATTCAGCAGTAGGAATGTTTTTAGTTTGTACCTGCATGAAACACTTTGTGGACAATATAGTGTCCTGCTCCCTTTCAGATAGGCAAGACAGACCCTCAAAATGTCTTACAGACATACATAGTGAAACCTACTCAACATCTGGACTTATTACCACCATGGCAAGGTACTCACTTAACTGGCAGCATTGACTCTCTGCATTCACCAATGATGGAAGTTTTCCAGGTGTGAGAGAGTGATATTTGAACTGCATTATTGCAAACTGACAGCTTATTGACTGTTCAAACATAGACAAATATTTAATGGCACGCATGTGCCAAAGTTTTCTCTTGAGGGTCATGTTTTCATACAGTCCAGAACGTCTCACAGCTATTACACGACTCACTGATTTGAAAATGACAATTTATGTCTCTTATTGTCATGCTAGACTTATTTTATTGTACTGTTTTAAAATAAATCATTGTGCAGACCTGACAGCATGTTCCATGCTAAGGAAACCTGAGGCTGCCAGTGTGTAAAGCTGCTCCCCATACAGTAGCTGAGCGGATCCCCTTTTCAAAAAACACTGGACTGCAAGATTCTCCAGTGGTTACTGTGATAAGAAGCTTGATTTAATTCTTACTCCTCATACGAAACGCCATGCTACAGTGTCCTGTTTCTGTTCTTCCTGATAGGAGACTATGACCTCAGGATTCAATGCAAAATCAATGCCTCAGGCATGCGATATTATCCATTGATTATGCTTCTTTTTTTTTATCCCTGCTCAACACTGTACAAAACAGAAAAGGGGAGCAAAAAGAAATCTGAGAGGATTAAAACATCACAATAGAGTTCAAAACCTCTGTGTTAGATCATTGACCTCGATTAACAAGCACACAAACACAACTATAATGTGTTGATGGGTTTATTGAAGTTATGATTTGCATCAATACATTGGTCCAGATCAACTGCACACACTGAGACGAATTCTAATTCAAATCAGTGAAAGGCAACGCAAGATACAAACCAGAGTCTTCTCACTCTTACAGACACCTTTTGTGACTCTGGGACCCATCTAGATATAACAATATGATACTAAGATTTGATAGAAAAGTATTGAATGCAGTAGGGGAGATTCAAGCATACAGTACACGAAAAGACGCTACATTTTTGGGCAAAAAAAGGGCACAGGTGTGAGGAACTGGACTACAGTAATTATTGTGGATTGGTTGTGATATTTTTGGGTTCCCTAAAACAAACAGAAAGCAGAACACAGTATTTTATACATATCAAGAATAAGAGCTGGGCTACAACTATTTGCTAATACTCAAAAATGGATTAGGAGGGAGCCTAGTTTAAAGTGCTGCCACTATCACAATAACCAGAATACTATTCTGTTCTACTTTTCGTTGTTCGTCAATATTTGTCCGCCATGTCCATTTCATTCAAGCAGCCAGCTGTGGATCATGTTTCCACTCCATTAGCATCTGGTAAATACAGGTAACTTAGGTAACATGATACACAGAGAACATTCCCATCAATTGTTCAGCCTGTATTGGTTTAGGGGTTGAACCCCTTTTTAGTTTTAGTAGTAAGGTCTAACATTGCTAGCAGTAATAGCCCTGGAAGATCAATAATCTCTCAGCTTTGCTTCTTACGTCTATTTTAGAATTCTGTCAAGAATCTCGCCCACTCTCTCTCTCTCTCTCTCTCTCTCTCTCTCTCTCTCT
>JAODKE010000015.1:19396561-19413572 GCA_026779605.1 Mormyrus hasselquistii
ATATATATTTTTTTTTTTTCATATGAACCTCTTTATAATTTTTCTGTAGCTTTCAGTTCAGACACATGAAATTAATGTTTAAATGAGTATTTTCAAGTTAACCTAATAGATTAAATGATTTATTGGAGCAACAGTTTTGTCTGTTCATTCTCAAGAGAAATTCTGCTTGAAATTGAATTCCTTAATACTTTATTAAAAAATTCATACATGCTCAACTATAGCTTCTAAATTTTTCTTCCAAGAAATGTCGTGCTATATTGCATATCTACTGCTGTGGTTACATACTATTGTTTAGGTAGATAGTAATTATCTGCTTTTATTGCCCCCAGCATCTCCTGAGTACCTTTTCAGGGATTAAAAAAAAATGTTTTGGGGGCTTAGTGAGATTGTGTTTAAAATGTAATTGTTCAGACACTGTGTGCCCAGCTTCATCACTGTGAAATGTGGCATGATGTCTTACTTGGCATACAGTTTAATATTCGCTGGCTAGTGATTTTTTCCCCCATCTTGCAGTCAGTCAGTCTTGAATTTGGGGGCCCCAAGCAAAATGGACATGGAGGGCACTCACACAGTTTGTCGCTGCATTTTATTTTTAACCAGTCGTTGTTTTGGGGCCCCAGGCCAGCTCGGGGCCCCAAGCAATTGCTTGGTTTGCCTGCCGTGTCGCGACGGGCCTGTGGAAACTAACTCCTATCCCTCGATGGTAAAACTAAGTAGAACACACTGTTTTAGACAAAAATCTAGGAAAATAATGATATAGACCAGGAAATTCTTTGTTATCCCTGCAAAAATTCTGAAAGGTTTTATTTGAAATAAGGAGAACCTAACATTTAACCAAACTTGTTTTATGGTTCAGTTAAATAAATTTAATATTATTTCATTTGAATGCATGTATTCGTTATTCCAGAAGGGCATCCCTTGTGTCCTGTCCTTCCTCACATTACGGAAAATGGTGGATGGATATACATATTCAGCACTAAAAAAGTGTTGTTTTTTTTTTTCCTTTTTTTCCCTACAGGTTCTGTTACTGTCTCATCCCTCATAGCATTTTCTGCTGTGTGATCTTAGGGGAGACTAAATGAATGTTGAAGGTTTTACGTTTTTGACATTCTCACTTTTACGTTTTCAATTACTGCTGAATGTTTGAACAAATGTGACTGGATTTATCACCACCCTCTGCCATGCTGTAGACAGCAAGGTATTCATGTTGTAATTCTGGAAATGCCCCGAGCTGGTGTATAAATCCCATCATGACAGATTTAAAGTATTTATACAAAGATAAACTTTCATAAATGGCTGCTACAATATAATGGGAAAATACTATGTCTGGAATTTTATTTTAAATAACATGTTTTTATTTCAATTCTGACTTAAAATGGAAGCCAAATTGAGCTTGATGTTGACGCTTCATTTGAGCCTTGACCCCAAACCCAGATAGAGCATGAGAAATACTGACCTTTTGTTCATAGTCTGAAACGGCCAACAATCATTGCTCAGTTACATCAGCTGTCTGGGTGTCAAACACAACGGAACCTAGGGAAACAAAAGCAAAAACATTAACAAGGCATGGGGAACAGGACCGACAAACAAAACAGGCACAAGGGCAACAACTCAGACAAGCGACAAACCACAGACACAGAGGCATCAAAGACAGGAACACAGGACCCGGGAACATGAAAGGGGACAACGGAGGGACAACATCAGGGGTCAGACGCACAGAAGGCACAAAGGGACCTGTAAGGAACAAAGGCACAGAGGGATGGGGAGCAAAGACAGGGGGCATAAAGGCAGGGGGGGAAACGGGGAGCAAGAGGGATCCCCAGCAGGCGAGAGGCAGAAGCTGCAGGAGCAGCAGGCGACCATGAGGCCTGAGCAGGAGGGACTCTCTGTGATCGCGAGGGAGGAACTGGAGGGGATGGCAGAGGGGGCGAGGAGGAAGGCGGAGGAACCAACGGAGGAGGTGAGGAAGGAGGGACCAATGGAGGGACACTGGCGGATAGGAGGAGGAAACAGAAAGCACGGCAGGTGAAGGAGTAGCCACAGCCAGCCAAGCCAATGCCAGGAGGACCAAAGGTGAGCCAGGGGCAGGGTGGGCAGGACCCAATCAAGGCGCAGGTGTCCTCTCCCCTTCCAGGAGACCAAGAGTTGGGGACCCGGCCAGGATCTGCTATGCTGGGCTGGTGGCTGGGGTGACCCACTGGAGAGGTGCAGTAAGGCATTAAGGGAAATCCCCAAGGGGTCCCATTCAAGCTCCTGGAACCTCAGGAGCGAGAACCGGAGGAGCAGGGACCGTGACCACAAGAACCTCGGGGGGTGGATTAGGAACTGCTGGCACAAGAACCTTAGGGGGCAGAGCAGGAGCCACCAGCACAGGAAGGAACCTCGAAGGGCGGAGCAGGAACCGGAACAGGAACTGCCACCACAGGAACCACAGGGGGAGGAGCCAGGGTGTGCACCTCCGCAGCAGGCGGCGCCTTTTTTGGGAAGCTGGAGACTCGCGGGATGGCATCCCCTGTTGACCTAGCCCCTTTAAATGTCAGGCACATCCCAAGCTACTGACCTAGGCAGCGAAGTGGTGGTGATGTGGGCGAAGCGGCAACGGTGACATCAGGCATGAACATGATCGAGATGGCCCCTAGGAAGACCTCAGCCGCGTCCACCCGTCTCTGGCTTTTCCGCTTTTTCTTCCTTCCAGCAGCTGGTGGCATTGTCTGGGGCGGCTCTGGTAGTTCGGACAGCAAGCCGTGTCCATGGCTACCTGCCACATCATGGACTCTGCCACCCCTTTTCTAAGCCACCATATATTTTCACGCACCTCTTCAGCAAGGTGCGTGTCCTCAAACGGGGACTTACTCTCCAGAATTTCCCCTGAGTGAGCAGTCAGGGTGAGAGTCGCGAGGTCCTCCTGGACCTCAGGCTGTTGCAGCAAATAAATAACCTCGTTGGTCAGGCTGAGGTATTCTTCCTCAGTGAGATGAGACATTTGTTTGTGGAATCCAGTCATTCTGTCACTTACGGACTGGGGAAGCAGGAGCAGGGAGATGAAGAATTGGGGAACGAGGGATTTATTGTACAAAATAACAAGGAAAGGCACAAAGACAAACAGACTTCAATGACTGGACTGGGGAAATAAACTTAACGCGGATTTAAATACATGGAACTAATGACAGCAACAAGAAACAGCTGGTAAAATGGGGTTCCACACGGGGTAGATGCTTTGAACTTAAGCAGGACCCATTTCTGGGGAACAACATCAAAGGCCTTCTGGAATTCTAAGTAGATCACATCATAGGCTTTTTTGTGATCAATTTGTCTTATAGCTTCCTCAAAGAACTCAAGTTAATTAGTCAAACAGGATCTACCTCTCCTAAATCCATTACCCCTCAGAATGCTATTTGAGTCCAGGTAATCTACTATTTTCACTTGGATTATATGTTCCATTACTTTTCCAGTTATGCAAGTTAAACTAATTGGCCTATCGTCTCTGTGATTCTGTGGTCTCTGTGATTGGTTATCCGGTTAATACTTTTCTCCTGCATCCCTGTTAGCTCAGATTGGTTTGTGTATTTAAGTTCATTTCCCCAGTTGGTTATTGTATGTGGTTGTGTAGGAGAAGTCTGTATGTCTGTTTCTATGCTTTTTGTTAATAAAGCCCCTGTATTCTTTTGCAGCCTCCAGTGGGTCTTCACCCCCTTTTTTCTGCCTGCCCCAATGCCACCGTGCCGTAATACCTCTCATTTCAACAACAAGGCAGAAATAACAACCCTGACCACATGGCAGTATTTATTTCTTCAAATTCAACTTTATAGTTGTTCTAAGATATTTTCAGTTGAATAATAACAGCAATTTATCCCTATGGGGCAATTCTCTTTATGCCTTCCACATCTTGCTCTCTGTAGGTAAGAGCAAGCTGGCCATGAAGGGCAGCCACCCATAGCAGCACCCAGGGAGCTGGGGGTTAAGGGCCTTGCTCAAGGACCTGCAAACATGCCGAGGCCAGGAAAATGGATACGGTTACAAATAATGCAATATGGGTTTAACTGGCAGCTATGAAAATATCCCACACATTTGTTGTGAGCATTTCTTAGGAAATCTGTGACTTGCTGAAAAAAATTGTTTCCATGCTCAGAAATTACTATCCCAGAAAACAAGAGATATCAAAGCAGAGCTTGTAGCTCAGTGCTAGATAGTTAAATCATACTAATGTGTAACTTAATGGGACCCCATGTGTGGGACCCCACCCCTAAGTTTCATCAGTACTAGATGTCCAGATACAGAGATCTTGTAGCACGCAAAAAAATGCAGAATAGTGATTTGATGAGGAACGTAAAAAAAAAAAAATAGGATCGCATACAACAAAAGCCAAAATTAGAATACAGTCCCTAGAAATTACACAGACAGACCGATCTCAACCTATTGACAACTAACTCTGCATACCAGTGCCTCATTGGCTGTTTCCTAGCGCACCTTCACCCTGAGAATCTACCCACATGCATATGTTAATGATCAAACTCATTACGCATAATTACTGAGTTTCACTGTAAAAGGTTGGTACAGGCGTAATCCTGGTAATTATTGGCCATGGCAACGCACCCTCACTAAAACAGCCCTCACTCTGTAATTTTTAATTATTTTTTTTACTTGTAATGCTATTTTCTATACTTGATATATACCTTTATTAGCTACAATTATAGAAAACATTACACGTCTATATTTGTTCTGTGAAAGGTGTCATTTTTGATATACTGTACTGTGTAATGATTTTGAAAGTTACAGAATAAATCATTTAAACATGGGTCTACAGGGCATGGAAAAACAGGAATGTTTGACTGATTAGATCATGTAAAAGCAGCCTGTCCACCAGTTATGTGTTTGTTTGGTACAAGATCTGTGAGATACAGTCATTATGGTTTACGGGTAACTTACATGTATAACGCATGACATATATCACATGTATTATGTATATAACTTTGTGAAAAAAAATGATCATGAATCAAGAATTTCATGCCAGATTTTTAACCATACTGACAGTATACAACAAACTTGGGGACAAATAATATATTAAACATATGTAATTAACGCTGGGTATGATAAATTTAAGATTACCTCACTAATAAGTTTTGAGCTACAGAGTATTGAATAGAGTATAATTTCTTTTCTGTAAGGTATTGAGCATTTTTGTGTGTTCTTTTGTGATGTTGCGTCATAGACATTTGCACTGGACCATGCAAAGTAAACACATCAACTGGCTAATGCACCTGAATGCATGTTCACATAAGTACAAACCTCAACAGTATCCCTTGAAAGGAGAAAAAAGCAATCTCTCAAAGAGCAAAGAGGGCAGGAAAGAGAGGTGTAGCCGTGGAAACATTTGTAAGACAGCTAGCTCTGACTCAAGCTTCAGAAGCAAAGCTGCGTAACTGTACAGAAACTGTAAAGGAATGAATCAAAATCTTTGCTAACAGAAACAACGAGAAATGTTAAAGAAAAAAAAACCTGGGAAAAATGTTCCCCATCTGATATCTTTAAGAATGTGCAGAAACAGAAGGGCCTTTTGAAGGTAAAATAAGAATGTGCTGAACATCGGATGACGTGAGGCTTGGTTTTTCTCAGACAGTCCCTCGTTACCTGGGTAGCTGTCTGAACCGTTCATTTTTTAAACAGTCTGCTTCAACACTGGAACAGAACACGTCTGTTCTTTTATGAGGAAGAGTAGATTACTAATTCTGGGGATTCACATGGTTTTGGAGGGGGTGTGCTGTCAAACTTTTGGCAATTACTATGATTTAGTGAAGTTGTCTCTCTTAAAGCAATTCAAACATGCTAAGTTCGAAGTCGCAAAGAAGATGTATGGATCTGTTTTGACTTTGTGAGCAGATACTTCTTGAGTTACATTCTTTGGCATCACATCTTAAAAAAGAATCCTCATGTTTTTCTCACAGGACAGTGACTAAAAACACAGTATGTTTAAATAAAAATTATTAAGTTAAATACTTTATGGTTGCAATAATCCTAAGTAAATACACAGGACAAAAATTCTTTTCTATGGAATGTCTGTCTGATTACGTCATGTTAAATCAGACTCACCACCAATTAGATAATTTATTTAGTTCATTTTTTTTACTGGTTGGTTACCAGCTGGGGGTGGCATGTTGGTGCAGTGATTAGTTCTGCTACCTCACAGCTCTGGGACTGGGGTTGAAGTCTCCTTCCAGACTCCATGTGTTTGGAGTTTGCATGTATATCATCTGATAGGAAATAGAACCACCTGCACCTGCAATGATTCGGCGCCTCATCCTAGGTTGTTCCCTGCCTTGCACCCATAGGTTCCAGACCCCCTGAACAGGACTACTGGTTGTGAAAAATGGATAGATGGTTGCAAGATGTGTGAAACCAAGTTATTTTTTTACACGACTGTTGAGAATTGTTATTCCGTTGAGCCGGAGCGTGTCAGATCTCGTTTATTTATTATTATTTTTTTTTCACGTCGAAAACTAGTGTCAAATGACTTTATTAGGAAAATGCAAGTAATCCATGCAACCTCTCTCATCACCACATACGGCAATCAAGGACATCATTTAAAAAGCTGAGACCAAAGGAAGACTTCCATAAAAGAGATAGCGAACAGGCAATTAACATATTTCATCAATGTGGTACGTCATGCATGACTGGTGGGCAGAGATAGGGCACAGGGAATGGAATGAAGGGAAACAGGCCGCATATAACCATGTTTATTACACCAGCGACCTCAAAGGGAAAAATAAAAATAACAAAGCTTTTAGCCATAAACCAGATGGATGTAATTTGTTCTGTGAGCAACATGATTTTATTTTTCTGATTGCTTATTTGCTTGGTCTTGTGCAGCTCCGTTCATTTGCTGGATCTCGGTTTTGATGGCAAAACATACCATAGAGCACATTTTTGGAGATTCGGTGGCCTTGTCTATGACCCCTGGCCTATGCTTATGTCCCGCTCATATTCCGAAGTCATTTGGAGGTCTTGCTCCAGGCACTGCATTGAGCATATTTGCATGGCAATAAAATGGGGGGAGGAGATTGCAGGGTCATATTGGGGTGAGTTTAACAAAGCAGTGGTGAGAAATCTGTGGCTCTGTCCCCACTTGCGGCCTTGTGACATTACCCAGCTGCACCTGGCAGTCCGCTGCCAGCCTACCCCGGAGCACGGAGATGGCTTTAATCACCCTGGAACACACTGGGATTCACAAACACAAACAGCCCGTAGAATGTCATCTTCTGCTGGCAGGTCTAATGCCAGCTTCAATCAATATAGCTTAAGTGTTTACGGCCATGTTTTATGGTGTGTGGTCTGGCTCTGAACATTTAGATAGGGGCAGTCATGTGGCCGATCCACGATAAATTATTCCTAAAAGCATAAGCATTAATAGATGCGGATAAACCGAGTTAGGGCAGAGATTCGTGCATGCATGCGTGATTTTAGCATAGTGCTATAGGAACATTGCTAATATTGCGACAGCATTACTTTGTATTTCCAGCATAGGTTTCCCAATTTGCAATTAATGTGACTCATGCTGAAATTCAGCAAAATTATTTCAAGTGCTGTTTACTCTTGGCCACAACAGCCATAAAACCGGAATAATTCTCATAAATATGCATGCTGCGTGCCAGTAATTTGAAATTGAACTACGTTGATGAAAAGCTTTCGGTAAGAAGATACAGATCCGAGCAGCAATAAGCTGCCGCTTATTTTCAGTGCTATGACTCTGCACGCTGACAAGCAATCAGGTCAGCTTAAGAGAATCAGAAAGGGAATGGCTATCAAAAATAATGGTCTTTTGTAAACTGTAATGCGAGCTACACGCGAGTAGGAAGCAAATAGAGTAGCTTTATTAGGAAGAGTGGATAAAAAAAATACACCCCTTACAATAATACTACATCAGTTGTTCCTGCAGTTATATTAACAAATACATAATAAGGCATAGGGCTATTCTTTGTGCTCATGCATATTTTCCCATATGAGATAATCTTTCCCACAAATGCATGTTTATTTCCCATGATACACAGGGATGCACTGATCATACAAGTTAAATTAGATCCATCAATTTCTTTCAGCAATTTCTGTCAGCAAGGAGCCATCTATACCTCATATGAATCCAAGCTTGTATAAATAGGCGGCCTCGGCAACTTCCATCATAGTCTCACGTAATTTCATTCAGTAATGCTGCAATACAAAATGCATCCCATGGCATTTCCTTAAACAGTAACTCAGCATTTTTTTTCAAAAGGCAACATCTTGTCTTACCATATTGCAAAATGCTTTAACTATCTAGCCGACATTCTTATGATATTGTCTGTGCAAATGTGAATCAGTGTGCTCTGCTCCGCTGACGGCCCGTAAATGCTGCAAAGACAGACGAAGAGCTGCTAGGAGACAGTGAGTGTGCAGTCTCAGATTTGGATGTGCGGGGTTCACTCTCAGAACAGAAATGCCAAGCTTGTCCTCCATCACAAGAAGCTCCAAGGCCACATTTGTCTCGAGTTCATCAATACTGCTAGAATTCCTGCTAATGCATGACAGACAATGGCCTGACCTTGAATCCTGATCTGTGTATCCTCTTAGTCATCACTGAACATGTATCTGCGCTGGCATCTCTGAATGAACACTCTGAAGATGACACGAGCACCTGATTAGAGACCCCGTCCATTTGTAAGGGCATAAAGTTGACAGGCATCAACGATTCCTGATGATTAACCTTCTCTGAAAAGTCTATAAGCCCTGCAGGGGTGAGTTTCAGCCTGTATGCTGAACTTTACTTTCCTTCTCAGTCCTGTCGACAGCCACAATCCGGTCACTAGTCTCACTGCTGGACTCCTTGAATCAGCGATCACATATTTCAGTGTGTGGCTCAGTGGGTTAGGCTTCTGTGCCTCTGATCGCAAAGTCACTAGATCAAATTGCAATGCTTGGCAGAGTCGCCAATTCTCCAACGGGTCCTTAACCACCCAGAAATGCTCCAGGGGAAGTTAATGAATACCTTACCCTATGCTCTGAGCCTATGCTTTCCTTTCATCTCTATGTGTATGTATGTCTTAAAAAGAACCTCAAGTTGGGATACGCAATAACCAGCATATTAGAATATACCTGCTCTCATACTTGGAAAAAAAATAATTCATTTTAAACTCTTCTCATATTCAACTTGACTATGAGCAATGGCTACAGCCATTTCCCAGTCAGTGTCTAACATAGATACTAATCACAGAGTTTGATGTTGGGGCACCCTTTCATGCACATCTGTCTCAGGCACAGTGATATAGTCTGAAGACGGCTTAGTCAGTTGCATTTCACTTCTGGAACCTTCTTTACTGGGGTACAAGTGAACCTCTCATCACTTGCGTTTCCTATCACATGATAAAGTGCAAAACAATGTCTCTGTAACCCTGACACTTCAAGTTACTCATCAATTTTCTTTGAAGAGTGGCACCTTAAAATATATTTGCACTGGGAATCCATAGATGCAGAATCTATTTTTTGTCACTGATAATGACGGGGGAAAGACCAAGTCAGTAGGGTACAGTGGCAGAAAATAAATAGCACACTCACTAAGCTGTTTGTGGAATGCAGGCTGTGCGTGGACACAATTCTGAGTACAAGCGATGCTTCAATACCTCCCCGCAGTGAACCTTTGGTATATTGGGCTCTACCACTGATGAGATGCTGATTTTTTTTTTTTTTGTCAGTAAGGATTCTGAATAGCCTTTTATGGAAAAATGGTCCATTTTGTCCAAGAATCTAAGGTGACAAACTAGAGTGAAATCACTGAACAAAAATGAATATCTCAAAAAAAGATAAATAAATATAATAAGACACAAATATTCAAATCATTCAATTCCTGTTCACTCAAAGAGGCCATTGTCTAAAGCCGTGAATACTGGATGAGTGAACTATTAATGTGGTTGTTGTGCACATTCTGATGTCTTTTTTCATACACTACATCACCATTACAAACAGTATAAAGGAATGCGTCTGATTTTCTCAAACAAAGCTTTTTAGGGCATAAGCTTATTTGCACTCCATCTCCAAATGTTTCAATATTTGCTGTTCTGTAGGTATGAACAGCAATATATCATCTAGATAGCACAAGAAGCTGAGGAAATTTATCACCAAATAGTCATCATTTCTAATGAATCTGCTCGGATTGTTACAAAGCCCCTGAGGTAAATGATTGTATTCATAAAATCCAATTTATGTTATGAAAGCCAAATAATTCCCATCCTTCTCATACAGTAAAATATTGTAAAACGTGACACCATGACATTCATGTACTGAAGAAAGTAATTACTGCTGCTAATCAGTCAGCCTGTTGTTACTAAGCCTCTGTGCCTGTGATGGGAATGTCAACGGTTGAAGCCCAGCCTCAGCAGACCTCTGGGTCCTTGAACAAGGCTCTTACCCCCAGCTCCCTGTTGCTATGGTCTGGCTATAGAGAGCAAGTTGGGGGATGCGTAAAGTTAATTTCCCCATGTGGATCAAAAACAAGGATCAATTACTATTAATGACACCTAGTGCAGCACATCGTAATGGTCTTATTTAGGATTTTGTCAGAATCGCATAGCCTTTTGATTGCAGAATTGAACAGGGTCAGTGTGACCTCAGAACAGGAGCTGCCTTCACAGTCAGGGGTGGGCAGTCTTATCCAGTAAGGGCCGCTGTGTATGCAGGTTTTCACTGCAACTCCCTAATCAGATTATTAATTAGAGCATTGATTGGCTGTTGAGACCTCACACCTGGGTTTGAATAGTTGACCTAAAGGTTATCTCAAAAACCTGCATACACACCGGCCCTTTCAGGATTAGATTGCCTACCCCTGCTATAAGTTGAAGGCAGGACTAGATCTAATCTGTCAGTGTTTTGTCTCAGGTTTTTAAATTTGGTTTTCTGCCATTCCATCTCTGGCTTCGCCTTCCAGCGTGTCAGTGCATTGTTTGCAGATCCATCGGCTTGATCAGTCGGATTTCTACAGCTGCTGTATCAAACTGATTTAGGTTCCTGGCTTCCCCGATGCTCTGTACTTGTACTGGAGCGATCCATATAGTCAGCAGATACAAGTTCCACTGGCTAGCCATTTCTCGTTGTGTACTATCCCATGGTAAGGCCTCAGGAACAGGAAATTGACATTGTGGGTACAGCACCCAGTTCAGGGTACCATGTTTTTGACTTTAGTTTGTGGAACTCAATAAAAAGTGTTTAAAGTGAGCTGGGAAAACACATGTTTCTATTCTGTACATGCTGGACTGTGGGATTTTCATTTAAGAAATTGTCTGATGGAATAGGTCTAATGCATTTGGGAGAACATTACCGGTATAAGACCTGGACTTTGGATTGGTAGGGTTAACATCAGCTATGATCTCTGGCTTGGGGTCTCTCAGGAAAATCCACAATTAAAAAAAAAATAGCTGTCTGACAGCTATTAACTTTCTGCAACACTCTGTACCGTAAAAAAAAAAACAGAAGCCATTTTGAAGTATGGACTTCTGTAATTTTAGTATTCTGAAACTTGCTTCATAGACCATGATCTGAGAAAATGAATATTTTTGCAATTCAAAACAATCAACCAACGCAGGTCAGACACTCAGTTTACATTTATATGTATTGATGTCTTTACTGAAATGATTCTGTGTGGCATTGGTTTTTATTCAGTGTTAATTTATGTATTTATTCTACTCTAAGTTATATATGGATTCCTGTCTCTGCAGTGTATTTCTGTTAGTTTGAATATGAATTGGTGAAGAAAACCTGCAGCATATGGTGCATTTTGGAAAATGTTAGCAGCACAACCCTATTCAATACTCAGACTACGGTGACGTCACTTTCAATGACCTTATAAGGGGCACATACTTTATAATCTGCTCCTATATACCTTGCAAAAACTGTAGCCTAAATTTTAGTTTAACATGCACCAATTTTAATCTTAACATGAGTTGAAAATATAGATCCAAGCTGGAGTATAACTGATATCCTCAATTCAATTTAACTCGTCCAAACTTATCACAAAATCTTCAATGATGCATTGAAGTAATGAAAATAAACTTTTGAAGAGCCCAATAAGGGTACAGTTAATGTAAAGTGTTCCCAACTATATTATAGCAAAGTGAACCAGTTTTGGATGAGCTATCATATGGATTATGTCACAGGCTGTGGCGGAGACCTCACTTTATCTCTCTTAAACGTAAAGTTGTCAAACACTCACAAAAGCTAACAGGCAAATAGCTGCCATACTTCTGAGACACCTTTAAATAACTTACTAAATCAGCTTAATTACAGTATCAGCAGATGCAAAACCTCCAGGAAATTACAGTTGAGAACAATAGTGATGGCTTTCTGAAAATACATTTCCACAAAGTAAAAAGGTTTTAAAAAGATTATTCCATTTATCTCCTCACAATAACATCTGTAAGATAAAAGCTATTGCATTTTATATAAATAACACTATCAGCATGTATAAGCAAGCCAGATTAAGACAGACTCTGAAGTGCTTTTGTGTCACTGTCAGAATTGATATGTAAATATAATTTGGCAGAAAAGCCTTCTGCATCAAGTACTGTCCTTTCAGCTAAGCCCTGATTAATCCGTATACAACCTACCTTCGGGAAGATCCTAAGCCTTATTTACAATGCCCTGAAACCAAGTCGAAATTGTATATGAAAGACGGAAATTTATTAGTTTGTGATGTAACTCATTACTTAACTAGCTTAAAAATTACATATATTCTCTGTGTCTCTACAACTCCCCCCCCACACCCCCCACCATGATTGCACCCGTCATTAAACCAGGCCTCCCCTGCAACTGTTTTCCCATTACAGTTGACTAGTGGGTGATCCGATTTCTGGATTAATTCATTCCTGGTGGACAGAGGACACAAAGGGTGATTTCAATCAATCAGTAATTGAAAAGGATAAGATTTGATTAATTTTCAACTCTTGAAAATGATGATATCAAACTTGATACAAAGACAGCGGGGAGGTTGTAAAAGAAATTCTTTATGTTTCTGGCAATTGACTGCTCTATTATGCCTCATGTTTAATTGTATATCTTGTTAGATAAAGAAGATTGATAAAATAGCTGGAACACTGCATGAAAATGGACATCAGATTTCAAGTACATGCTCACAGTCATATATGGAAGTGAATATGTTGAATGTCAATTAGCAATTTGTGTCAGCTTCAAAGACAATCGGCATTTTGATATGTGAATTTTCACGAGGCAGCTAAGTTCTGAAGAGGCCTTGCATGTCATCACAGAGCACAGATTCACAGAACTTTCTCCCTATTAACAAACAGGCTATTCCACTCCTTGATTGTGCGCACCTAGGAAACATAAACATTCACGACAGTAAAACATTTGAGAATCTCACCTCGTTGCAAAGCTTCATTTCTCTTTGACAAGTTGCATCCTAATCGTTATTTTTGATTTTAGAATGTCTTGTTCATGGCTCTTATCTCAATCGCTCATTCCATAGCTCCGTGCTAGAGGCCAATCGTTCCACACACACAGAGATTGGATTAGCAAATTCTCTTTCGGAATAAAAATTAAATTAAATCTTGTTCAACTACCGTGGAGTGTCCAACGATTTATGAGAATCTCATTGTTTTATCTTAATATCAGTGCCTGAGTGAACTGTCCAATAAGAAGAAACCCTCTGCCTCACCAACACTGAGATTGTACAGCTGACCTTCTGCTGCAGCCATATCCTTTGGTGTCTTACGTGTCGATTTTTAATCCCAGAGTCTAAGGCTGTGGAGCTGTATATGTAGCAATCTTGGGCTTCATCTGGCCATTTACAGCGCCGTTTCTCATCTGGCAGGTCCCTGAGCCGTTTTCATTAGTCGGTGGAATGTCTGCTTATAAAAATGGTCTCGATTGTTTTTCTAATTTCAGACTTCTTGTTTGTTCTTTTTTAACGCGGCATGAATTCACTGTGCTATTTACTGTTTATAAGATAAGATAATCTTTATTGTCATTGTCCCTTGACAACGGAATTGCAAAAGTGCAGGCAACTCAAAGTGAGGCAAGAGTAATAACAAAATATATTACAAAATATACTAACTATACATATTGCATTGGATATATGAATTGCACTTGTGAATATGAAAAATTAACAGTTCTGTCTAGAGTTTAATTTTAAGGCCATGATTGCCTTTGGATATGTTCTTTAGGCAGTTTGTCCTGGTTTTCATGGCTCTGAATCTCTTTTCTGATGGCAAAAGCTGAAAGAAACAGTGTCCAGGATGCAAGGAGTCAAGTGAAATGTCCATGGCTTTTTTCTGGCATTGGGAGGTGTAGATTTGTTCCAGGGTGGGGGGAGGGCAGCCAGTTGTTTTCTCTGCTGCCCTGATGACCCTGTGGAGAGCTTTCACATCTGCGGAAGTGCAGCTGCTGCACCACACGCAGAGTCCATACGTAAGTACGCTCTTGATGGAACAGCGGTAAAAGGCAAGGAGCAGATTTTTGGGGAGGCGGTTCTTTCTGAGGATTCTCAGAAAATCCAGTCTCTGTTGAGCCTTTTTCCTTGGTTTTGACAGTCCAGGTCAGGTCATCCTCCAATTTAATGCCCAGGAATCTGAACACTGGGACCCTCTCCACATGTGCCCCGGCGATGGTGAGTGGCTGAATGTCTGTTTTATTTTTCCTGAAATCAATGACCAGCTCCTTTGTTTTGGTGGTGTCGAGGAGCAGGTTGTTGACTCTGCACCGCTCTGGCAGCCGCTCCACCTCACCCCTGCATGCCAGCTCACTCTCCTTGCCCGAGATGAGTCCTATCACCATCGTATCATTTGCAAACTTAATGATCTTGTTGTTGCTGTTCATGGGGACATAATCATGTGTGTAGAAGGTGTAGAGGATTGGGCTGAGCACACAGCCCTGCGGTGACCCGGTGTTGATACTGAGAGCAGTAGAGGTGTGGGAACCCAGTCTGACCCTCTGGGAGCGACCTGACAGAAAGTCCAGTATCCAACTGCAGGTGAGTGATGGAAGTCCCAAGTCTGCCAGTTTGGACACCAGTCGTTGTGGGAGGATGGTGTTAAACGCCGAGCTGAAATCCACAAAAAGCAGTCTGGCGTAGTTCCCCTGCTGCTCCAGATGGGTCAGGGCAGCATGAAGGGCTGTGGCCACAGCATCCTCTGTGGATCTGTTTGCCTTGTAAGCAAATTGGAATGGGTCCAAGTCTGCTAGCAGGCAGGCAATGATATGACCAGTTCCTCAAGGTACTTCATCATGACTGATGTAAGTGCGACTGGGCGGAAATCATTCAGACTGTTCCTTGTGGATTTTTTTGGCAACGGAACAAAGGTGGAAGCCTTGAGGCAAGCTGGGACAGTGGCCTGGGACAGGGACTGATTGAAAATCCTAGTAAGGATCCCAGCCAGCTGATCCACACAATCCTTCAGAACTCATTCAGCCACACCATAAGGTCCTGCAGTCCTCCTTGGGTTCACCTTCTTCATTACCTGCTTCACCTCCCAGTCTTCCACCGTGAAAATGTTGCTGTGGTAATTAGGCGACTGCACTGGAGCTGCTGTTGGTGTCACCTCAAAGCGGGCGAAGAAGGTGTTCAGCTCCTCTGCCAGAGAAGCATCTGGTTCTTGGTGGTTACCGGATTTATAGCTGGTGATGTGCTGGACACCCCGCCACACCTGCCTGGTGTTTTTGCTCCTCAAATGCTCCTCTATCCTCCTTCTGTAGGCTACCTTGGCCTCCTGGATGCCTCTCTTCAGGTTGGCTCTGGCTGCACTCTAAAGTGCTTTGTCCCCGTAGCTAAAAGTATTTCTGTCTTTCAGCAGGATCTGGACCTCCCTCGTCATCCAGGGCTTCCTATTTGGATAAATCCTTATGCGTCTGACCCTGGTGATGCTGTCTGTGCAGAACCTGATGTAATCCAGGACTGCTGTAGTATGGGACTCCAGATCCTGGTGATCTAAAATCTCCTAGTCAGTTCTCTGGAAGCAATCCTGCAGCTGTTGGGAGGCATCCATGGGCCTAGTAGTAACTGTCCGGGTCGTAATGGGACCTTGTTTCCTGAGGGGGGTATATGCAGGGATCAGAAGCAGAGACGTATGATCAGACTGGCCAAGGTGCGCTAGGGGTTTAGCCCTATAGGCCTGTCTGATGTTTGTGTACATTTTGTCCAATGTTCTTTCACCCCTGGTTGCACCCTTAATGCGTTGATGGAATTTGGGAAGAACAGTCTTCAGGTCTGCGTGACTGAAGTCCCCAGAAATGATGTGAGCAGCCTCAGGATACTTGCTCTGTTTGCTGCTGATGGTGTCGTGCAAAAGCCCCAAGGCCGAGCTAGCATTAGCATCCGGTGTTACATACACAGCTGTTAGCAATATGGCATTGAATTCATGAGGGAGGTAAGTGGGTCGGCATTTGATCGTCATAAACTCCGGAGAGCAGCATCTGACAACTACAGTGGAATTCTTGCACCAGCTGTTGTTCACGTACATGCACAGCCCTCCTCTTTTCTTATCGGAGCTTTCTGACCCGTCTTGCCGATGTGCTGTGTAGCCTGCTAGCTCAATCGCCGTGTCCGGAATGCATGGATTCAACCACGTCTCCATTATCAGCAGAATGCAACTGTCCTTCATGATCTTTTCCGATCCAGTTGATTTACCAGAGACCTTACATTTCAGAGGAAAATGCTTGGAAGTGGTGGCTTGTGTAGCTGTTTCCGTAGCCACGCTAGTGTGCAACCACGGCACCCCCTCTTTTATTTACCGTCTCTCCGGTGTCTCCTGGAAGCTGGAATTGTAATCCACGGAGAACCCGGTGTCCGTGCTATGTCGTCAGGAATACTGAGTACACGGAGAAACCGATAGATAAAATATCCTGGCGGTTATAGATAGATTTAAGTCGGAAAGTACAAAGCCGCAGCGTCTGGTTGTGCTGCCATCTTGAAATCATTATATTATATTATATTATATTATATTATATTATATTATATTATATTATATTATATATTACTGCATTTTTT
>JAODKE010000015.1:19474014-19492539 GCA_026779605.1 Mormyrus hasselquistii
GATTTTTCATATAGTCCCCTGTCTTCCTGACCTGTCTACCCCCTATAATGTGATGTGTGTATATGTATGGTCGGGTTTTTGAATATATATATTCATATATATTCAAAAACATAAACAAATACTAAACCTCCTTAGCATATGAAAGGTGTGTAATAAAATGCTATTATGATTGAATCTGGAACCAAAATGAAATTGAACTGCTTAGCAGGAACAGTGATATTTTCCATTAAAATTGCTATGCAAATACTTATTTTAATACATATTTTGTTTTCTTTCTAACTGGGCAACCATTTTAACTAACCATTTAGGTTAACCCAATGAGATGGCCTGTTGAGGGTTGGAGTTTTCCCAAAAAACGCAACAAAAACAACAAACACCAAAACCACTGACCCACAGTTTGATCTAAACATCTTATTCTTGGCAGGGAGCCACTCGAGAGGGGAATGGAGACGCAGGACTTAAGTTTGCTACTTAACTGATTGATGATGCCTCCCTTTCTCAACAGTTGCAGTTTATTATATATTCTGCAAAAAAAATCCATTTTCTTAGTGGTTTGATGCAACTTCCTTAAACTTATAAACTAAAATATCTCTACTCAAATGCATCAAACTACACAATTAATGCTCTCTTTGGAAAATATGACCACTATTTGAGTACATTTTCTCTTTTTCTGTGAGTCTTGGTGTAGAAATGATATAAAGCTCTGGAAAAAAATTAAGAGACCAGTCTATATTGTTAAAAAAATACTTTTTTTTTGTACTTTTTAATCCTGGTTTAATCGTGGTTCTGCCGGCAAAAGGCTATGCTGAGAAGCAGGTTACTTCTACAGTAGGTTCAAAATGTCCAAGACAGCAGTACAGAGGAATAAGGTGAAGCAAGTGACATTGGGAATTACCAGAAACCAGCCAGGTAAAGGGCAGAAATGACTTTCTAATGCCAGATATGACCGTCAACTTATCTGACAGTTTCTCATGAATCAGAGGAGGATATCAAGTGACCTTCCAAAGGAATGGGAAACATTAAGTGCGGGTGTGAGGTGCACTGCTAGGACAGTTCACATCAGGCTCCTAGAAGCAGGACTGAAGTCCCACAAAGCAAGGAAGAAGAGCAGGAACAGGGAAGAGCCAGGCTGCAATTTGTTCTATATTCATATATATTCACAGACATACACTCATAAATTGAGAAATAAAGGGGAAAAAATGCTGTGTCTCTTAATTTTTTCCAGAGCTGTATACTGTCCACCTCATATAAAGTATTGCATTTATTGGCTCATTTTATATGTGCTTTACATCGTAAAATTTTCTAAATGCAATCACATTTTCTATTGTCACCATTATTTACTTACACAGATTTGTTTGCCTTAATTTGTTATGGTCCTTGTGTAATTCTAAGGTGCTAATTATAATGGTATTTATGTTCCCAAACGATCTAAATTTTGTTGTATATTTAGGTAAAAAAAAAAAAATAGAACTTATTCATTTCGAAATCTGGGTTCTAGTAAAAGTAAGGAACATTCTAGATGGAATATCCTGCGATATTGGGATACAGAATGTCACTCAAGCTGCACTACTTGCACTCGCATCTTAAATTCTTTCAACCAGATCTTGGTGCTGATACTGGGGAACATGGAGAATGGCTTCATTAGGATATACATGTACAGTTGATGGAGCAAACACACCAGGGAAGGTGGGAAGAAGCAATGATGGGTGACTATGTCTGGATCAACCGACTTGGTTCATGAGGACGGCGCTACTCACAAAAGACAGAAACAATACAACAAACGCTTCTGAAATTTTGGATGACTCGCCTGTTTATTTGAAACTGTTGTTGCTTTTTCTGTATTATTTATGTACCATGTAATTTTTACGAATGTGTAATGGCGGATTAATGCAGCGTTCTTGTATATGTTGTCCATATTTGGCAATGCTATACACTACCGTAATACCTTTATAATGCATTCGTAGAATATTCATAAATAGCATGTGAGAACACCTAAACATCCTAACATTCGTGAACAGCTGCAGTATGTATTCATAACAAACATTCTATACATATGATATTCTACATATCATATAATGTTTGTTATTTGTAAGTATTTTAAAGCTGTTCAGACATGTTAGGATGTTAAGGCATATTTGCATATTGCTTATGAATGTGCTATGAATGCATTATGAAGGTGCACTGAATCTTTTATGAACGCATCATGAATGCATTATGAAGGTACAGCTAATGTAAAGTGTTGACCAATATATATTTTTTTAGTTTTTATGAGCATTGTTGATGATATGTACAATAACTAATGTAATTTATTTATTAAGCATGTCAGCTTATCAGGAATTTTAAAAACAAAAGCAAACCAAAACTGGGTTTGTCTTTTCTTTAATGCAAATGACCAGGACTTGGGGATGTATTGATTGGTACCAGGGAAGAGTGACAGCAGCGGGACCTGTATGTCAACGCTGTAAATTGCCAGAACCTTCTTGTCCAGAAGAAAACAAAATTCTATGTAGAGTAGCCAGAAATTAATTACTAAATTGTGGGGGGGAGGGGGGTCAAACTCGTAATTTTACTGTGTGACTATGTGCCTTGGAAAGGCAATCTACATTAACAGCACTGTAAATGTACTGTGTAAGGAAATTGGATTAGAATTCCCTCTTGCAGAACAACTGAAGGTAAATCCCATGTGGAATGATACATATGTACTGTAGGCAGAACTGCTCAAAGCACATGTGTTTAGAAACATTTCCTCTGCTTAATATCAGTTGACAACAATGTCAAAAACGGGGAGTTCGTCACCTACATCTGGCCTTTAAGAAGGTCAATCAGTCGAAATGAGTTTAAACCTTGCTGGAAATCTAGGTCAAGACTTCTACAGAATTTCCCACATTATTTCATAGTTGTCTCATCAAAATCCCCATAGTATATCTGAAATATGCTTGCTATGCTAACATTATTCACAGATTACATTTCCACTATAAATAGGGAAATAGCAGCTTTAACCTAACTAAATAGTCAGTGCTGTAGTTAATAGCAGTGAGTAATAGTGTTACTGCTCATGCTACATACACACATAATGTGTAAAGAAATATTAGATTTGGCAGAGTGTTTATGAGAGGTCCCAAGTTGCCAAAAGCCGGTATGAAAAATGTAGCTGTCTGCCTGTTAGCATTGGGATTTTTTTTGGAACACCCAACGCAGCACAGGCCACGATATCATGTTGGCTTTTCTAGCAAAAAAAAAGTAATGTTAAGAGAAATTATGCCCCCTCCTGTATTTGTGAGAAAAACAACTGATTTGACAGCAAATTTAATACTATTCCATTCAATGTGCTTTAGTGGGGATTGGCCGTCATTGATTTTAGGTGACTTTTTCCATTGATTTATTGCAGCACTTTCAGCAAAGGTCATTTAACTAACATAAATAATGGTTTACATTTCATTATTCTTGGTTAGACAAATACATACTCTCTGTGGTAATTCTGCATTGTAAGGGGAACAATAAATCAATTTGCAATTATTAACACTGCCAGAAACACAAAGGTTGAATGTTACTTTATATACTTTGATCCTAAGAGGAAAAGGGGCTTTGGATGGATTTGGTAAAATAATGTTTCTTAAAGACGGCTGTTTTTAAAGTCTCAAAGAAAAAACAAACAGGGTAAAAGGTATCATTGAAAGGTTAGAACATCTCCAACAAAGTTGGATTTTATGCTAACTAATGCAATATATATATATTTTTTCCCCCCTGCAATGATACTATTACAAAATTGATATAATGGAACTTAAGAGCTATAGTCAGTTTCCAGAGTGGGAAAATAAATTGGACCATTTGGTTAAAAGAAAGAGATTCATATGCAGAGTGCATTAGGCTGCTAATATTAGGTGTCTGCATGCTGTCATCAGATATAAAAAGCAAGCTGGCAGAGGTGTGAACTGGGGGGAGGGCACCCACTGCTCCGTGCTTTCCAGAACTTTCCAGGGGGTGCGAAGCTGTGTCGTGGCACAACTATAGAAAGTGTTCATGGCAGAAATAAAGATCATGACGATGGTCATGTAACAGAATCGGAATCACATTTCACTTTGTTAGCCAGGTCCAGCTGCAGGTACTAGGAATTTGTTTTGCCAGTAGACAACAACTTAAATTACAAGAAATAGAGAAAGAAGAAGAGATTAAAAAATAATAATAAAATAGATTTTATTATGCAAAAAGTATACAAGAAGCAGGTCCCCAATATAAACAAAAAAAGAACTGATTAGAAGCAAGTTCCCAATATATATTAATAAATAGTGTTATACGCTGAGTATTGATGTGGAAACCAAGCAGCAGCAATTCGCAGAACGTCCAAAGATTTGGAAACGGTGTATGGCTAGAGTTTCAGGACAGTGCAAATATTGTGCATTGATCAGCATTATTGCATGTAGGAAGAAGCTGTTTAAATGACATGTTGATTTGGTTTTCCTTGTCTGAAGACGTTTGCCACGAGACGGTCTTTGTGATAGATGGTTGCCAGGTGAGAAGGAACAGCATTGATCTTCGCTGTTCACCTCCTTACCCTGGACTCAAGTACGGTACTTCAAGTTGCTGGTTTTCCACTGGCATAAAAACTGGTACTGGCACCAGATCCCCTCCATGTGGGTATGCCATGAGGTGCTCTCCCTGTTCCGATGGCCCAGAGCAGGTGGGGAGGGTTCGGGAGGAACTGCTAGAAGCTCACCAAGTGAGAGAGGGGCACTGGAGAAGGAACTTTTCGTTTGCCTCCTCAGCCCCAGTCCAATCATTAATGCCCACCTTTCTGTCACCTGTGCCCTACCTTGTACTAATCTTCCCATTTTGAATCCGCAGGGTCCTGTTTGTTTTCCAGCCCCCGTTTTGGTTTTGATTTAATAAAGCCAGTTTTATTCTCCTTATGCCTGCCTTTGCGTCTGTCACTTTTGTGTCATTACAATATACCCGGAGTACCAGGTCTGGAGTACCCGGAAATCCCAGAAATGAGAACATACAAACTACACACACATGGAGTCATGGTGGAGACACAAACCCTGCCCCCAAAGGTGCCAACCACTGTGGCGCCATGCCACCCCAAATTGCAATATTCATAAAGCAAATAAGTTTTAAATTTAAATAGCAAGGATGAAAATGATTATGATTGGCTCAGAAAGCACATGCAAGAGCTCATGCAAAAGCAGCGGAGGTAAACTAAACTGATTTTTAAACATATACTAAATAATCTTGAAAAAGCTTGCTAAGTTCTGTTTTCTATTACAGAATATAAATGTTTTGGTGAATTTTATCATTAAGACTGGAACTGTATTGAAGCAGTATACCTTATAACGCAGTACAATGTCCATACAGTATGACGATATGTAAAAGCCTGATCTCAACCCAGCTGACTGTTGCAATCCTGCGACGTGAGAAGCGCATATGCATAACTAACAATGACGATGCTGATATTGCATATCATCCAGCCCTACTTGGTATTTTTTGCATGTAACATCCTTAATTGTCTGGAGTCTGCGGAGAAGGCATTCAAGCAAGAATTTCATTGTAATTTGTAAATATGACACTGCTTTCTTCGCACAGATTGAACTGGGAAGCAGAAAGTACCTAAACTGACATTACATTTTGAAGATGCTGTACACAGAGGCATACAATTTTTTTCCCTGGCCTCTGAAAATATTCCTTTTTGAATATCTTCAACTGTGATGGGTTGGCGCCCATCTTGGCTTGTTCTCTGCCTAACGCCTGCAGTCAATGTCCCAGTCACTCATTCTAAATAAAAATAAAATAAAAAACAATGCTACTTTAATACGAACTGTACTGTGTATAAACATATTGTCCCATGACGAAAGTTTTTTTTTTTCTGACAGTGAACAGATGTATGGAAAACCAACTTTTTTGGCAGAACGAACATCCTGTAACTCAAATGACCATATTTTGAAACAAAGAGTTAGGTAATTGCAACCTTCTTCATGCAATTATCATCTGACAGCATGTGGGTACACCCCCTGACCTCACCACAAATATCCATGCCCAGCCACATTCGCAGGATCTTTTTAGGATTTATTGGGACTGGACAGAGACAGAGATGCGACATACGCAGCACGTAATTGCCACTGAATGTTATTCAGGCACAGAAATAGTCCATTACTTCTGCAAATAACCAGATTATGAGAGCAAAACTGGGAAACTAGCCAGAGAATCAAAACACTCACCTACAAAGGAAGTTCATAGAATGTGAGATAATGTTTAAGAAATATCTGTACAGTTGCCAGACACTACATGAAATTTATTTATGGTTACAGGCCTGCTCTAACGTGTACTAAAATACTATAAGTACATGGTGTACATCATGCTAAACCATGCTATTACACCATTCTGTGCTTGTATGACTCATTTTAAACTAGATATTTTATTATTTTAATTATATTTTTATTCACTTCATTGTGTGATATGCTGTATGCTGGGGCTCAAGCTTAACAAATGTTAAGAGACAAATTAAAGAAAGTGGAGATTACTTGTTAAATTACATGGTTAGTTTCAGTCACATAGAGACGGCACTTTGACGTCTCAGTCAGGTAGCTGTGGTTTTTCCCAATGGTAAGTATAAATAGTTTCTGCCTTTACACAAGCAAAACACCTACAAGAATCACTGAAGGATTATTCACATCTGAGAACACACATGAACCCAACACAATGACCAACCAGGGCACAGGGCACAGGGCAAGGGCGGGCACAGGGCACAGGGCACAGGGCACAGGGCGGGCACAGGGCACAGGGCACAGGGCAAGGGTGGGCACAGGGCACAGGGCAAGGGTGGGCACAGGGCACAGGGCAAGGGTGGGCACAGGGCACAGGGCAAGGGGCAAGGGCGGGCGCGGGCGCGGGTGTGTGTATATATATAGACACACAAAGTTAACAAAGGCTAAACAACGAACAGGTATAACAATCAACCAAACACTAAAGACGAGGGGCAACAAGAAGCAGGTGTGTGTCAATTAACAATCACCAAACAAGAAGCAGGTGTGTGTCAATTAACAATCACCAAACAAGAAGCAGGTGTGTGTCAATTAACAATCACCAAACAAGAAGCAGGGGTGTGTCAATTAACAATCACCAAACAAGAAGCAGGTGTGTGTCAATTAACAATCACCAAACAAGAAGCAGGGGTGTGTCAATTAACAATCACCAAACAAGAAGCAGGTGTGTGTCAATTAACAATCACCAAACAAGAAGCAGGTGTGTGTCAATTAACAATCACAGAAAATTCAAAAACTAGGAATGGGGTGACTAGCGACACCTGCTGGCCTGGCAGGGAAACGACAGGGAAGGGACTGATCCTGACACCAGCTTATCCAACACAGGATTGTGATGAATACAGGAAGCATGTCAAAGTTGTAAATAACAAGGCTGTTTGTTGTAAGGCAGGATAACTACAGTATGCAAACACAAAAGCAATATTTGTAAAAGCAAGTAGCTCTGTGTTCATGCTTGATCGCCAAGCTTAATCGCTGAAACGTCAAGTGGAGTGACAGGTTGCACAGTCTTCCGACTAGATGAAGTTATCCAAGTGAAGTTAGTCGCATGGTTTTGAAATGGCTGAAATCAAGGGCAGTTTATTAGCTTCACCCACAATGTTGCCTGAAGCAATACCAAAGTCTTTATGGATGGTGAAATTCAATGCCTTTCTCAACATAGCATGAGAACAGGTGTATCTGGATCTCTGCTCTCTGTCATTTTGTAACATGTCAGTTTAAAGCTTCACATTAAGATTTTGTTCTTCAAAACATAAATGAATATTTTCCAAAGATGATAGAGTTGTCAAAAACTTGTTTATATCATATGTGTGGGTGGGATTTGTATAGACAGAATAAGTGATAATTTAGCTGATCTACAGAAATGAACTGCAGCTGGTCACACACAAACACTACAGCAGATATAAAAGTATTCCAGTACTTCTGTAATGACTCATATTGCTCTTAAATCTTAATATTTTAGCTTTATTTGCAGCTCAGGTTAGGTATATTTATGCCGAATTGACTCACTGACAGTTGTAGGTGTGTAAGATAGGATTAATATCACTTGTATCTCACTTTGGACAAAAGCATCTGCTAATTAAATAAATGTAAAGGTATAATTCAATGTCCAGCTCATTGGCAGATAGTTGGATGAGCCTGCATGTGTTAAGCAGTGCAATAGCTACCTGGAGATCAAGCCCTTCTTTCAGAACCACTGACCTGGGACTGTTTAGCCATTAGGAAATTAAATATCAATACGATGAAGGTCCCCAGGGTACTATCCTTCCTGCATTATGGGAGGTGCCCCCACCTCCCATTTGTGAAGGAATGCTGGGTAATATATAATCCTTTGTGTTTATTTTATTGTAGGCTTTTATTTTGATTACTGTGCAAGTAACAAACACAGTTTTGTCTTCTTCATTAAAAACCCTGGAAGAAAATCAGAGAAGCCCATGAAGAGAATGCATTGTTAAGGTACTTTTAAATCCAGCATTATCCTCCCAGTGCGGTTTGTCACAGAAAGGTCTTTCAGGAGTAAAAGATCTGCTAGTCTTTATTTCAATTTTTCCACCCCCCACAAGAAAGCGAGGTTTGATGTATGGGGGCAGATTAATTTACCCCTGATCATACCCATACATTCTTCAAAAGCTCCAAATCCTAAAAACAACCATGGAAAGGAGACGAGAGAATCTCCTAAATGTATTTGCTGGTAAATTAGATTTCTATGTCTGTGGGTTGGAAAATGAATGAATGAATGAATGAATGAATGGTTGTCCACAAATATGGAAAGTCATTTATAAGTACCCTTCACCTAAAGAAAGAGTGATTTCTTTCACAACACAAATTGATATATGTTGTGTTATCACTGGGGCTATGTTAAGAGCGACTAATTCTATTCAAGATTTTTTGATAATTATGTAGCTAATACCGTCTGTCAACTGCTTGTGTTTGTTAACATTTTAATTCCTCAATGTCATATTAAAAAATAGTAGAATTGAAAAAATGATCTCTGGAACAATCCAAGAAGAAAAAAGCCATGCTGGTGCGGTGAAGGTGAGACGGTAGATTGTATTGGCCGGAGGTTGTGTTGCTTTAAACTCAACATCTTATAGTTTTATTTTGTATAAGTAACAGCCTTCATACCTAGCCTGGTTTGAGACTGATTTTGCAGGTGAATAACCCAGGATAATGCACTACCCACAGCTCCTCCTCCTCAGGGACCCTCCAACAATCCACATTTTTGCTTCGTCCCGGTTCCCAACACATCCATACCGGGCATTTGGTGTTCCTGATTGGCCATACCGGGCATTTGGTGTTCTTGATTGGCTGAGAGTGCGGGGGGAGCGAAAACGTGGACTGTCTGTGGGGCCCCGATGACTGGGTAGGGAAATGCTGCCATGAGCTACCACATCTTACTGCTTGTCGATCTTACACTAGCAGAGCACCTGATGAGATGCCTCCAGATCACCCTTATATGGAGGATTCACAGGAGCATATTACAGCCTAACCCTTTACAACTAGTTGACTCGTACTCGACTCCCCTGAGTCCAAATGAAACATGGTTGGCAAAGTGTTTAGCGCACGACTGGTAGGAGGAACAGCAAAGGGCGAATACTTTCAGCAACTCTGCGGGTGTGGGCTATTTTTTTTTTTGGAATTTCCCATGTTCCTCGAGTAAGTCTATAAAGAAATCATGTAATACCAAGCCAAGTAACATTTTCTATGCTTTGAGTCTGAGCCTAGCCAATGGAGTCCTAAAGGGAATCATTCAGAAGCTGCAGATATCATTCAGAGCAGCTACTACTGAAGATTAAAATATCATCCATGCAAATGTTCCATGCCAGACCCTGAAACCCCAGTGCCCTTGTAAGCCGGAACAGCATATGTGCCGCCCCTCCACATCTGTTCACACTTTTCCTCCTTATCTACTCTCTCCCACTCTTCCTCGACAACTTCCACCTGCCCGTAGCCACCGGAAAAGAGCACAGTACTGGAAAACCTTAAACGAGATAATCCAATGTTGTCCACTTGAGAGAGAGGGTGATACTGTTAAATTGCTCGCAATAAAGTGTGATTAGCCGTTTTTTATGCAACAGCACAATATCAATTAACTGCAGCTGTCTTTTAAAAAATCCATCAGCTAGTAAGGCTGAATCTTGTCTCTCTCTTTCAGCCTGCTTGTCTGGCAGTACGTCACTATTTGTGGTATGGACAGTCTTCTTAATGTGATACACCTGCCTGTATATTTAAAACATTTTTTTCTTTAATTACGTTATCCTCACATTTAATCTTGTGCCTTTAATATTACCACTCCAAGTCACAAGGGTACAAGAAAATCAATAGAGAATTCACTTTTTTGTTGAACACTTTTGAGCATATCGGAGATAAGCCAAGATATTTCACAAACTTTGCAAATAAAATGAGGTAATAAAATCCATTTCTGATAAATTATGCATATACCATATATCTATAACTAGGCAGATGTGCTTCAAGGTTGTTTTAACATCTAATGTAATGTCTGTGTTGAGAACATTAGTGGCTTTTTCACTTGTACCATATCTTGTGGTGCTACATTGTTGTTCCTCTGTGTGTTATATCAGAAGGTATTAAGTTACTGTACCAGAACACCCAGGGATAGCCACGGATGCTATCCTGCTCCCGCAGTAACATTGTATGTCCCATCATGCAAAGCGATACCCTCTTGTATTTAATATAAATGTTTCCCCACTGTGTTAGTGTGGTAATATAGGGTAGAGGCACAGTTCGCGGCCTAGAAATGGAGCTTTGGATGCTGTTTGGCAAATGCATTTGTAAAAATCGTGTTGGCAGATTTCAAAGAAGAACATAAATATGTGATCTCATCTTTTGTCTGCATGTTTCATATCACCTGCCTGATGCCACAGCACACTGTGGCATCGCTCATGTTTATCAGCATCGTTCAAGACAAGTTTAACTGAAAACATGATGAAACAGCACCAGCGGTTTTCAGATTTGGCAGCTATAACTCAATACATCAGTTCTATTAGTTTTAATAAAATATTTTCAATGAATAAATTCTAATTGTTCATAGGGTTACTGTTTGGCCACTGTTATGGCACCTAATATTTAAAAAATCATTAATTGAAAGAAGAAAACATTTGTTTTGGGTCAGGCTATGGATGGGGTTACATAAATACCGCAGAATAAATCACAAACAGTGATTTTTCTGTCTCCTTTTGTTCCCCGTGATCCTGTGCACCAGGAGAGCATGGTAGGCACCTCTGGCATCTAAGTCATGTGAGCTTCTCACACCTGCCTGAGACCCTGGGGCTACCTGGCGTGAATAATACATTGGAAAGAATAAGTAACGCTAGACTTATCTATCCAATTGCCACAGGTCTTGAATTTCTTCATTCTGCATTCTATAATCCCACAACCACTTGACCAAAAACAAGCAGATCTACAAAATACCTTTTTAATAATTATAACACGTTAATAGTTATGCAAAATAAAGAAAAGCTCTGTTTCAGGTGAAATTACATATTCGACTGATCTGGTATTAGGTAAGTTATCAGTCCCGGACCTCAAACGTACTGAATATGTTTTACATTGATACTTATCATATGCAGCTTGGTCTTTAAAGCAAGACATCAAAGTCAAGGTACAATTACGTGAATCTGTAAGCTTTCCAGTACAAGACACTTTAATAAGGCAATTAATTATGATGGCGAGGGGCATTATAGAGCGATTTACACCAGAACCTGTATGATGTGTAAACAGAATCTGAGTATCCCGCCTGGACTGAAGGCAGCAGAAATGACCCCTAAAGCCGGGCTGAGGTACCCGATCCAGAAAGGCGATGTGGAGATGCATGCTTGCCATTCATCTCTGTGCAATACTTCAAGGGTAAATAAAAGAAAGCAGATGTTTTGTTTTTGTGAAGCTGCCATCAAGGCAGAGATCCAAGGATTTTAAAACATTTTTTTTTCCACCAGTTTAGTTCTCCTTGTCCTTTATATGTAATAATGTGATTTCAGTTTCAAGTATTTACAGAATGAATAAAGCATTTCATGTCCTGTACATTTTGACTGGCACTGCAAATACTAATGAAACTAAGGGGAACAATGGGAAACCACAGCGTTGTATTTCTCAGACAGCCTCACACCGTGGACAGTTTGTTTGTTTGCTTAATGATGGGCACGAGGTATTGAACCATGCAATTTAGTTTAATGTTGCCACGAAATACTAAACCGAGTTCATGTAATTCATAAAATGTGTACACTTTATATGTTATTGTCTTTTCAGTTTGCTAATAACATTTTGGTTATTTGTGTTCTTGACTAAAGAAAATAACGGCAAAGCTGGAAGCTGGCGTGAAATGAGCAAATACTATGGGTTTTATGGTAGTAAAAGTATTCACTGAAATCTTTGTAAAAATGCATAATAGGTCTCCTAATGCGACTTGGCCTTATTCTGTCCAGACACAATTTCAGCCAGTTCTATGCTGGAAATGAGGCATGAGACAAACTCATAATTCTGTATGTCGTAATAAAACATTACATGCAAACTTCGCTGATCTTTATAATAATGCATAAAATGTCTCCCATTCCAAATGTATTCTCTTGTCATTTTTTTAATACACACAAATTAGCACTTTTTGCTCATTTACTTTCCATTCACATATTTACATATCAGAATTTGCCTTTTATTTTAATGAATAGGTTACGCACCTTTACATTACTATTTTGTTGTATATTACATTACAACACAGTCCTAACTTTTGATTCTCTGGGTCCATGACAATAAAATTTCCTGGTCGGGATCAAGTATCTTACCTGTCCTTCACATTGCTATCACTTTGTAGCACTGGCTCATTTTTTATATGATTTATCCCAAAATTAGATCAAGTTCTGATTTTCATACCATGTTTGTAAAGGTTGAAAATATCTGTCAAATACTTTTTGAAAGAAACTACTCGAGTGATATAACTCTGCAGCACTGCTTGAGTTTTGGCCGATTTATCGCGATATTTGATCACTTCCAGTTGTCACTCTTACAATGTGCTTGCAAAGTATTAAAACATTTCGCAAAATACTATTATAGTTACTGTGTTAATCACTAAGTATCTTCTATTGCTGCCATTTCCATCCTTTTCTGGGCAGCACTGCTACTTCATTTTTTGGAGCAATTTGTCTGAAAATAAAACCAAATGTCATTCATTCATATAACTTTTTGTGAAACTATAATAACATCCGTCAAGTCCTTTTTGACTAATAGAGTTCATAAGGTCAAATGTTGTCTGTTTACACCCTTCCCTTTGTTGGCTCAAAGTGGTATTGCTTCAGTTTTGGGGCAACCTGTGTCAAAATTGAACCAATTCCAGTGTGGCACCCATACAATGCTTTTGCAACATTTGTAAAAGATCTGTAAAATACTTTTGAAGTTATTGTTGTAATGGGATAAAGTGCAAAAATTGGTCTCTTTTACTGCTATCACTATGTGGCGCTGCTTCAGTTTTGGGGTGATCTGTCTTAGAATTTAAGCAATTCCATCATACAATGCCTCATCAAAAATATCCATTAAACAGTTTTTGAGTTACCGTCTTAGCAACAAAATATCTGAGGTGGTATTCTAGTCTCAAAGCCGTTTGTATTCCCCAGAGTCTGGAAAATGCAGTTAATTTTTCTTTAGGTCATGGAAATGTTTGGGACAGAATTTTTAAATTAGATTTTTTTTCTCAATCTTTTAAGCTTTATCTCTTTGGTTTGTTTTGTTTATTTTTTCTGTTCATATCACAAGTCCTCAGTTTGATACCGAGTGAAAGATGCAGTTCAGAGCGCTGAATATGATATGGATGCATACCAGAAATCACTGCATTTCTGAGACACATTTATAGTAAAACCCAAGCCCTTCTAGCCTCAGGACAGAGACAGGATAAGGTATTGGAGAACTGAACATTGGATATTGTTGCTATGAGTGTGTTACATATAACCAAAGACAAAAAATAAACAATAATCAAGCAAGACATTCATATATAAAGCTCTATTATATCATACCTAAAAAGACAGCACAGTAATAGATAGCCAATAAATATGGATGGATATCAGCCAATGGTGATATAAGTTAACTTATATCAACTTATATAAGTCACTATCACTACAGATAGTGGTCCTGATTAGCTAAAACTGAATAGTTTATCCATGTCTTTCCTGATCTGTTTGAATTATCTGGATTTTTACTATTAAGCAAGCAAAGAGCACTTGGAGAAAAGCTGTGCTATGACCAGGTTGACCCAATCTTAATTCTGTAGTTCGATTTACCAGGTTATAGGTGTAAAAAGCCAAGGAGACATCTTCAGGTGAATCCGATTGGTTCAAATTTATGTTTTTATAATCACTGCGCAAGTTTATGAAGAGCACCGAGTAACAGAACAGTTAAGATATTTTAAATTAACCCAATAAAAATAATACATACTTTTTCCAAAGAAAACAATAGTTCTATTTTTGCTTCAGTACACTCCCCACAAAGACACTGACTGAAGCTGGGAGACTGGATTGGCTGCTACTGGCCTGACAGCAGCAGAAGACACATACTTTAAGGCTGTGGTATCGTAATGACATCCTGGCGCTAAGCTACGATGTCTGAAAGCAGTTTAATTCAGGGAGTCCTCACACTGGCGTCGGCTCTTGTTGTGTTGTCTGTAATTCAGGGAGCATTAGCACCAATAAATGTCACCCTCTGCAAGTCATGCCGGTCATATGGGATTAGTGCAGATCTTTGGCAGGAAGCTTAATTCAGTAAGGGCTAAAAGCGCTAAAATGTGCAGTGCAGTGCAGAAACCATTTCCGCGTGTGCTTTTCTGTTCGTGGTATAATAGAGTAAAAAAATGACTGTCCTGTATGTTTCTGAAAGGCTATTTGTTCCAGACAGACATGAAAGTGAACTGCACTTCCTTCATATGTGTGCTTCTGGAATCATTTGAACATCAACTCTGTCACTTTAAAAGAGTGTTACAATCATGTTTCCAGGTCCGATTGTTTTTCCACTACAACGTTTTGTACCATATCTGTTTCAGTGAAAAGAGTCGGGATCCCTGACATTTTATAATCTAGCACTTACAGGCTTAAAAAACGTCAGTGCCTGATAACACCAAGCTCAGAGGGAAATAACATTTACATTGATAAGGAGGAGAGGAGAGAACCGATCAAATTGGAAGAAAATGAAACATAACTTTAATATTTTAGAATTGACTCTGGTGTAGCTGTTTAGAATAATGTTCAATAATCTGTTTCAGTTGAAGCCTGTAAAAAGAACAGCATAGAAGCATGGGAGAAACATATTTAGCAACAGAGGATATGATCAAATTCTGTTAGCAGGCCATTAGTCTGTAGTGTGGTGTGTTAATAATGTGTGGTGTTTATCTCCGATGTGGGAGTCATCTCCGATGATGGCGAGAATAAATTTGCAGTCGCGTGTCTACGTTTTGCAAGTGCATTAAAAGTCCTCGATCCTGCAATATTTGCAATTATAATGAATCCAGCCAATATAAAATAACACAACCGAATTTGTAATTTGGATAATTCCAGTGTACTTTCTTTATAACTGCAGCTATGTTAAATTAGCAGGAAAACAGGATTTTGGCATGAGTGATTTGGTAGTATCGAGAAATTTCCCATGCCTTTGGTGTCCAAATATTGTTGCAATGTTAAGGTGGTTATATGCGCGATCATCACACTAATTTCTTCTTTATGCAATCTATTTGACCTGAGTAGTTAAGTAGGTGCACAAAGGATACTGCCAAGAACTTTTAAAGTAGTGTAGCGCCAGCGGGGCTCAGCATGTCCCAGCATGCTCATGGGCAATGTAATTGTAAATAGCCCTTGTATTGTTGTTGTCATGGTTATATTTGCCTCCCCGACCATGGCGTGTATTTTTACTCGTGTCTTGTGTGTTTCCTGTCTGATCCTCGTTTGTTCTTAGCTTGTGTAACTCTCCCACCGTGTGTGTACCAGTTCGGCATCTGACCACCTTGTGTTTCGGCTGTACTGTATGTCTTTGGGTTCGGTGCTTGTTGACTGCCGGTTGCAGTGCAGTTCAGGATAATAATAAAGAAAGTGCTCTCTTCTGGCAAGCAAGTCTTTTGTCAGTCACTGCACTCATTATACCTCGCTCTGCCTGGCGCTGGAGTACATTAATAGTTTTCTGCAAAGAATTATGTAAAGCACATGGCATGCCAAATTATTCTCTTCCGTATCTTTAAGTGCTTGTCAAATTTATTTGTCAGGACAATAGAAACCCCCAAGTGTCAGATATATTTAGAACAACTTAACATTAGAACATATAAAAATGTTCTGTGACGGTAGCAATAAAAAATAAGCAAGAATTACAAATTACGATCAGGAATCATATATATAGTCGTGGCTGCTTCAGATCTTTGTGTCAGATGTTTCTAAGGTGACTGAAATATAATTAAAAGCATTTCATAAGTGTCAAAGGCTTTTATTGACAATTACATTAAGGTTATGCAAAGAGTCGATATTTGCAGTGTCGGCCCTTCTTTTTCAAGACCTCTGCAATTTGCCCTGCGGCTTGCTGGACTATCCTGGGCACCTGAAGCCTTCTTCACGACAACTGAACCTGTATCCTTGAAGTTATTGATGATCCAATAAATAGTTTATTTAGGCGCAGTCTTACTAGCAGCAATATCCATGCCTGTGAAGCTAAGCAATGATGACTTCACGCATTTCCTTACAGGTAACCATGACTAACAGAGGAAGAACAATGATTTCAAGCACCGTCCTCCTTGTAAAGCATCAATCGGCACGGCAGAGTGATCTTCAGCCTCGTCCTCATCAATGCTCTGACGAAAGAATCACTGAAATGATGTCAGCAGGTCCTTTTGTGGCAGGGCTGAAACTCTTGCCTGGTTTTTGAGGATTAAGTTCATTTTCATGGCAAAGAGGGACTTTGCAATTAATTGCAATTCATCTGATCACTCTTCATAACATTCTGGAGTATATGTAAATTTTCATTATTAAAACCAAGGCCGCAGACCTTTGGGAAATTAATATTTGTGTCATTCAACTGTTGAACATGACTGTGTGTGTGTATATAAATACAGTATTTGTACACCACCAGTGAAAAAGTTTTGCCCACACATAGATTTTCCACATTTGCATGTTACTCACTTAATATTTAATAAAATAGACTCAATATCCTTTGCAAACAAATAAATATTTGTGTATATTTGGGGTCAATGTCCTGTTGCATGAAGAATGACTGACCAATGAGTCTGTTGCCTGATTAAATGGTATGTTGCTGCAGAAAGCAATGGTAGCCTTTCTGATGCAAAATTCCAGTCACTCTATGCAGGTTTCCAGCTTTAGAGGCAACAAAGCATCCAGCTTTAGAGCCAAACCATCACACTACCTCTTTTCCTCCCAGTGGAAGCTATACACTGTGGCAACATCCTCTCCACAGTGCAAATCCAAACAAAACACCCCCTTGAGGAACCGCAGATTTCAAACTTCTTCAGTCCACAGCACCTCACACCAGTCTTCTACGCACCGGTTACTGTGTTCTTTGGCCCATACAAACCATTTCTTCTTGTCAGGGACCCTCAAAAGTGGCTAAGAGCCGAAACACAACCATTTAGCCCCGCCTCCCTCTCTCCCCACCCGCCTCCCTTCTGCACACAGTTGAAGTTGATGTTTTGGTTGCCATGGCATTCATTCAGCTGCAGTTTGATTTCCGGTGCACTTAACCTTCTGTTATATAAATTGTTGATTCTTATGAACTTGTCTTGTTCTTTAGAAGTAGATTGAGGCCTACCAGTCCTCTACCTGTCCAAATTTGATGGTGTCTCTTGATGGTATAAGAAACTGTGCGGAAAGGAATTTTCAGTTTCTTGGCAATTACACTTATTATAGGATTATAGGATTCTCCTCATAGATTGGCATTTTTTGTCTTTTCTCCATTGTTAGCATGTTGTTAACATAATCAATGTTTCAGACATACAAAATGTCTCACTACTGACCTGTGGATCACCAGATAAGTAGTACATATTTAATGAATTATTAAGTGACAGTGAATGGGATAAAACAGTTAATTAGTGCATTTAAAGTTAAGGGATGTCAAACATGCACTGTTACAAACTGTTTCCATGTTATAAAGGAAAAATGTTTTATTTGGCTTATATTTTCATTCATAGTCGTTCACTCAGCAACTTTCCAAATGCTTAACAAGAATAAAAAATCTGCAGCTTATGAAATACAAATGCTCTTCTACGTATGAATAAGATATGTTCCGAGCGGCCTTTATTGAACATCATTTTAAGGCTATACACAAGTACAAAGAACTAGGATGCTGGGAGTATGCACGCTACGCTGCTGCGCAGCGGGAGTAGCGGCCAGAAGACATACTAGGAGGATTTAAGAACATAAGAACATAAGAAATATAAAAACGAGAGGAGGCCATTCGGCCCATCAAGCTCGCTTGGGGAGAACTTAACTAATAGCTCAGAGTTGTTAAA
>JAODKE010000015.1:19531726-19545391 GCA_026779605.1 Mormyrus hasselquistii
ATATTGCTATTGATTTTAATGCCGGCATGGTGGTGCACTGGTTAGCACTGTTGCCTCAGACCTCTGGGGCCTGGGTTTGAGTTTCTGCCTGGGATACGTGTGTGGAGTCTGCATGTTCTCCCTGTGTTGTTGTGGGGTTTCCTCTGGGTACAGTGTGCCCTGTGATTGGCTGGCCCCCTGTCCAGGGTTGTTCTCTGCCTTGTGCCCATTGCCTCCGGGATAGGCTCCGGACCCCCCACGACCCAATAGGGTTAAGCAGGTTGGAAAATGGATGGATGGATGGCTGATTTTAACGCAAGATTATTTTGTATTACTTGTAATAAATAGTTTTTAGAAGCGAACCTAAGTGTGCCTGTTTGTTCATTTGAGAGCCCTATATCCCCCTCACAACATCTTAAAGCATCGATGCATTTGGTGTCGTCACGCAACCTCGCACTGACAAGCAGCTAAGAAAGACTGCAGCTTGTGTAACCACGCAGCAATTAGCAGACCGAGTGAAAGGCAGGCAAAACAGCCTAATTTGAGTTTTAATTTACTTTTAGCATTTAAATCTACACTCAATGTGAATGACAAATCTTATTTTAAATAAACTATGTGTATGTAGACTACCAGCCAAAGGTTTTTGCACATATTGAGATTTTCTACATTTGCATGTTACTCACTTAACATTTACTAAAATTACACTCAATATTTTTTGCTAACAAACAAATATACAGTATGTTCACCATTTGAGAACTTTTACTAGCAAGAAAATGCCATATCTTTGATTAATCAAAGTAACCTCCTCTAGCTGTTGTAACAATTGAGAAAATCCAAGAAAATCTTCAAGAGGCATTAAATAAAGCTCTGTTTCAAGGGATTGAAACAGATATCTAGTGCATTTAAAGTTAAAGGACAGCCTAGAATTTGACTATGACATCACCACACAAGCAGTTAACAGGGTGTCAAATGTGCATTGTTACATACACTTTACATCTTAAAAAGGAAACTTGTTTTATTTGACTTACATTTTCATTTATAGTTGTTCATTCAACTTTCAAATGCTTAACAAGAATTTAAAAAATTGTAGTTTATGAAATAAATGGTAAAAACCTGTGGTGTGTAAAAATGCCACTGGACACTATAGAGAGCAGTAGAGACTTGTTCTCTGCAGTGATGAATCATGCTTCTCTGTCTGACAATCCGATGAATGAGTCTGGATTTGGCAGTTGCCAGGAGAACAGTACTTGCCTGACTTGATTGTGCTAAGTGTAAAGTTTGGTGGAGGAGGGATTATGGTGTGGGGTTGTTTTTCAGGGGTTGGGCTTGGCCCCTTAGTTCCAATAAAAGGAATCTTAATGCTGCAGCATTCAAAGCCACTTTGGACAATTTCATGCTCCCAACTTTATTGGGGATATTTGGGGATGGCCCCTTCCTGTTCCAACATGGCTGCGCACCAGAGCGAGTCTGGTGTTGGGGGAACTTGACTAGCCTGCACTGAGCCCTGACTTCAACTCGATAGAACACCTTTGAGATGAATTAGCGCACTGACTGACTGTGAGCCAGGCCTTCTTGTCCAACATCAGTGCCTGACCTCACAAATGTTCTCCTGGAAGAATGGTCAAAAATTCCAAAATAAACACACTCCTCAACCTTGTGGACAGCCTTCCCAGAAAAGTTGAAGCTGTTATAACTTCGAAGGGTGGACCAACTCCATATTAAAGAGTATGTTTTAAGAATGGTATGTCATTAAAGTTTGTGAGTGTGTAAAGGCAGGTGTCCCAATACTTTTGGTAATATAGTGTATATCATGCAGCCCTAATTTAGAATTTTATACAACAAAAATATACAAATAATTGTGTTACTGATTGGTGATATTAATATTGTTCAAAATAATTGAGATCATAATATTAGTTAGTAATTCTGACTTAAATACACATGACTAAGGGACAGAAATGCAGAACAGCTGAGAACAATCAGGAATTCACATGAGGTAATGAGGGGGGCATGGCACATGGAAGGATCGTACTAGCAGGTCATGACAGAACCCCCCCCTAAGGCGCGCACTCTGGGGGCGTCTCAGGGGAGGCGAAGGAACACGGGACCTTGAAGTCAAAAGCAAGAACATTAATGGGAGACCAGGAACAGAATGGACACACAGAACAGGGACAGCAAGTAAGACAGGACCTGACACAAAACAGAGAACACAGACAGGCAGACCAGGAAAGGACATACAGAGGGCACAGAGAACGGAGAAACAAAAGGACCAGGAGTGACTCAGAGGGACATGGAGGCAGATAGGAGGGACGAAGGAAGGAGGCAGAGCAACAAAGGCTGGCAGACAATGGGGAACCTGAGGGAACCGCAGCAGGCGAGGAGTGGCAGCCGGAGGGGCTGCAGGCAACCATGAGGCCGGAGCCAAAGGGGACCTCACAGGGGGCAAAGAGGTAGGCGGAGGACCAGGTGGAGCAGGCGAAGAGGAAGTCGGAGGGGGCACCAGGAGAGGCGAGAAGGAAGTTGGAGAGGACCACGACGCAGGTGAGGAGGGAGGAGCAGCCAAAGCAGGCAACTGCGCAGTCACAACCAGAAAAGGCGTAGCTGACCGACGAGTCGTAGTGGGAAGATTCACAGAAGGGGTCCATTACAGAGATCCCCGAGGGGTCCCATTTGAGCTCCTCCTCTCCCTCCATCACAAGAGGAGGAGCGATAGTCAAATGGTCTGGGACCTCCTTGGGAACAGGGACTGGGGATGTGGGAGTTGGGACAGGAACTGGGTCAGGAACCGGGGAAACTGGAGCAGGAGGTATAGTGGACGGTGGCGGAACCTTGGGCGGAGCAGCAGGCGGCACCGGGACCTCAGGTGGTGCAGGAGGCGCAGCCACAGCAGGGGCCTTGGCCAGTACGGGAGCCGCAGCAGGGGCCTCGCTGGGCAGCGGCAACTGCAGGGGTGCCTCGGAGGGCAGTGTGTCAACTGCCGGGACTGGAACTACTGGGGCCGGTACGTCGGCCTCAGGGTCGAGCAGGTCAGGAACATAAGGCACAGGCTTCACACAACTCCATCCAACGTTTGGCATTATACTTGGTGATGTAAAGCTTGCAGGCAGCTACTCGGCCATGGAAGCCCATTCCATGAAACTCCTGGCACACATCTTTTGTGTTGGGGTCAGAGCAGTTACTGAATCAACAGAGCATTGGAAACTTTTACACACTATGCGCCTCAGTGCTCAGTCACCTGCTCTGTTACTTTACATGACCTATTAATTCATTGCTGAGTTTCTGTTGTTCCTAAACACTTATAATATCAGTTATACACTTGTGGCAATGGGTCTGAATGAAACATGTGAATTCAAAGGATATTACAATACTCCCTATAGTGTATCTAATCAGCAAATTATACGTCAGCAGCACAATGTGTGACATCATACAGATACAGGTCAGGAGCTTCAGTTAACTTCCACATCAAGCACTAAAATGGAAAAGAAAGGTGATTTAAGTTACTTTGAACATGAATACTCCACAAAGGCGCGTGACATGGTGGTGCAGCGGTTAGCACTGTTGCCTCACATCCCTGGGACCCAGGTTCTAGTCTCCGCCTGGGTTACATGTGTGTGGTGTTTGCATGTTCTCCCTGTGTCATTGGGTTTCCTCCGGGTACTCTGGTTTCCCCCCCCCCCAGGACATGCTGAGGCTAACTGGAGTTAATAAATTGCCCGCATGTGTGAGTGAATGGCAACAGTGTGTGATTGTGGCCTTCCTACGATGGGCTGGCCCACTATCCAGGGTTGTTCCCTGCCTCATGCCCATTGCTCTGGTCCCCCTGCAACCCAATAGGATAAAGCTGGTTGGAAAATGAATATTTCAGAAAGCATTAATGTGCTGGAATTTTTACGTACAAGCATCTCTAGGGTTTACAGAGAATGGGCTGATAAAGTAAAAATAAAGAGTGGCGGTTCTATGCATGAAAATGCCAGGGAAGAGGTCAGGAAAGAATGGCCTGACTGGATCCAGCTGGTAGAAAGGCAACATCTATCCATCCATTTTGATTGCAGTTTTGATTTCGGTTGTGATATTCTGATGGTAAAGCCAAGATCTGGCATAAGCAACATGAAAGCATGGATTCATCCTGCCTTGCATCAACAATTAATGCTGCTGATGTGTGTGATGGTGCGGGGGATTTTTGCTTTGCACAGTTCGGGCCCCGCAGTGCCAGTTGACCATCGTTTAAAGGCCGCAGCCTACCTGAAGTGTTCTTGCTGACCGCGTCCATCCCTTTACGACCACAGTGTGGCCCAGCTTCTAACGGCTGCTTCCAGCAGGAATTCTGCTTCCAGCAGAATTCACTGTACTCAAATGATCTCCACAATCACCAGATCTCAATCCAATAGAGGAGCTATGGGATGTGGTGGAACAGGAGATTCGCATCATGAAGGTGCAGCTGACAAAGCTGCAGCAACTGCGTGGTGCTACCATGTCAACATGGACCAAAGTCTGTGAGCAATTTCTGAGCACTTTGGTGAATCAACGCCACAAATAATTAAGGCACCTCTGAAGGCAACAGGAGGTCCAACCCAGTACTAACAATGTGTACCTAATAAAGTGGTCACTGAGTATATTTTGATCAAGCCTGACACAAATCAAGCCTGATTAATCTAATGAAACAAGTATTTTGTGTAGACAAAAAACAGAAGAAAGAAAAAAGTTTTAATGCAACTTCAGGGTCTTACAAATTCTTGACCATGTCACCTCGTGATAAAAATTTTAAGAAGCTTAATGCAAAAAAATGCATCTTTTGAATAAGTTACTTTTTCACTACTACTTTCAAGTAGCTTACTACTTTATGCTTAGACATACATTCGGTGGAGCTGAGCACACGGGAGTAACCCCCCAGGGGCAGGGCAGGACACTTCACTGCCCCTTCAGCTGTTCTCTTTCGGAAGGGGAGCAGAAATCATGTCGGATATCCATTTAGAAGCTGTGATTCATGTGCAGATCACACTGCAGGCCCTTCCCATCGTCCCAGGCCTTCTGCTGTTTCAGTTTCGGCTGAGCATGAGGAAGCCCGATAGTCTGAGAATGCAGGGAGACTGAATGCCAGCAGAGGTGATAATTGGCCTGTTAACGAGTGGACGGTTTGGTTTCCAGCGGCTTTACGATTAGTGGAGTTGAGATATGTTTCACGGGTGTATAGAAGATCTTGTGTTTGTCCATTTTCAATAAACATTAAAGGTCAAAGCCTATTAAAAATCCTAGAAATGCCCCTGTATCAAGTTATACAGGGAGTGGCAAAGAAGTGTCTGCAGCAATACTGTAAGAAGGGGTAGCAGTACCCTGTCGCCTGTTTTAGTGACAGAGGAGAACAGGCACCGCCATTGAGAGGGCACTACACACTTTTTCTTTAGCCTCTCAGCTCAAATTGTTTGAAGGATAGATATGAAAACGTTCACTCTTCAAAGGTGTCTTTTTCTGACAACCCTTCTGAAGATATTCAGAAACACAATTGCAGTGATTCACGTAAAAAAAAAAAAATGACTGAGATTTTAGACTGATCAATACAAAACAGGTGAAAATTGATCTTATGATGATTTCATCTGACGACGTCCTCACTTTTACACAGTGAAGATGAAGAGACATCTTCAAAAGAGTCAGAGATTTTCTTTTCTTAAAGAAAAGTGGAAGTTCAGCATGAGTGAAGAACCATGAATGGTTCCACAACATTTATCTGAAAATGCCCCACACCCCTCCCTCCGAAGGTCATAAAACACTTAAAAGGAGAAAAGATGAAGGTAGATTTGACCAATCAGTCCTTGATCTATGAATGTTGAGGTAATGAAAATGATCTTTGGCTGTGCTTAATTAGTAATTACAACTTTATTGATCCCTGTGGGGAAATTCTTTTTTACGCCTCCCTCAACTTGCTCTTTGTAGAGCAAGCTGTCCGTGAAGGGCAGCCACATACATGCAAACTCTTCAAATGTATAAATGCATCAAAAGTAATAATAAACATATTAGCATACACTATCACATATAAACAGCTAACCTATCATGCCTAACCCCCATGTCACGCCCACAGGCCCACAAAAAATAGATAATTAATTAATTAAAATAAATAAATTACAACGTAATAAACAAATACAAAAGAGTAAATAAATAATTATTATTTAGTTCGGTCAGGTGCAATTGTTTTCAAGGATGACAGCCGTACAAACTTACGTCTTACTAAAAATACAAAATATACAATATTATACAAAAAATCCACACATTACACAACTATTTAAACACACTGACTTCTCAAGAAAAACGACTACATGTTTATGATGCCCTTAAATTCATCAATGGGGATGATTAATTTGATTTAATTCATGGGTCGTCAGTAGCTGCCATTTAGGGAACACAATAATTATGAAAACTGACAGCAAAGGAAACTATACGCGTACATGTGCTTTATATTGCAATGAAACGTACAGCAAACCAGTAATGTAAAGCTACTCGTTAAAATAAAATACAAATTCGTAAACAAACTACCTGATACGTAAATATGCAAATGGTAACTAAATGACCACATAGTGTAGTTTTTGTCTATTAATCAAAAATATTTGAGAACAAATTTGAAATAAAGATATAGGGTCAGCGATGTATGCATATACTGGTTTTTACCAATATGCGCAATATTCTCAATTAGATGACCATAACGCCTAGAGTAAATAAGAGAAAAGTGGGGAAACGCCTCAGACGTTTCCAGGAAGTTCATTCACAGCAGAAAGGAAAGATGAACCACTGAAAAAAATGGAGCAATTCTACATGTCTCTTTCTTTTTATTGATAGGGCCTATCAATCATTAGAAATGTAAAATCTTTAAAAAAGGAAAGAAAAAAAAAAACATTGGATAGTGCGACTGTATCTGTTTTTAAGACTCAGTCTTGATTCAGTCTTAAAATGAATAACAGTATAACAGAGAACCTCTTTTTAAAGAGAAGATGATCAATTCAACACTTTTTCTGTGTCGACACATTGAGATATGTAATTGTAGCTGTCATGTATCCGTCCCTTTCAAACCATTGTAACCACAGAACTGATTATCATACAGGATTGGTGCGTCTCAGCACTGTAGCATGCAAGTGTGTTGTCTGCTTTCACTGTGTCATCATCTTGCATTAGATGAGAGGTGAGGGGGGAGCCAGGGAGGTGGAAATGACAGAAGAAGGATGAACAGGGGTCATCTTGCACTGGGAAGGTGAAACATATCACATACTCTCTGAACTTCTATTAATTTTGTAAATTTTTGCTAATGGTAGAGCACAGAAAAGGATGCACATATGTGAGAAATTCAGTTTCCGTTCCCGATACCTTCTTTGAACGTGAATAATTTTAAAAGGAATTGTAGACATATACCAGGGCTTTCAACTGTCACGCATTGAACATGACAGTCACTCTTTTCACCCTTTTGTCACACACTCCCGCCACATATTGTATTTCTCACGCAGAAAAATAATTTGTAGGCTAATATGCCGCAGCGCCCCATATATCTCAGATCGCGGCACAGTAGCACCTCATTATAAAACAAGTCGCGTCTCCGCTGGAGACTAGAGCCTGTCACTTACCAGCCAATAAAAAAAAGAAAGGGCCTACACAATAGCCAATCAGAAAATAGTAGTATTGTATCTGAGTAAAATTCAACACAACAACCAATGAAAAGGCATCCTGTGTAATGTCACTCTTGCCTGTCTTCAAAACTTGAGAGCCCTGCATATACTGTAATTGTACCCGTGTGTTAACTGAATAGAAATGTGCTGCTTGTTCATACAGCACAAATGCACATACATGTTTGGCCGTTGTTGTCATATTGCTTAAAACTAGTTACTTAGAGATCATTCGTGCACAGAATCTTCTCCACAGAAAGAAAATAGTATTCAGGGCAGTTCTTTGACTCAGCCAATCAAAGACTCTTGACTACTCCAGTACAGTTTTGATGTTTGAGACCTAGGAGAAAGAACACTGACAACATCAGTTCAATACACCATGAGCTGAATACATACACCATGCCAGCTGCTCTGCCTGTCAGACGTTTCCCCTCTCACAGATCGGTCGCAGTTCTCAGTGCTGACAGGCGCAGATCAGACAGCCTGGTTGAATTCGAGCACCAAGCTGCACAGGAGAAAGTAGGGAAGGGACCGTAGACTGTGTTGCCAGATTGGGCGGTTTTCCACCCAATTGGGCTTCTTTTGGTTGTGTCGGGCTGGGAAAATTTGCATTGGGCAGAGAATCTGTCAAATATGATATGACATCATCAATCAGTGAGAGTCATTGGTTAACCGAACATCACAGTGAAATTGTATTGGCCACTTATTATAAGCGCCAAAACAACTTTAAAAAGTTCAACCAAGTCACAGAGAGGTGACTGGGCCTTCTCTCTTAAACTTGTATTTACCTAGAGATAGCATCATGCCGGAGTGGGGAAAATACAAAAAACTTTACAGAAAGGAATGGGAGACTTATCGGGAACTAAAACGCTGGATTGCCCCTGTGCCAGAGGATGACTCCAAAGCTCGTTCCAAGTATTGTCACACATAAATTCGAGTGCAACTTAATGATTTGAAGGAACATGGCGCCACAAAAAAACACAAGTCTCGTAGTGTGCCAAGTGTTAAGTCTTTTGCTGTACCAACGGGGTCTGCTGCTGGTCAAAAGACAATACAAGATGACCAAAAACGTCGTGAACTGAGGATTGCGACGTATGTGGCTTGTAACACATCCATCAACGCCGTTGATGACTTGTCCGATGTTATTCAAGATGAAGTGGGAGCATTCAAAATGCACAGGACGAAGTGCACTGCAGTGATAAAGTCTGTTCTGGCGCCACATTTTAGAGAAGAGTTACGTGAGGATATTGGTGAGTCTCCATATTCACTGTATCTTGATGAGACCACCGACATATCAGTAAACAAGCTCCTGTGTATCTGTGTTAAGTACCGATCAGTGAAGCACCGTAAGTTTGTCTGCACATTTCTGTGTTTATTTTATAAGTCTGTTTATAATGTCATGCTCTTTATCAGGCTATGTCTATACTTTTACGTTCAACATAAGTTTTTTGCTAGGTAGAGATTTGAGCTGGTTTTTATTGAGGTGGGCGGGTTTTACATTGAGTTTGGGCTGGAAACTGTCGCTCAGATCCGGCAACCCCGACCGTAGAACAAATCAGGGTGAGGCGATCAGCAAACAGGAACCAAGACACTATGCTAGGAGGTGAACTAGAGAACTATTCAAAGGTCCAGCCACAACCTACCTAATTCACTACTGCAAATGCAATTGGAAAGCCAAACCAGGAAACCAATCTGCCAAGACTGAATGAAAAAAAAGTTTTAGAATAGAATAAAAAAACTGAAGAAATCAGCTCATGGATGGGTTCACTTCCCATTTCAGGCTTATGAAGGAATGAAGGAGAGAAATACGTTAACATGGGGGAAAAGTATTCGATGAAAAATAAAAACGGCAAAGGCTTCTGATTCTCTGACTCTCGCTCCCAGGATGGACACTCATGCAAGCTATTATTGTTGCTCTTTTATCTATTTCAGATTTGCAACCTCTTCAACTGCTCAAAGAAGGCCTGAATAAGTAATAATATTATAATTAACTCACAAAAGCATCAAGGCAACAAAGAGTGCAGCCATTTGCTGAAAAATGATTGGTACCCCACACAACCCAAAGAGGAGACTACTAAATGAGTATAAACCAAAGAGAACAGAAAACATTGGTAGGCCGTTTTCTTTGAACTTCTGGTTGATCTTCAGATTCTGCCAATATTTCTTGAAATATTCCTGAGAAAAAAATAAGAACTAAGTTCAGAAAACTTCTACTGAAGAGTTAAGCAGTGCTACAGTGCAACCTGGCACTGTCTGTGTCTATTATTTTGGCATGGTGCGTACGGTTAAATTCATTGGCATAATTTATGCTTTATGTTCCTGTTGTTCTTTGTGCAATGTTATGTAATTGATCCTCCGTTTCACCAGTCATATTATATTCACCAATGGGGGAAATCTTTGTGAAACGTGAAAACGGGTGCGGTTGGTTGAAGTCTGCGTGAGAGATGACGGAAGAGATGCGAGTGGTGACATGGGAGAGAGATGTGGGAGAATAAAGAAGGCAGCGCGTCGGATTTGAAAGCTCACCAACTTTACTAGCAAGGCTGAGCAGAGCACATCTGCTTCTGTTGACTGTGGTGAGTGATCGTGTGTCTCACCGTCATCCGCCCAGCATTCAGGAGGAGGGACAGGTGAAGCTAGGCTCATATTTTATTTCCTCTGGCTCTTCGGGCTGAAATAGTTGGTGCGGTTTTGATCTCATCGCAAATGGGCGGCAGATCAAGCCTGTTACGATTTTTTCATTTCATTCAATTATTTGCCAGGCTAGCTTTTCTTGAGTGGGACATGCAGCTAACGTATATCTACTTATTTGTTCTTTCAGTTTAAACTTCGGTGTGGGAAATAACTGACTGGAAACTATTGTACATACATTACTGCCTGTATTGTATATATTTTGTGTATTGTATATAGTCTCATTTATATAGCTAAGTTCTTAAATTTGTGCCCTGTTATGTAACAAGTTGTTAAATACCCTGCAGTCGCGTTTAAGGAAGCATAGCCTCAAAACAGTGGGTTTGTCAAACTCAGGGTACCCCTGTAGTTTTCATTAGCTTAGAGGGTTAAAGGGGGCCTTACAGTAGTCCTGGGGAGGGGGGGGGGCATTACAGGATTAATTGTTCCAGGAGGGTCCAGCCCCTGCACTTTTTGGATTATTTCAAACCTCAGCCTATATGATATACAGAACATTTTTGACAGATCCATAAAAGCTCAATGGCATCAGCAATAACGTTAGAACAACATCTTCTAAATGTTATATTAATCTCTTAATCTCTGAATGGGTTTGAATTGTGATTGGTCTATATCTTCCTGCTGAGCAAATAAATTATGTTCTTATTACTTTTTGGCTGCCTGAAATTGCTGACACTACCTAATCTCAGAGGAGTAGTGTCACTGCAAATTTGAGTCAGAATTAGTGCACACTAGAGGTTTAGTAGAACACCATTGTACATTACACTCTAATAATTCTCCCTTTCTGACAAATCAGTTCAGTAGATTATACTAGAGGTGAAAGGCTACATTATATTCCACAGTGATAAACTTGGGCAGTTGACTTAGTCAGACAAATTGCCAGTCCCTGAACTGGACTGATCAAACAAGCTCAGCCTTTGAGTTGAATCCATCAGATAAACAGAGAAACTGTGTCAGTCCCCAAGGTGACTTGAGTCAGCTGACACTGTCTTTGCAGCCTCTGAGTTGAATCACAGTTAAACTGGAGTCCCTAAGTTGAATCGACGGGAAGTCTGATATTCGTTCAACATAAACATTTTCTTGTAACAGCCTTCCTTGGCTCTCTTCCATGGAAAGCAAATTCTACGCAACAGAATAAATTAGTTTAGTCAAAATAAAAGCATGTAAGTAATCGGAACAACCCCTTATTAATCAGAGATAGTAGACAAAGTATTTTTTTAAAAACCCTGATCAGTAAATTATATCTATCAACAAGCTTAATAGCAATTTATACGTCATCTGACTATGCTCATAGCAAGTTTTCAAAATTTGTTACTTGAAAACTGAAACAAATGGTATCCCTTCATGGTATCCCTTTTGACACGTACTGCATGTCTCACCAGATGCAGCATTAGGCTTTTGACTGGCCTTATTCAAAACAACACAGTTCACCAAAGATTCAGGCATTTGGGTAATATGTGTGTATGCACAGACCTATGGCCAGTATCTGCACAGACTGCATATGCACAGCTGTAGAGCTGTTGATTTTTTATTTTATTCTTTTTATGAGAGAAATTCAAAAAAGTTAGAGTTTGTGAATTTAAAGCAGTTTGTCTCCCCCCACTGAGAGGCCTCAGAGCAGGAGTATGCACAAATGTAGCTGAATATTGTTACGCGCCGCTGCGAGCTCAGCTCCGCCCACAGGTCTCGTCTGCAGCACGCCCTCCATTCGGCTTTTGCTCCACCTCGCTGACCAGACCCCGCCCATGACTTGCCGATGCACCGTTCATCATTTCCGGCTCCTCGACCTGAAAGGCCAAAAAGAAGACACTTCGAGAGCTCTGCTCATTGCTTTGTTATTATTGGTTATTGTTGGTTTGCGTTATTGCTTTTGGATTCATTGTGTATGACAGCTTTGCTTTTTTGATTTTCCCTTTTGCCCCTTTTGTACTTTTGCTTCGGTTTGATTGCATTTCTGGTTCTCGATCTCCCACCTGATTACCGACTTCTCTTTTGCTCGCCCCCCCCGGACACTGTATTTTCGTATTGTGTGTTTGTTGCGTGTGTGGGTGAGTCTGTGTGTACGGAGTGGCTGCCATTTTTGTCCAGAACTGTGTCAGAAACAGGGAGGAGCACCTATCATATACTACCCAATCAGACACCTCACCTAGATACACTTACCAGTCGACTAGCAGCTTAGTAATATCACATTTTTCGAGCGTAGAATTCCTAGAATTCCCTGTGTGGTCCTCTTTACAATAATGTGTTTTTAAAATAAATACTAATATTTTGCTGTTCATTGCCTAAAAAAAGGGAAGGCTCTCTTACCATTAAAACCTACATGTCATAGATATAGTACTGAGCAAAAAGCAACCAAAGGAAAATATGTTTTAAATTACAGGTCAACCTGCATCTGTATTTGGAAGCGAGTTCTCCAGACAAAAGACAATTTGGACATTTCTTCATAGTTATATTGGAGAGGCATTACATAAAGTACAGTACTGCATTATACACACAGCAGCAGGTAAATAGCTACCTGCTAAACATTGCTGCCTGTCAGTGCCATCATTCATTTTTTAATTAAAGTGGTCAGTGTTGACACACCACAGTGCACCACAATGAAATGTGTCCTCTGCATTTAACCCATATGAGATTTTGTGACATAGCAGGGGGCAGCTAATTCAAGAGCCCAGGGATGGTACCTTGCAATCTTTCAATTACATGTGCACTTCCCTAACCATTAGACCACCATTGCCCCTGGGGAAGCTGGGGGGGGTGATCAGCCGGGAGCCACCCTTCATTGATGTTCAGCTCCTTTAATCCCGGAACATCCCATGGTGATGGAGCAAGGGCAACGACATCATCCTGCCGTCCCCTGCAGCTGACCCTAGGACCCCAGCAAATAATAAGGCCAATATAAAATACTTTTTAATAAAAAAAAATGTCACTTAAATTTCACAAAAAATAAGGCACAAATTGTTACGTCAAGGCATGGATGACAAGTCACTATGCGGCTTACAAACACAATCTATTTCAAACACAAATTGAAGGAACAGAAAATCATAGACACCGTGAGTGGCAGGGGCAGACTGGCAAAACATAAGTGTGGGAATTTTTGGCTGACCAGGGGAAGGTTGGCCCCCCTTGGTGTATTCTGCCACCGACTGAGGTGGAGGGTTCCCCATTGGTATATCCATCCATCCATCCATTAGCTTCCGCTTATCCGAGGTCTGGTTGCAGGGGCAGCAGTCTCAGCAGGGAAACGCAGACTTCCCTCTCCATGGCCACTTCCTCCAGCTCCTCTAGGGGGATCCCGAGGTGTTCCCAGGCCAGCCGAGAGACATAGTCCCTCCAGCGTGTCCTGGGTCTTCCCCGGGGCCTC
>JAODKE010000015.1:19564911-19584981 GCA_026779605.1 Mormyrus hasselquistii
GAACTTTGGTCATTAACATACAGGGTGACGCCCATAAAGTCCTGATTACAATTAAAAAAAAAAAAAAAAAAAAAAAAAAAACCATTTGGGCCAGATCTGAAACAGTCAGCCTAATTAATTCTGAGAGAGATAGGAACATTCCCAAAACACATTAAGAGATATAAACCTACAATTCTGACGGCAGTTCAACTCGCACAACTCACAAACACAGCTTCCCTTAAAAATTCTCAGATATCGGGGCAGGAGTCATCTGCCACCATTCATATATAAAACGCCATTTGAAATTAAGTGCTTCAACCAAAAGCAAGAACCAGGTCTCCATTTAATACCCTAAACCTGAACACTTGACATCAGTAAAGTCAGCACTTACAGGTTAGCAATGAGGGGAAACGGTTAGTCGTGCTGGCGGTGCCCCACTGTGGTCTGACCGATTCGTGCCAAGACATGGGTGGGGAGTCCACAAAGAGGGGGGCAGGAATTCCAGCATAATAAATACAGGTAGATCCGATGAGGCCGGGGCGCGACCCAGGCTGTGGGCCGCACAAGCAGCAGTGGGCAGAGACTCACAGCTTCTTCAGCCTGCTGTACAGGTCGCGCTTGCTGCGCTCCCCGGCCCAGGTACGGCTCTTCAGGCGAAAGCGCCGCAGGTCCTCCTTGAAGTCTTCGTGAATCATGGGTCTGTAAGCCTGAGGCTCGCACTGGACCTACGACACGGAGATCATGGGGAATCAGTGAAGCTACTTGGGAAAAAAAGAAAAGGCTGCGCTTATTGTGTCTTCAGGTTAATGAGCAAAAGGGAGAACCATCGCTAAATCAAAACTCTGCTAAAAGCACTCAAATGTTCAGAAAGACTTCTGTAGGCCAGTGTCAGTGCTAGTCAACAGACTGGATAGAAACAGTCTTGGGCAGCTGGCATCTCATTCTAGACATACCCTAGGCTTGTGCTCAATGTTCCCTGAATATGCTCCAGCAACCCCCCCTCCCCCCCGATCAGAATAAGCGACAGGCAGCATTAACACCACCGACGACGGAAAAAAGCAGACCTGAAATTCCTTGTAAAACTCCTTGTAGCCACCCTTGAGCACATAGAGCTCAGGGTAATGCAGGCTGGGGTAAGGGTTGAGCAGACGGTCGCGTTCTCGTAAGTATCGGCACATGCGCGGCCCCCGCTCGGAGGAGAATTCGCAGTGGAAGATCAGCAGCACGCGCTTGTCCAGGCAGGAAGGGGTGATGGGCTGCTTCAAGAAGAACTCGTCCAGCTCCTCCTCCTGGTGCAGGTTTATGGCTCCCTGGGTGAGAGTCATCAGAAGGGTCAGAACGGCACATCAGCAAATCGACTGCAAGATGAGAAGTCACAGAATCGAACTGCCCTGTATCCAAATCGAATACTGGGAGCAGGTCACTTGAGGAAGATACCGAGATTTAAGGACCAAAGATCAACTTTGAGACTTGAACCTAAAAATCAGCAAGTCACACATTTGCACCTCAGAAGTGATGGATGCAAATTATGGGAGGGGAGAAATCCAGTTTATAAAGAGTCACAAGTGCAGTTCTAGACTTCATATCCTTAAAATCTGATAGCTGATAGGCTAGGACGTTACGGCTGTACCTTGATATGCCCGCCCTCGAACTCGTATGGATAGCGGCAGTCGATGACAATGAGGCGTTCCACGACAGAGTCAAACTGCCCATCCAGTGCTGTGGCCATCTGAGGAATGGAGGGACACTTAGAGGTCAAAGAGCCCGAGACTGTCCCCACTTCACAAACAGCTTGAAAGACCTCCTCAAGACTAAGCATTAGGTCACAGCATTGGCTCCTTTGATCATCCCATTTACAGGGAACCTTCCCCTTCGCGGGGGCTGCAGTCCAAGTCATTGAGGAGTGCTGGACTTGTGAGCAGACGTCGAGTGGCGCTCTCACCATTTCCACTGTAATGTACTTCAGGTCTTGGTGTTTTCCTTCCACAGTTGGCAGGACAAATCGCTGCAGAGAAAAGATACAGGAGGGTTTGTCAAAAGGACAAAACAGCGCTGGGTGGATTAGCGAGTAGGAACATGCGAGGGATTAAATTGAATAAAAGGTGTATGGATACCCTGCAATTAGCCTGGAATGCCCAAAGGCAGCCAACAAAGGGTCTTATAAATTGGATTTCAGGATTTTTCAGTCAGCCCAATAACAGAGATTTACATAAAAGGTATGCGTGTTAGCATTCCCCCCTGAAGGACAGAGGCAAGGAGAGCACGGCTGAGGAGCTCCTCAGGATCAGCATACCTTACTGAAATCCCCTATCAGCTCTTGTGCATCGTCATCCAGCAATTTCTCTATCTCAACCTGGCTCAAGGACTTTGACCTCTGAACCACCCGACAAGCCTGAAGAGACAGAACAGAGTCCGACTTAAGCAGAGAGAAAAACCACTGGAATATAATGAAGTTTCCTCCCCTTTAAAGTGGTCTACGTAAGGGACGGACATCAGCCGGCATTGGTACAGACCAGCTGCTCTTCCTCCTCAGAGGTCCGGGGGGAGCCAGCCATACTGCGGCGTCTTTTCACCGTAACGGGCGCGACGTCATCGCCGGGGCGATCTACTCGCTTCAGGACGGGGCGTGTGGTTGACGGGAGCGAGGGCGAGCGGAATAACCCACGGGGACGACAGGACAATGGCTGGACAGGCACGGGGGGGGGGAATAAAATTAATAATAAAAAATTAGTCAAAACAGGGTCAATACTGCCAGGACTTAACAGCCTCATAGCAAATTAATCTGGGGACTATCAATATAGAAATAAATAAAATATGAAAAAAAAGTTTACTGGCTACCCAGTATGGTAGATCAGAATTTCCTTTTAGGAGCATCTAACAATCATCATCATTGTCAGCAAGATCAAACACTAACAGCTAGAGAGGTAGACAAACTTAATTCTCACCGAGGCAGAACTGTCCGCCGCTTCTCCACCCACCAGGGGAGCGGTGAGCAGGCTGGCCATCCCCAAAGGCATTTCTGAGTCACTCTGGAAAACGAAGAGGTGCATTCATCACTAGGAACATGAGATGACCCACCAGACCAGAAATAAGAGTGATTAAGCGCATATATGTACTTTAAGACTTACCACCAGGTCACTGTCCAGAATCTCAAGGAAGCCGTCGTCATCATCATTGAAGGAGCAGGTGAGAGAGGAATGGCGGAGCGTCACAGGACTGCAATCATCCGTTGGGTACAGCTGCCTTGTAGGCTCAGGGGACAGCTGGCGTGGAAGAGAATGTCCGGTGAGATACACAAAGCCGTCGGGTATGAAGAAGTTTCATTTCTGCAGCAGTTAATAAAACAGTTTTCTTAATGGGCCATGAAGTTCCAGCACAACTCTAGAACGCGACCAGCCACCCGTACCATGAGCGCCGGAGCGGAGTTGGGACGGCGGGAGAACATTTCCCGGCCTCTGACACCAGGTAGGGGCCGCGAATAGCACCGGGATACAGGCCGGGTAGGTTTCTTGAACTCAAAGACCTCCTGGAAGGAAAAGGAATGGAAGGTCATGTAAACCAGCTTCTGGGTAACAAACAGAGATAAGCATCTATACCAGCCCGTAACTATGCAAACAGTGGTAACAAACACTTCATTCCCCTATCTGGCTACCTACAGACAAGGCACCAAGTGACACCAACCAGCAAAACAGACTCCAACAATAATCACAGCAAACTATGATCACTGACAACAGCATGTCACTTGATTGTCTAAGGATGGCGACGAACTGACACACTGTGGAAGTGCGATTCCACCCTTAACTACACAAAAATAAAATGGGTAGCGCTTTCTCGCTATTCTGAAATCTCTACAGGACAGGAAGAGTACAGGAGCTTAAAAAGGTGGATGAGGTGAAAAATACCATGGAATGCAAGGGAAAAAGGGTTATTGCACAAAATCAAGCCTGAACATTTATTGGGAATGTAAATGACTAAATTAGTCATCGTAAAAGAATGTCTCAAAAATGGATGAGGACAAAAGAACAGGAGAACCAGGAAGATGGAGTTGTCAATTCTCAATGTACATGCCACTGGAAAAACCAGTGAGAGGAAAGAACATTGTTGATTCCTTGCAAAATGACGACAACTATTGAATTAAAGTTAAGCTCAACATCTGGCAGGTCACAGTATAAGTGTGCAAGCTGTGTTTAAGGGATCAATAAGGAACAGGAGAACCAGGAGAAATGGACTTACATCGGGTACATTCTCCTTGTTGCTTTGCCCAGAAATGGCCACGGTTTGATGACTACAGTGATCTGGGTCCTTTCCTTTTGCAATGGGACTGAATGACAACATCTGTATATGGAAGAGAGAGAACCAGTGATCAGAGGTGTGGAAAGGAACCTCCAGTCAGAAACAGGGAACCAGACATGCAGAGGCTTAATACACATCAGCCTAGTTGCTTAGAAATCAGTGATCAAAGACCAGATCAACTGTAACTTAAATTCATAAACATCTTCAGACATTGAGATTAAATATAGTCCTACACACAATAAGTCTATAAGAATTGAAACTGCAGATTAAAACAGAATTGTTATACACGTACTGGAAGCGAGTTGATTCTTCGGATTGGCATCTTGCTGCTGAAGTGAAGAAAGAGGACAATAAATCAGCCACACGGATTAAGTCATTGTTTTAAAATTTAGAAATTAGTATAAACGATTAACAGCATAATAAGTGCTAAGTGCATGACCCCTGCTATGAGGAAGGGTTCCTTCCAACGGATCCAGCCTAAGAAACTTGCTCTGCACAGGAACCGTTCAAAATAGGACAATAACCTGGAAAGCTACAGACATCCTAGGGAAGTCTTATCCTCAAACGAGAGGTATGTCCAGGACCAACTGAACTGGCAAACAATGGGAGCAGACAGACTATTCAAATTACAAAACACTTACATATTAGAAGAAGAATCATCATCATCCATGAGAGGTTTTTCAAAGCTGTGAAAACAAAAAGCAGAATTAAATCACTTGGGTATGGAAGAACAGGGAAAAAAATGTCTATTTCAAATCGTAGAGGACAAGACAGCTGTAGGCCAAGGATGAAGAGTGATATTGAACAGGCTTCACTAAATCAGACAGACATGCCTTTTCAATTATGTAGACTTTCTATAGACAACCTGTGCATTTGGCTCTATTCAAAATCCAAAGAACAAAAACAGAATGAACAAGTGTAACAGGAAGACTCCAATCAAAAAAAAAAAAGTACATTATCATCACAATCCATATATTGTCATCAAAACCCAAAAGCTCAGGCCATTTAGCAATTGATGAGGTTAAGTAATCGCTTGAAGGGCACAGGGGGAGCTGCTCCGCTCGTGATCCAAACGTGCGACCTTTTGCTCTCAGCTGCGGCTCTAACAAAGGTGGTGCCAGCTGAGAGACGCAGGGGGAGCTCACAAATGTGGAACTGTGGGCAGATGGTCTTTTGAATTCCCTCAAAAGGGGGCTATTAAGAGTTCAGCCACCCAGGCAGCGTCCAGCGATCAAAAGTACCTCAAGAGCCCCAGCGCTTCTTGTGTGCGAACAGCTAGCAATTCAAAAGAGGTTTTAAAAAGGAGAGTCCAGTGAAAAGGCAAGGGGTCCACACACAACCAGCCAGCCAGCAGACGGCAAAAACTTCAAAGATAATGCCTGTCTGGTAGACAAACTGCACACTGCTAGCAATCAGGCATTGGGGGCACACTGTCAGTCACAAAAACTCATTCAGACCCGAAAAAGTTGACAACTGAATTTAAAATTCAACAGGACTTTCACAATTTTAAGTGGGACAGCTATTATTAAATGCAAAACTTTCCAATGATTTTCAAGTACAAAAAAAACTACTTGATCACAGATTCTAAAAGCTTAGCTACTGCACCTGCCGGCTATCCAAACACCCCATGAAAGCTCATTGTGTGAGCTACCAAGACAGACATCTGTTTAACGAACACAAGATCTCAAGAGTTAATCCTCACATAAGCAATGTTACATGTGCAAGCTCAGGAACAGACACCCAACACTTTTAAAATGCTTTTCAAAATCACCACAGGGAGTAGCCAAAGAAAACGTCACACGTACACTTCTCCAATGTCATCTGGGTCCACTAGGCTGGAGAAGTCCATTCCAAGTCCTGCAAACAGAACAAACATTATTGCTCATGACCCCCACCCTGCAGAAACTGAGGTTCCGCCATGACTGCTTACCATGAGAACCCTGGGTTTATACACCTCACGGGCACCCACAATACAGCAAGCAGCGTGAGACTGCATTAAAAATCACAAAATACCGGTCCATGCGCGACGCTTTGTGCACTTCTCATCCAGCATATTAGACCGATGTTTCAGTAAATGCTACATTTCCATTTCTCAATCGGAAAATCTAGACTTAAACTGACTTTACCTGCATCCGAGGACGTGTCGGAGGCAAACGATGGGATTTTCGTGATGGGCATGATTCTCTTTCTTTTTGGAGTATCACATTGGCTGCAACGTTAGACGATAAACACGAATACATATTAAATTGTTGGGTAACCCATCAGTCTAGAAAAAGAATATTCACAGCTGAGAGGATTGTGAGATTTCCCTGTAATAGTACAAATGTGCTGTTAAGTAAACTGCAAAAGAAGGGTATGCTCTCAACTACAGTTAAAAAGCAAGTTTTCATAATTATCGGTTATGTTTGAACCAGGTAAACTAGCTATAACTGCACGTTACTTTGCAATGCGACTACACACTACAGATATCACTAATCCACAGCACTAGTACCAGGCGCTCCACGTCTGAATACCTTCCGAGAACGGCGAGATGGGTCATATTGAGGGCCAAGTCAGTCACAGGGGAAAGCACGGTCAATTGCTCTGCAGTGGAATCCACGCTGCCTCGGGAGGTTTTCGGTTTTATTTCCAGGAGCGAACAGGACTGTCTACTTCTGCAATTTTTCCCGCTGCGACCAGGATTTTTAGTAACAGGACTCTCATCGCTGTGGATTAGCTGTAGCTCCATTTTCAGCTCGCCGAAAAACAAATATCAGAACTTAGCCAAGACACCGAATAGATGGAAAATGAGCAACTGTATCCGGCCAATTAGCTGCCTTTGTTGATGAAGCAAACGGGAGCTGTTAGCGAATGCTAGCTGATCACATTGAGCTCGAGACTGTAAAAACAGCTACGATAACTGGCACCAGGCATCCGTGACCGAAAAGTAAACTACAAGGAGTAATATATTAGTGTATAAGTATGTTAGCCAGCATGCTATGATGCTGGCTACAAAAAACGAAATGAAACAAAACCGCTCTCCCGCGCCACCATCGTCCCTAATCCTCTTCCGGCTTAGACGATATGGCTTGCTATATAAATATATGTAGCCCTTCGTTTTCTATTTATCTTCAAAAACACAAAGTAAGTAAGCGGCAATCTGTATAACCAATCGGTGGCGTTAAATTGCGCTTTAGCCATATCTCTGTCCAATCAAAAGCGTTTCTATGGGAGGGGCTCTCATATTAGTAACGGGATTCCTTGTGAGCCAATGAAAATGTTCTCGTCAGCGTGATTCTTTAGGATGTTGACCAATGACATACTTTGAATTTAGAATTCCGTAAAAGCGAAATACTTTTTTTCCCGCGGAACAGTTTAGGAAACACCCACACAAACAATTTAGCCAATCAAGCTGTAGAAAGAGACGCTGCGAGGCAAGATGGAACATACCATATGGAATTGTACTAGTGTACATATTTTGATTAATTGAACTAATAAATTTACGCACTATAAATAGATAACTTGTGTTGCGATAAAGACACAACATATTTATTTAAATATATTACCTGCATATTTTATGTAATACATTTGAACTTTCAAATATAATATGCATACGTTTTAATATTGAACTCCCCCATACCACCATTGCAACAAAGACTGAGAAAAGGAGAGGGAGTTTTAAAATCGAAGTAAATGACAAGTAAGTATACCTGAAAGAACAATAGTTGCCAGTAAATAATAGATACATACTGTCGTTTTGGTAAACCTTTTCAGGTCGTATTTTAACGTAATATAGGTGGTGCGGTAGTGAAACAAGTTTTGTCTATGCTTATTATGCAGCTGCGAAAAAAAATGTGTAGTCTAACAAGGCCATTGAATTTGAAGGCTCAAAATCATGTTTTATCTTTATTCTATATTAAGATGTTGAATAGTCCTTTATATTTTTCTATCAAACAACGCGTTGCTGTTACGTTTTCTACTGTTATTAGTACAGAAAAGGAGGTAGAAAGTAAAAGACTGAAGATTACTTCGCGCACTATGAATACTGCTTGGGTTTTTGAAAAGAGCACAACGCCATTGTGACATTTAACGAAATGCTAGGCTGCGCCCTCCTCCCACTCCCGGGGCCCTGCAGATATCCTGCGGCTGATGCAGGACCTGCATTCCTACCCCGAGAACTATTTGTATTTTGCTTAGAAAAGAGCGGGAAGGGACTACCAGCGAGGAAAAAAATATAAAGGATACAATAAGGATACATTATTATTATTTCGAGTCAGGTATTTTCTGCCTGTGTACTGTTGCAAGTTTAAAAATGTGAAATTAAAGTTGCATCTATGTTTAACGTCTTTTACGATATGAGATCTTTTTTTCCTGTAAATGTTGTCTTTGAAAATAAACCAGTAAAATAAAACTTGTTGTAATTGTATTTTTTTTAACGAACTTATTTGGAAGTATGTCGTTTATTCATTACAAATTTGATCGTTTTCGAAATCTGATTAAACACTAAGCTCCTTTTGAGCCATGGAAGCATTATTCCGCAATAATGAAGGGAAATGTTTTAAAACAATGGGCAAAGTAATACAATAGGATACCCTATCTGTGAGTGACCGTCTTTTTAAAAGATCGCTCACCATCTGCTTAGCCAGCAGGATATGTCAACGCAGGATCGAATCAGTTCAGTGATTCAGGTCATCTGTTGCAAGTAAGCAGGCCTGCGGTAATTATCCAGGTTACTGCCTAGTAACCTTTACTCTGAAGTATATATTTTCATTTAAACGAATTCATCGGTATACATCGTTTTATTGGGTGCACTACAGAATCTTTATATAAGGATACAGTAAATGCAAAATGTACCAGAAGAGTAATCCATTAACTGTATACATAATTTAACCTTAGTGCATTAGCAGCCATGTGTTTGTCATGTCATTAAACACAGATGAAAGGGCTGAAGTGGTAAAGAACAACAACAACGCGTTACATAGCATGCGAAAACCCACACATTCAAATGGCCACCCGGCATTTTAAAGCACAGCATCCTGTCACACACTTCCTTAAATCTTAAATTCCCGCTGATAGAGAAAAGCCAGCAGCACCCTGAAGGACACGTCAAATCCTGCACACCACCTGTTTCAACTGATGTCATCAGGCAGGTGGCACAGGGCAATCAAGGCTCATACAAACAGTGAAAAGCAGTACATATCCCAGCGCCATCACTGTTATAGACAATGAACTGAAATGAAAGATCATCCAGTCTCTCACTGTGCAACTCCTGTTACTCCTCCACTGCAAAGTATGTCTGTCTTCACATAACATTACCTCATCTCCATGTGCAATATGGACTACAATGCAACTTCTCACAACTGGCACAGTTATGGCATAATGCACTGTGTCTGTGTGTCTGTGTGTATTTAGAGATGTAGCTTTTCATAAAAAAAATATATTTGCCTTTTAAAATGATTTTGCACTGAAAGGGACTGCATCCAATTCCGTTGTTCTTCTACAATGACAATAAAGATTCTTATTCTAACTACGGTGTAAAAACTATAGTGGGGCTGACCTGAAACATTGAATAATGTTGCAGAGTCTATAAGACTCTCTGCACGTGGACTTAATAATTCATTTGTCCAGCTCCTAATCTGCTTCCCTTGGTCATGGTATAATTAAGATGACTCAGCCAGTTTTATTATCCTTAAAGTCAGCTTTGCTCTTTAGTATAATGACTGCTGTTAACTGACATTCTTCACACCCCAAGTGCATAGATTCTCAGCTGAAGAAGGTGGGCAGTGGAAATCTATTGACTTTCATCTCCATGTGTGACTTGAAGGTCCGTCCCACTAGGCAGCCAATCTTCTCAGTTCGTGGCTCTGCACATTAGCTGCCGTGATCATGGGAAATCATCACCCCAAGGAGCACTGATGCTCATCTTTGTGTTCCTGCTCTTGAGCCCTGAAGATATCTTGTTTTATAAAGAATCCTTATCCTTACGCCCCCAGCGACAGACTCCTGGGGACACGACAGCACTGTGGAGTATTTGGGTGTTAGTCTGGCCTTGTACATGAAATTTTCAGTCAGCATTCGGTTCTTTGGTTTGGTGCCAATGGTGGTGTCCTTTATGGTCTTTTAGTGATCATGTCTGTCACAATTCAAATTGTCATGCGGACGTTTTTTTAAGTTGGGTTGCTGGCTGACTTATTTAACATCCATTGATTATTCCGTGTATCCAGCCATCTTCTCTACTCCGTATCCAGCACAGTCCCATAGGGCCTGGTGTTTACCCCAGGATGCACAGATCTCCCCAAATGGGATTCCAGTTGATCACAGAGCACGCGCAGCCAACACAATCACATACTTTGGGCAATTTAGAGATACTGAGTCACTTAACTAGATGTTTTGGACTGCAGAAGGAAAAGCCACTGAAACAGGAAGCATAACAACAGATCAGCTTCAAATACTTACAGCCAGTCATTTAATATATATTTTTGTTTAGCTGGTTAGTAAATGCTAACAAATGTTGCTGCTGGAGTTTTTAAGGGGCTTCTTATTATGCTGAATGAGATTTCATTATGATTGTACAGCGTACCAATTATTCCAGTGATTTAAAATTCCTGAATATTGAAGTCATAAAGGGTAAATCGGAGCAGATGCTTACCCTTAATGTTTCTCAATATCTATTTCTAAGAGAATTTTTTATAAAGCCTCAAGCAGAATCCCTAAGATGTGAATGTGAAACCCGAGCAAAGATTCACTCAAACACTATTCAGGCACTTGCAAGCATACGTCTTGTGGATTGCAGTCATCGGCTGCCAAAATGTGTTTTTCTCAGTGTTAGAAATGGAATATTTATTTACTGAAATGTGGAGATGTAAGACAAATGCCCCGATACCCCTCAGAGAAGAATCATTTATTCTTCTTTGCTGTTCTTTATGCATTACAGAAGAAGGGCTATAAGTTATACATATACTGTACTCTCAGTAACAGGCACAACTGTCAGTATTTCAGCCATCTGAATCTATGAGTCTGGCTGGGAGTCTAGCTGATTTTTGAATCTGTTGATTTCGACCTGGTTTTGTTCGACTCTGAAAATCTGTCTGCTTTCCATCTCTGAAGGCCAGACACCTTCGGAACCAAGCAAGAAAAATGGGGACTGTCTGTCTCTAGTATTTCCATATTAACCCATTTCCATGTCTCCCGGAAAGCATGCCAGAACACAGAGCCATCCCACAAACGTAGCAGCAGGTCAGGGCCTCCCAGCAGGGGAGATAACCCCAGCGTCTCCACCCTTGATCAGCTTACTGCTGTTTCTCAAGCAAGACTGCACCATCCTGCGGGTCTATAGAGACCATTGAGATTCCAAACAAAGCCATTATCAGGTACGCTCACAAATGTTAATTGTTGTAAATGTATCATAGTCTGCTATCTTGTGATGTCCTGCCCCATCCATAGTGGACCCCAGCACGTACAAATTCATATCAGTCATATTCCTCTTGTGCCCTATTGAGTCCCCACCCAAACATTCACCTCATATCACCACTACGATTACAATCCAGCTGGGAACTCAAACCTTTGTTGCAAATGTAGTCTGAGATAATACCCACACTGCAACATTATTTCAGCACATACCAACACAAAAAGGTTTAGAAAATAACTCAGAATTGAGTGATGTATTTATAAATAAAAAAAAATAAGTAAAATTTATGATACATCACTGGTAAGTTTGTGGCAAATTCAACTCAGCTTCACTGTCATTACACAACACCAAAGCAAGTATACAGCAAAAGGTATATTTGTATAAACTCCAAAGAGAGTGCAAGAAATGGCAAACAACGTAAAACATTCCTCACAAAGAAAATGCGAAGGAAGAGGAAGTACAGAAAGTAAACATTTGCAACCAAGTTGCAAGAGTAGCTTTGGTATCACAATGTTGCAATGTGGTTAAGGACTCGCCTCATTGTATTTGTACAGATGATGAATATATTTCTTGAAATACACTTTTAATAGGGCATTTCGTAATTCACAGATTGCAGAGGAACATAAGAAGTGGAATGCACTTTTAGGTAGGCACAATCTCTTCAATAGACACACGAAGATCAACCTGCCTCAGAAATAGAAAATTTACCCTGACATTCTTAAGGCATGTTACATAAAAATATATCAATGTCCTGAAACGCTGACACAAGAACCTAGGCAAATAATACTTTCATTAACTGGCTATAACAGCACCATTTCTTTTCATGCCTCAAGTATCACACCTATAAAAAGAAATTCGTGTTCTTAAGAGGTGCACAGATCACTCTGGTTTTTTTATGTCCTTTGCCTTCTTCTTTCATATAAATGTAGGTCAGTGGTTGAAGCATTAATCGCATACCCCATATTTACAGTGACTTGCAAAACTCTTTGAAAGTCATAATATTCTGCATGACGAAAGATTTGGACACATATTGTCCATTCGCTATTTTATTGTGAACTCATATGGTGTAACAGTACAAAATAAACAATTTTCTGTAAATATTTAACTAAAATTCAGAATGTAGTGTTTGCATGGTATTCCACCCCTACACATTAATACTTCATTGAGAACCCTTTTGCTGCAATAACAGCCTTAATTCTTTTGGGGTAAATATGCACCAGTTCTGCATATTGTTCAGAAGCAGAATTTACAGAGGTCCTCTAGGTTGGGGGGACAGCAGCTCTGGGTAGCAGCTTTCAAATGGTGCCCCGTGTTCTCAATGGGGTTAAGATCAGGGCTGTGACTCGGCCGTTCCAGAACATTCACCTTTCTGTTTCTGAGCCGTCCAGGGTCACTTTGGCCCTTATGCTTCGGGTCATTGTCATGTTGAAGGATGAATCTTCTCCCCAGCTGTAGGTTCACGGCATTCATTTTTGCAGTGATTGTCCAACAGACGATGGCCCCTTTTTTTAATAACCAGAGAGAAACATCAAGACTAAGTACCTGATTATATTCAATTATACGTATAATATAACACAACATCCTAGTTTATGCGGAGTTAAGTGGTGACCTCTGTGTGTTCCTAGAAAGAAAGGAAGACACAATGTCAGGTGATCGCTTTGGGAGTTGTCACACTTAGGCTTATTTGCATAACAGGTAATTGTTTCATGTAGACTTCAATTAACACAGCTTTCACATTGGTACTCAAGGTTCTTTGAATCAAACATTCTCACCTTTTGATCCTTGTAATGGTAGATTCCAGCAGGTTCCTACATACTTACGAGGCTGCTTACGTATCCCCTTCTTTGCCGAGACGTACGTTCTTCGGGAATATAAATCCCATAGAGTTAAATGGACAAGAATTCAACTCCTTAAGGGAGCCAAAGCATAGATCCGCCTCAACGGCCACGGGTCCTGCTCCTGACTCGATGTTAACCTTAATGTTTAACAATTACACGATCACATAGGAGTTAGAAGTGGGAAAAGGGGAGACTGTTCTGCAGCTAGGCTGATGGGTCAGTAACTCTTAAGGACCAGGCCCTCAGAATGCCTCTGAAATAGCATAATGACCCTGCTCCTCTCTACTTCCTAGAACGTACGTTTATATATATATATATATATATATTTTTAGCAGATGCTTTTAGTCCAAAGCAATGTACGACACATAACAAACATCCAGCTATCAAGGAGTCAATTAGGCAAAAGGTTGGCCGAGTTTCCAGTCAATGCACAGTCACCAGCGTATGTAGTTCAGGAGCAAGAGCCACAGACCAGCTTCCAACAAAACAGGACCTAATAAGACAATTGAGTGACAAGACCTGCAACATAGAGAACACAGAGAGACAGTATTTACAGTGCTGTATAGCGTGACCCTCCCTGCATTCTCTTCTCATGCATCCCTCAAAGATGTAACTCGTGAGTTGCATACAGCTAAATGGACAGTGTTGTTTTGTATTCTAGTACTAGCAGATGCTGATTGTGGAGTTTGGGGTGGGGGGAAGTAGCTCCCCTACCTTTAAAGTTTAAACTGACTTCACGGCACTGAACAGATGCCCAGATCATTGTTCAAGTAAAGGCAGCACTCAGTTAATGTATGTGTGCCTTTGTCATGCGTCTCCAGCTTGTCTGAGGCCACGCCCCCTCCTTTACACACACACGGTGAGGAATCGTGGCCAGACACACATGACGGCAGCCATAAGACTGAGCGTCAATTGCTGGGACTTGGGGAATCTCGCATAAAATGTGTACGACTGTCTCTGGGCAGTTGATCGGTTTTCACATTTCTCAGTCGTACAGCATGCCTTCATAGAAATTAGGGTTTTATTCCAATAAAAGGAAATGCCAAATTAATATCTTGCTAAAAAATGGGTAATCGTAATCCACACATCTCATGCATCTCCTAACTTCTTCTCCAGTTCAGGCGTGTAGTCAGTCTGGATCCCGAATGCATGGGACATAAGGCAGGAAACACGGCAGATGGGATTCCAGACTGTCACAGGGCTTATACTTAACAATGCATTACAAAATGGGTCAAATAGCACACAGATAATCCTGCGTTTCACCTTATTATCTGTGTTGTATTTTATATAATTTCAAACTACTTTTGTAAGTTAATTCGGACATTGGGAAATACTTGTGAAATAAACGCCTGGACATCTAAGGCTTTGATCATTTAATAAATCTCTGATATTCTAAAAAATGACGGTTCGTCGTGGCTAAGAAAGAACTGAGCTGGAAAGCAAAGCTCTCAATCTATTGGTTTATCTTGGTCCCTTCCCTTACCTATGATGATGAGCTATGGGTAATGACCGAAAGAATGAGATTGCAGAAATGAGGTTTCCCCGCAGGGTGTCTGGGCTCTCCCTTAGGGATAAGGTGAGAAGTTCGGATATCCGGGATGGCCTCAGATTAGAACCATTGCTTCTCCACGTTGAAAGGAGCCAGTTGAGGTGGTTTGGACATCTGGTGCGCATGCCTCCTGGGCGGCTACCCGGAGAAGTTTTCCATGCATGTCCTACAGGGAGGAGGCCCCGGGGCAGACCCAGGACTCGCTGGAGGGATTATATCTCTCGGCTGCCCTGAGAACGCCTCAGCATCCCCCCTGAGGAGCTGGTAGAGTTAGCTGGGGAGAGAGAGGTCTGGGTATCTCTCCTGAAGCTGCTACCCCGTGACCCGAACCCCAGATAAGGTGGCTTGATGGTTAGGGAAGCGCACTTGTAATCGAAAAATTGCAGGTTTGAATCCCCCACCAGCAAGTCACCACTGAGGTACCCTGAGCAAGGTACCGTCCCCAAGCACTGCTCCCTGGGCGCTGAATTAGCTGCCCCCTGCTATGTCACAAAAGTCACATATGGGTTAAATGCAGAGGACACATTTCGTTGTTGTGTGCTGTGCAGTGTTAACAATGACCACTGATCGCCTAATTCTAATCATGTTTGTATAATACAAGTTGCTTTCATTTATCCTTGCATTTGCACTTGGATTGAGGTTAAAGAACCAGAATTTATTGCACATATGAAATGTTGTAAATATACACATAGCTGAATATGTTGGGAGTCGGTTGCTCTGCAACTCACATGTCACATTACACTTCCTCTGTCAGGTGGCTCACAAGTCCGAAATGGGAAGGAAAATAGTGACATTTTGTGTCTTGATCTTGGATTAATAAATATGGCTACAAATGCCTACGTCACACGTCGGAAGCCGCAGTGCTCAGAGACGGCCGATGTGCTCGTGGTTCGATGGCTTATGTCCATGGAGCATGAAGTCATTTGGTTCATTGGGCTGAAGTGTCCCCAGCAGACTGAGGAGATGTTTCCTGTATGTGCGTTGCAAGAATATACAATGCAACCACACTCACATCTATTGACTTCCAGAATAGCATCCTGTACACGTCAGTATACTAGGACATTCTGCAATGGACAGACTGGGAGAGAACTGTCCAGAAATTCACAAAGGGCATCAACAAGCTCTCCAGTGCAGAAATGTAAAATGACAATATGTCTTTGTACTTATTGCATCCACCACAGGTCAGTCACCAGCTGATGTGACCCAGTACTGAATAAAGGGCATGAAAGATGGAAGGATTATTGTGAAGCACCCAACATGTTGAGATCTCCTACAGAGACATGGCTTTAGTAAATATCCAGAGCAGGGTCCCATCATCTCCACGGCTGTCATCATTCCATCCCTAAGATCCCGTAACTAGTGTTTGAAAAATAGTGAGGTCTGGGACCTGGGGGTGGGGGGGTTGGGTCTCGTCGATCACACATTACATATAGGAGGCTTGTTTCCTGGGGGATATGCAATGTTAAGTTAGAGTTTATATTACTTTAGCTTGTAGAGCTGTTATATGTATTTACCTTATTATTATATTATAGTATGGGTACAATTTTTTTTGAGATGTTGCATAATCTAATGGAAACGATGTATTAACGAATGTCCACCACAATCATAAAAACATTACAGAGCAGTAAAATATTATGGGTATGAAGCATTTCATCTAAAGTTATTTGTAACCATATATAAACATAAAAAAACAAAAGAGAAACGATTGATATTCACACACCATTACAAGCCAACATCAAATATACGTAATATCGTTAATAGTTTTAATATCCAAATTATGCGTTGTAGTGTTTTTATGACACTATTATTGATACCGTCCCCCTCATAAACTGTTTTTTTTTTTTTTATTATTATTTAAATGAATGACATTATGTTTAATACTAGCCTAATCTATCCCGTTAGGAGTAATACAAAAGAAACCCAACCTTTAACACGGTCAGAGTAGCCTAGCCTTCGCTTATATTTAACATGTTTCATACAACTACCTTTACTCCAATCACTACAGCGGCGCGCAGTTTTGGAACGTATTGTATACAGATAATAATCATTACATGCACTTTGTCTTACAGAATGACGTGCAGCCCGCACACCCTCCCTCACGGTGCTGCAGGGTCACACGCACACAACGTGAATCCCAGCCGCTGTCCGTGAAGTACACGTGTGCGGTTCACGAGCTGCGAATCCTCTATCACGCTGATACGGAATGCTCCAGCTCGCTCTCAGACACACAGCAGACACCTTTAATAACACATTTCAACCGAATTAAGAATGCACTTTGCCCGCAGATATTTTCAATTGCTGATTTTTTTATTCAGGTAAATATTCAAGGTAAAAATTATTCAGGTAAAAGATTTATTTTTAGGCTCCCTCTGCTGGCCAGATCAACGCGTGACGATTTCGGATTAGTCACACCAGTACAAAAGTATTGGGACACCTGCCTTTACACACACATGAACTGTAATGACATTCCATTCTTAATATATAGACTTTAATATGGAGTTGGCCCATCCTTTGTAGCTATAACAGCTTCAACTCTTCTGGGAAGACTGTCCACAAGGTTTAGGAGTGTGTTTATGGGAATGTTTCACCATTCATCCAGGAGAGTATTTGAGAGGTCAGGCACTGATGTTGGACGAGAAGGCCTGGCTCACAGTCTCTGCTGTAATTCAGCCCAAAGGTGTTCTGGTATATATAATAATGCAGCAGGCTAGTCCATTTTGCCGAAATTTTATTGCAGCAACTCAATATCATACTCAGTAGTTTGTACGGCCCCCACATGCTTGTATGCATGCCTGACATTGACCCACTGCACCAGAGTAGAGTCTAATTGGTCCGAGGATTTCATCCCGATACCTAATGGCAGTCAAGGTGCCGTTGTTTAGCCTGTAGAGGTAGGTCTGTGTGTCCCTTCATGGATATGCCTCCCCAGACCATCACTGACCATACAGGCAGTATGACATTGTGCACGGCTTCTCCATACCCTTTCAGGTTTGTCACATGTGCTGGAGGTGAACCTACTCTCATCTGTGAAAAGCACAGGGTGCCAGTGGCAGACCTGCCAATTCTGGTATTCTATGGCAAATGCCAATCAAGCTCCACGGTGCTGGGCAGTGAGCAGAGGACCCACTAGAGGACGTCGGGTCCTCAGGTCACCCTCATGAAGTCTGTTTCTGATTGTTTGGTCAGAGACATTCACACCAGTGACCTCCAGGAGGTCATTCTATAGTGCTCATCCTGTTCCTCCTTGCACAAAGGACCAGATACTGGTCCTGCTGATGGGTTAAGGACCTTCTATGACCCTGTCCAGCTCTCTTAGAGTAACTGCCTGTCTCCTGGAATTTCCTCCATGCCCTTAAGACTGTGCTGGGAGACACAGCAAACCTTCTGGTAATGGCTCATATTGATGCGCCCTCCTGGAGGAGTTGGATTACCTGTGCAACCTCTGTAGGGTCCAGGTATCGCCTCACGCTACCAGTAGTGACACTGACCATAGCCAAGTGTAAGACTAGTGAAAAAACAGTCAGAAAAGATGAGAAAGGAAAATGTCAGTGGTCTCCACCTGTCAAACCATTCCTGTTTTGGGGGTCGTCACATTGTTGTCCCTCTAGTGCAGCTGTTGTTAATTTCATTAACACCAAAGCAGCTGAAACAGATTAACAACCCCCTCTGCTACTTAACTGCCCAGATCAATATACCAGATGTTGAATTGACGTGATGCTATACTCTGATTAAAGAGTGTTCTTTTAAGTTTTCTGAGCAGTGTGTGTGTGTATATATGTGAAGGAGGTGCATTGTGGCGTAGATTCATGAAACAACTGCACGTGTGCAAGAGCAGCAAGCTTGGCCTATGAGCAGAACACACTTAGTATTGGCCATTCACATCCAGGAATGTGTTTTTTGATTTTGTATTTTTGTATGTTGGCTACTGTACATGGTTACTGGTTTAAATTATGTTAAATTATCTTCTATATATTTGCACAATGTAGCAGTATGATAAAATGCAATTTTAGTTTTCCCTTTTTACCAACCACCTCCGGTCATGTGATTGAGGACATCAATTTCATTTGTTAAACTCTTCTATCAATGCTACTAATATATTTATATTAATTTTCTGCTAAATATTCCATTTACCCTATGTGTAGTGCTGCCCTATGTGTTATATTTCCCTCTGGTATCAATGAAGTGTATCTTATCTTAAAACGTAGCCCTGAAAAGTTTTATTTATGAAATTCTGGGAAGGTTCAGCAACAGGCATCAAGTAGGTTGAGTGAGTTTCACTGATCAGAATTATATACATATTTTGATTAGTAATTGAATGTACAGACTGGGACGCCGCATGGCGAATTGAGCAACTGCTAGGGGCCCAGCGGAGATCAGGGGGCTCCCATCTGCTCAGCCTGCCAGAATGGGAAGCAGTCAGCAGGCTGACAACTGCTCGGTGACAACTAGGTTAAAAATGCTGCAGTTGTATATCATTTTACATCATATAAGACTGACTGAATCGAAGACTTGGAAAAACAAATCGGTTTTGATAACTTAGGTGCCCCAGCAACTGCAAGTTACTGTACATCCTGCTTCCAGCCCACTACATAGAAATACTACATTTCCCTTAGCTGTGCATTCTGACATTATAGAACACATAAAGATAGAATGTTTTAAAAAAATGTGACTATAGTCTTTCTGCTGTATCATAATAAAGTTTGGTCAGTTTTGCAGTGAGGTTTGTTATCAAATGATTTTCATAAGGATATGGAGAAACAGGGATTCTTGAATTGTGAATAATTGCAGGGTCCTAATTAAAGCTGAATATCCTTACGAAAGATTTGTTAATTATATTTCAAGATCGACATTTGATGAATTTGATATTAATTTTAAATAAAGCTACTTATCATTCATTAAAGTTGACCTTCGCCAGTGAGGAGGTACAGTGGGCCTCATAACCTACTTCGGCGTGAGCAGACTGAACGGGCCTCATAACCTGCTCCGGCGTGAGCAGACTGAACGGGCCTCATAACCTACTCCGG
>JAODKE010000015.1:19586699-19604284 GCA_026779605.1 Mormyrus hasselquistii
ATATATACATACACACACACACACACACACAAAATACTGTGCTCAAAAGTCTCAGGCAGTCCAACAAAATATTTAAAGCTGTTTATCTGGGTAGCAAGTGTACTTTGGCTTAGAACAAAAAACACAATTTAATATTAGAACACAGGCAAATTAAGAGTAACACAATAAAAACTAGTAATAATTTCTTCTGTTTTCTACAAAGTTACTGATATCTAGTTGGACGGCTAGATGAACACCGCTTTAGCTCCCAAAGCTCCTCCTCAGGGGCACCTCAGACATTCCAGGATTTTATTGAATTTCACCAACAGCTCAAATAAATAATTAAATAAATGGGTTTAAAACGTCAGTGACAGATTGACTAGCTGTATGAGGCGCGATAGTGGACAAGTAAAAAAAACACATGGCTGTACTGGATGGTTGCTGAAAATACTGGGGTGATTTCAGCAGAGGTTCTGAAATGGCTACACTGACAGGCATAATTTCATAGTTTTACACCAACACGAGGATAATTTAAACATTTTCTTTGCCTGCCTAAGACTTTTGCACAGTACTGTCATATAGTATTATATTATATTAACTACTGTTGAGAAAGACCTAAAAGTGTCTCAAAATGTTTTGGGAAGGATAAGAAGTAAATACTTCAAAAATAATTACCCCTATCCTGTGTGGATGTCAGGCTGCACGGCTACACACTCAAGCATCCTGAAATGTTTCCCCAAAATTAGCAACTATCTGGCTTAGTTTGTTTTTTCAAGTCTGATTCTTTATCCCACAATCAATACATCAGACAGAGGTCACACTTAGTTGAGCATAAATCTTTATGAAAGGTTTGAGTTACACTGATAGCTGCAGAGATAAAAACGTCAGCCACAGATTGTTACCCACAATATATATTGGTGTTCCTTAAATTATTGCACAGGCCAGAACCTGAAAACCCCAGTCTCCACAACATAGACTGATGGCACCTGATATAACCCTTCTTCCGCCACACTGCCATCTTGTGGTTGGAAGTATTAGTAGCCCTCAGAGAGACCAGAGGTCATATCTGCCTTCAGAACTAAAACAATGACTCCTGTACTTTTATGCCACTGATTGGCATGCCATATACAACATCAATGAAGAAGAAAAAAAAACCTTAAATTAGGTTCTTGTAGCTTTACAGGATTGCTGTAAGGTTGAATGTAACATACACAGGTGTCAAAGTTTGTTCTATCAAGAGCCTAGTTTTGCTCTGTTGCGATGCAGGTCTGGATGCATCCAGCTGGTTTCTGACCAGATGATTTTAAGACATTGTCAGCCTCCTCAGTTAAATCGTGAGAATAATTTGATACTTTATTTGTGCCAAAGCAGGTCATGCTTTTGAGTAGAAGCTTGTAGAGCTTAGTAGAAGCCGAGTTCAGAAGATGGTCATGTCACCAAACCGTTGCATTACTGCTACTGTACCACTCTGCAGACCACAGAGCAAAGCCTTGGAGATGGACTGAATCCTTGGAGCTTTTCTTCACTGGATATGTTGTGCGACAGAATATGTGTTCAAAATGTGCCGTAAAATTGAACCCCGGAACAGATGGACTTCCTGCTCAAGCAAGGAAGATGGAGTCGTGTAGGGGGGCAGATCTGACCTGGAATGAGGGGTATCGTGTCTTATATAGGGGTCACAGGGTTAAAATGGGGGGGGGGGGGTGTAACCTCACCATGTAGACCCCTACAAAGCACCATGAAGGAGGACATGAAGAAGGACCTGCTAAGACTGGGTGGGTGGGGGGGGGAAACCCTCCCGTCATACATCTGTCATCTCATCCTCCAGATCATCACCCTCCACATCACCCTCTGCTTCATCTTCCTCCTCCTCCTCAGAGGTCACGTCAGGCTCGTCCATCTGGGCCACGCATTTCGGACAGGAGCATGTGAACAGATAATTCTCCCTGACAAGAAAGCAAGGAGAGGAGGTGTCCAACTTCTGGCCAAATAATAACCTCCTGACATCCAGCAATCCTGCATGTTTTAGCTCATCACTGTCATACTATATATGCCACTCTTATGTTCTGTTGTTTCTTAAAGAGGACAGTTAGGGCTTTAAGGTGGTCACATTTGTGGATGTGAGACCATGCTAACTTTCTCTTCCTGTCAAATAAAAATTTGAAATCAATATTTAAATAAAAAATAAATATAAAAAATTACTTTTTCATGAATCTCAGGATGTTACTCAAACTTTGAAGTCTGCAGCAATATATTCATATATATTCACTATGTGTGAGAGAGACCAAGAGAGTTATAACTATTTAGGCTTTTATTTAGCGCTTAATAGCCTTTGTATACATGTATAATGCATTAGTTGATTGAGAAAGATAAAAATTCACCATCTTTTGAATGATCTAGTTTTTTAAAAAAACATCCTCTTTAGAAATCGTTAAAAGGCTCATTAAAAATAAGCAAATGTAAATACAAACAGCTCCCTTCAGCAAAATAAAGTGTGATATTTTTTAACATGCGAGCTGTTCGGCAACGTTTTAAAACTAAATGAATCAAGTACCAATTATTCTTCATCTACATCCACCACTCTGTGAGACACTGAACAGTCTGATTTTAGCTGTGAATGTTCCGAGTCTGTGCATCATGACCAAAGCTCTCACTTTGTTTACAACCAGGAAGGAATACTAATGGTCTTAACACAGAATAAAAGGTATATCGATATAAATGCTATCATGCTATATCTCATTATGCAGATATCTTGATATACCGTGATAATTCCATATACTGTCCAGCCCAAGGCAACTGTGAAAGTCGTTGATGGCGGATGGGGAAGCCATGGGCAGGCAAGCGATCTGTAGCCACGCCCCTAGTAGGGATCCGCTTGTTTTTGTATGAATGCCTTTATTAAAATTAAAACTGGCCTCTGCCTGGTATCGAACAGTGTTACATAGTAGTATGCAGTTACAGTCATATGCCACACAACATTATGTACGTATGTAGTGTGAACAGTAGCTCTGTCTGTACGTGTGTCTAATGATGTAGGATTAGGATTTTGGTCTAAACTGGTAAAAATTTATATTTATATTATTTTCTCAAAATCTTGGGAACGATTCTTGCCCCTCGATGCCGGTTGTCAGAGGCATTCTGAGATTTCAGGAGGCATTTTTCCCCTTTGCCCTCATTAATCTCCAACAAGAATAGGTAATGGTGTCCACACAAAATATGGCGACCACGGCGACAGGAAATCTGGCTGAGTGGGCGCTAAAGAGACCCTGCGTAAACCTGGCGGATATGTGGTGACGCCAGCGGCCGCGAGCCTCACCTCAGGATCTTCAAACGGCTGTGCCGGCTCCTTTCTCGCTGACAGCAGTCCAGGTAGCTAATGCAGATCTCCTGGAATGAGGAGACATATGGAAGGATCCATGAACATCCCATCCTGTGCCAGATCAACCTTCAATGCACCAATCCAGCAGCAATAAGACTCATAAAAGACTACAGCTCGAAAACTTTGTCAATTACAACGACCAACCAGAACTGGCGTTCTTCTTCTACACCAGTTTGTTGGTTATAAATTCATTTTTTCCCTATATGTGCACCTTGAGAAGACAAAGTAGATGTCCAGACACAAAGCCACTCACTGAAGTCTTCACCATCTCAGCTACACACCCACTGAGTCACTCGATCCTCAAGTACATCAGCTCTAAGGCCTGCGGTAGATGCTCCCCTGGTACTTCATAATCCCATGAACCCCAGTCCTCACCTCACCAGGTCTGATGTCACAGAGCGCTGTGAGGTGAAGAAAGAAGTTGTTCTCAGGGAAAGAGGCCTCAGCGTTGGGCAGGCAGCTGTGGTTGCCTAGACAACAGGGAACAGAACTTCCAAAATGAAGATGATGCAATTCGTGCAACCCAGACATTCAGAATAATGCAGCGCCCCAGTAATCAACACTGCTGCATTAAAACTCACATTCTCTCCTCAGGGACTTGAAGATTACACCCTAGAGCTAGCTAGGCAACTGGATTTGACTAAAATGAATGAATGGTTCAATGAATGAATGTCGTTCACATGTCAAAGGATGATACTCAAATTTACTGATCATACTGAAACTGAACACAGCGATAGCACAATATAGTCATTCCATTCTAAAATCAACAAATTTCCTACCATGAAAAAGTACTTTGCGTTTCCCAACAAGCTGTAATGGGGCCACGTATTTGTACTGGTAAAAAAGTAATAGCTTACAAGAAAATACTCTGGATCATCTTTTTTTTTTTTTTGCTATGCACAATGCTGAAAAGGCGCTATATCTCAAGGGGGAACAAAGGGTTCTTTCTGAGCTCTGGAAGATGTGTGATTGAAATGCCAAATTTTTCATAATCAAAAATTTGTTTAAGTTAAAATGGAGAGACTGATGCTCCAGCCTCACAAGATTTCAGACTGGAGCAGTCAAAAGTCCCCTATGAGCATCTTTGACGTCCCAACACAGCAGAAAGGGGGCAAAAAACGCATGTCGTGATACTCACAGGAGCTCTGGAGCAGGTAGAGACCAGATCCCTCGCAGTTCAGGAAGTCTCCGGTTTCTGTGAAGGTAAAGGTGGTCACCATCTCCACCTTCAATCTGCCACGACCATGACACACTGCGCCGCTGATACTACATGGAGAAGCAGGACAATCTGAAGCACTGGCTTATAACGCCATCTAGTGGTGAGGCTCCATCTTTCAGCACCATTAAGGACATCACACTTTAAGCCTAAACCGGGCGTCCGGCTTCCATAAATGCAGTGTTTCTCAACCCGGTCCTCGGGGAACCTGAGACAATCCACGTTTTTGCTCCCTCCCAGATAGTCCAGGTTTTTGCTCCCTTCCAGCTCACAGTAAGGGTTGAACAGGAGAAAAAACATGGACCGTCTAGGGGGGGATCCCTGAGAACCAGGCTTAGACACACTGGTCTAATGTGAGTTTGGACGAGTTTGGACGTGTCATTAACTGTTCATGTATGTGTGAATAAAAGACCATGTTGACATCTGTGCTCAGGCATGTCAAATGCGGTGCCGTACACAGCGACCTTTCTCAATGTCCTTGTACAACTGGTCGATGAAGGCGTCCAACTGCTCCCTCTGCTGGGCAGGTAATTCCTGTGCGTCACAGCCATGGACCCACTGACTGAGGGAGCTGGAACAGATGGCGACTCAGGTGAGAAAGTACAGGGCAGGGCTGCAACACACGGCACAGATTTACAGGGGACGGCGGTAAGGCGAAAATAGATGGCCGGCCTGCTGGCTCGAACCTGGTGCCGATGCCTTGTCCGTTGGTCCCCACAAGGGAACAGAGGGAGCGGAAGCCCTCGGGAGTAAACCACTGTGAGAAAAAAAATTTATAAAAATGGTTTCCTGAAAAAAAATAATGGGTCTCTATACTGGATGTGAGAGCGCAAGTTAAAACAACAAAAGGTTTGAAATTGCATCTGGTTTATAAACTGCTACACATCCAGAAGTTCATTTCAAAAATGTGGTTTTAGACATTCTTTCTGTCAAATTACTAATGTATCCAAGCAAACAAGAAGCTTCTGGGTGGAATCAATCAACACCTCACTTCTGGAACTCCTTAAACTGATCCTTCTTAATCTTACTTACTAAGACAGTTGACCAAGAAGTTTAAATTGAAAATACCGCCGTTAAACGTTTCCTGTTATGACTGGGGAGAGGAGAACCTCAACGTGGCTGATGGACAGATGCAGACACTCACCCGGCTCAGGTTCTCGTCATACAAGGCTGTAGCGAAGAGGCTCCGCAGCAGCACTAGCTGCCCCTGGAGGATCACAGAGAGCATCGCTAAATGTTTCTGGGAGGAACAGGACCACGCAGGACCACAGCAATGATGTACCAGCAGTTCTCACACAGAGACAGATGACAGAAACCACAGTCGCTATATTCTAATAACAATGTTACGGCATACATATCTGATCATTACGTTGTTACCAGTAGCCAAGCTGCCCCAGTAACTGGGCAGTAAATGGAAATATGGGGATTTGCAACTCCATTCTCAGGCAGCAGGGGGCGCTCACCTGAAACTTCTCGCCCAGCAGCTTGTGGGCTATTTCCTCCTCTTCGTTCGCAGTGCGGCTGCAGAACTGCGAGAAGAGACTGAGCCAATGGCCTTTATCTCGCGCCTGCAGGCAACAGAAAAGGGAGGCATCCGTAAGCAATAACAGAGAATACGGCACAAGAATAACAAGCCTGGAGAAAAGACAAAACAAATTCTAGCTGCAAGCAGATGAACAGTTTACCAAATGTGTTATGACTCCTATGATAGGTGTTTAGAGGAAGAACTGCAGAGGAGGGAGCAGAGTCAGAGTGAAGCATGAAAGGGAACAAGGGAACGTGTCAAAAAGAAAGACGGACAGCAGGCAGAGCGGCACCGACGCGATACAGCACCTGCTTTACAGAGGCCACCATTCTGGCCATCAGCATGATGCTGCAGGTCTCTGGGGGGTAATGGATGCTCCTACAGGGCAGAGGGGGGCACAGTCACACGCATGGGGGCACTTGTGTGATGCTACTCTGGTTAAATTATACACTAAATGTCTAAAAGGGACGAACATCTGCCACAAGTCCACCAAGCATAGAAAAACGTATACTATTAAAAGAGAGAGATACAGACCAACAAAAGTCAACCTAGAAGCCCTTCATATTTGCCTCTGAATATCTGATACAGACCTCTTACACATAGGAGGCACAGAATGGGAGAGCCAGTAATTAAAGGAGCCAAACTCCAGCACTGATGCTGGGTGAGGGTGGATTCTGCATGAGGCTCCTCTCCCATCCCAAAGCATGCAGCTCAAGTTGGGGTCTTGGATCTTGGATCGCGAGTCTTGGGTCACCAAAGACCCCCGAGAAGCAATAACTCAAAACCAATTAATACATACAAAATAAAGCTTTAGAAAAACAGAATGAATCATGTGCAGTATTACTAGGAGAGAACACAAAGCTTGTGAGGTAGTTACTATTATACAGCCTCTCGCCGGGTTACGATGGAGTTACATTCCGACAAGCCTATCGCAACGTGAAAAAAAATCGCAAGGCGAGAATTCATTTCAATACAGTACAATACGCTTAATACACAGAAAGAATATGCGCTCTAACACTGGGACAACTTAAGGCAGTGAGTCTTTGGCGAAAGGGAGGCATCACACATAGCAGGCAGAGTCCCAATCTATCGTACCTCATACGCTGCTATGCTCGCCTGCTCGGAAATCTTAAAATATTTCACAGTTTATAGCGTATCGGGATCGTCATCGTATTGTCGAAAAAATCGTAAGTCGGACCATCGTAACTCGGGGACCGTCTGTGACGCCCAGCGGTCAGAGCCCACCTCCACGCCTCCTGTAGCTTGTTCAGAGGGTGCTCTGGGTCTTCTCTGGATGGGCCCGGGCATAGAACCTGGTGATACTGCTCCAAAGCAGCCTGACGACACTCGCTGCTGCAGTACATCACCTTGAGAGAAGGGGGGCAGAAGTGAGCCACATTAAACCGCACACGTGAAGGACAGCTTGAACTGGAGCACTTAGCCTTTACTGTATGTAAGGTTCCCACATTACTGCTCTACCTGCTGCTGATTAAAACATGACACTCACAAGCCCTATTTTAAAAATTTCATACAAAAATATACATTAAGAGATTAGAGACTGCTATTAGTACATAGACTAGTCTTAGAGTGAGCAGTAAAACAGAGAAATAAAGTGCAATAAAACCCACTTTCAAACAACTTGAGGTACAAAAATAAGTAATAACGAAGCGCTATAAAGTGAAAAATGCAGCTGTTATCACATATGTGTGAAGGGCTCTGAAAGCGCGTCACCAGGAGCGCATGCAGGAAGCGTGCTGGGCAGGAGCGCATGCAGCCCTCTGACAGCGTGTCACAGGAAGCGTGCTGGGCAGGAGCGCATGCAGGCCTCTGACAGCGTGTCACTGGAAGCGTGCTGGGCAGGAGCGCATGCAGGCCCCGATAGCGTGTTGCTGAAAGTGCGTCACCAGGAGCGCATGCAGGCCTCCAACAGCGTGTCACCGGAAGCGTGCTGGGCAGGAGCGCATGCAGGCCCCCGATAGCGTGCCGCTGAAAGCGTGCTGGGCAGGAGCGCATGCAGGCCCTCGATAGCGTGTCGCTGAAAGCGCGCTTGGCAGGAACGCATGCAGGCCCCCGATAGCGTGTTGCTGAAAGTGCGTCACCAGGAGCGCATGCAGGCCTCCGACAGCGTGTCACTGGAAGCGTGCTGGGCAGGAACGCATGCAGGCCCCCGATAGCGTGCCGCTGAAAGCGTGCTTGGCAGGAGCGCATGCAGGCCCTCACAGTGCATCGCCAGGAGTCGGTAAAGGCCCCCAAAAGAGCGTTGCCTGGAGTGTGTAGGCCCTGAACGTACCTGGCACTGAGGACACGGCAGGTGCCGCTCAGGCTGCACCAGGCACTGCTCTGGGTGGGGCAGCAGAAGGCTGGGGAGGCCACTCAGACGCCTGGCATTCTCCTCAGCAGTTTCCAGAGACCTCAGGCAGTACTCACAAGCTGCCGAAGACAAGCCAGGGAAAATGAGCACTGAGAGCAGGAAAGAATATTTCCAGCCCACTGAAAGAAATCTGCAATGGCCACCGAATTAAGTGAATAAGATTCTATTTACAAGAACCCAATATTCCTGATTAAGGATCTTCATATCCACGTTTGAGCCTCCACTACGCACTCACCTCGGTAACTGTACTGGGCATTCCAGAGAAATTGTGCGCACACCAGGGGGCGCTCTACAAAGATGACATCTCCTTTCCGGATGCTCTTTTTGGCAAACAGACCTTTTCCCTGGATGACAACAATTAGAAATTTCAGTCCTTCTGGAGTATCACATCCATCATCCAACTGCTGATCCTGGATGATGTTACACCGGCAGTCTGGAGCAATCCCAGGCAACATAGACCACAAGGCCAGGGTACACTCTAGATGGGATACCAGCTTATGGTAAGCATCTATAAACTACAGATTCTTTTTTTTGTCACCAATTCACCTAAGTGTGTGTCTGGAAAGTGTAAGAGGAAACACCCAGGGTGGACTTGGGATTCTAATGTCCAACAATGGAAGCGTGACGCAACAAGCCACAATCACACTCATATTCGTGTGTCCTTATTGTAAATAATGCATCTAAACAAAAAACATCAATTAGCCAAATGAGATCGAGTCCCGAACTCATTTCCTATTATTCCAGTGCAAATTCCAATATGTTAAATTTCTGATTCGCTTTCAGGAAGGTAATTTAGTGACCAGTTACGCGTTACTTTCAAATGGTCATTTTTATAGGAATGGCTAGTAGTGCTGCCTTTTTAAAGTACTGCAATGATGCCAAATACCTGATTTGCTGAACTAAGGAAACACTTCCGATAGCTCTTCGGAACAATTAGAGCTGCGCCATGTCACATGAACAGTTTACATTTATATTTTAAATCATTTTGAAAACTCATGTTGTATTTTTGTTCTTTAGCTTGTTATACCTTGGATAATGTACATCACTCAAAACACTTTAATAGCCTTGAATAACTTGAATGAACCTTTTGAATAATCGTCGTACAGCTTTTGGGTGATTGTGTATTTGGATAGCTACCGTTTACAATATGTATTTACCAGAGCTAAATAAGTACTCATTCCTTGGTAAATATATAATCAATCCATCAAGAACATGCCTTCTTTTATATTATTGTAGCTGCGGTATTTATCACACTTTGCAGTTCAAGTTTGCTTAGTCAAGAAGTCACCGAATAACACCACAGCTTAGCAAATCCACGCAGACCATGTCACAGTGCCGCACAATGACAGCATGCTCGGACAGACAGCTCACCCTCTGCAACAAATGTTACTTTACTGAATTATCTTACCCTTCAGATCTCCTCAGACAAATGTGCTTACTTGTCCCTCACCTTAATTTTGTCCACTGGACGAACCTCCACATAGCTGCAAACTCTGCTAGGCTCAACGCAGAAAGAAAACATGTCATTTATGGGGGCAGCCATTATTGCTGAGCTCACCCTTTGACCCAATGACGTTAGTATTTGACGGAAAAACGGAAATAGTACGCATGCGCGGTGACACTTCATCGATGCATAGTGTACGTTTTCTTGTAGTTCTAATCTGTTTTAATCAATGGATGGACGTGACATAATTTCAAACAAGATAAATGTCCTATTAGTATATTAGACATAATTTCATTAAGGATCTTGATTTGAAGAGACTGAAGTAAACTTAATTAATTTAAGTCATTGATAAATGGAATTATTAGCTTTGGTTAAAGTAATTACTCCTTTAGGTTGGCAATAGCGAACTACACATAATGTACAGTGAAACCTCACATGGTTAGGTTTCGACATCCCTGTTAATGATAGATTTTGTTACTCAAAGTGGTCTTTAATGCTGACCCAGTTGCTAAAACAGGGTCTAATACTGATATAGATAGAAAGAGAGAAAAAAAATAGTTAATAGAAAAAAAGTACAATGTCCCTAACTGGATAAAAAACGTTTATATGGTTTATCAAAACCGGGTTTACGTTTCATTCCACTTTGACTGCCAAGCTAGTTAGACACTGCGCAGTAAAAACTCACTTGTTGGATTAATTATTTTCCTGCTACTCCTCCATCACTGCCTTGCTTTGATGTTAATCGGTCTAGAACAATTACACTTTTGTAACTGAAAGCATTATTCTTAGTTTATCAGCTGTTTTATCCCCCTGGATGGCAGTGTACTACATGAAGAATAAAGACAATGGAATAGATGAAGATACAGCAATAAATCCAGACATCATCCAGCCGCCAGCCAAGCAGAGAGTCACGGGGCTCCTGGAAATTTCCCCAGAAGCACAGGGCTGCTAGATCATTGCATTGCGCATGTCACATACAAAGTTCACGGAGCATATGATTTACCTGGCCCAGTGTTTTTGGACTGTAGGAGAAAATTCAAACAACACAGGGGCAAGGTGTGGGGGGGGCTTTGGAACTGCCAGCACTAAAGCTGTGATGCAACCCATTGCATCAGGAGTGTCGCTACAGATTTTGCCCTCACCGAGGTTGACACTACCCCCACCCCCCATAAAAAAAATAAAATAAAAATCTATGCCATTATGTTGCTCAGGGGCCCTAGCAACTGTTCAAAGACCACCCCCCTCCCCACAGCACCACTACGATCCTATTATATACCCATATAAACTATTAAAGATTTTGGGGGCGCTATTTTTTTGTTTTTAATAATTGCACTATTTCGTTTGATGAATATTAAAGGGACTTAAGTTCGCAGAATTTCAAGATCTCGCATTTGTTACCAGTAGGTGTCGCTACAGCCCAGAGACAGTAGCAAAAGCCAAAGGACGACGGAGCACAGCACACAAATCCTCGTTTGTCCCTGCATACCAAGATAGGTCTGTTTAATGGGCACTAAAAGACTGGAGCAGATGTAAGCTGGGGGTAGAATCCCCCTCCCTCACTGTGTCTGGCGTTGTACCTTTAGAATTTCTTGGCTTTGTTTGGGCTGTTACCGTGGAGACCACCTTTGATTCTTTTCCGGCCTCCTCCTTGTTCTCCTGCCGCTCTCTTTGCCATATTGTCCGCTTTCTCTGGCACAAAGCCCTGCTGGACCGTCTAGATCATCACCTTCGAAGGTTGTTTGACTAATTCGCTCCGAAGTCATTGACTAAGGTTCTGGCTCCCAGGTGTCACCAGACCACTTGATGACACCTAATCAGACATTGAAATGGTCTGCATATAAATTTATAGCAGCATGCAAGGTCAATTTCAAACATGGAAAAACACTAATACTTTAGGGATGCTATCGACTCATTTTAGTTAATCATTGTCTATTTGTCTTTTTTATGACGAATGTAATTGTATATCATTCACATATTAAACAAGTACATGGAGGCCTTGATGAAGAGGGTACAATTCTCTCTATATATAAAAGTGTACAGAACACTGTTATTATAATGTATATGCTACTCAAACATAATGTACCATGGTGTGAAAATCTAGCTTTTTTAAATCATTGTTTATATGGTATCACACAGAAATATTTGAACTGCCCTATTTTTGCCTTGTTTTACAGCAATTCCATTGTCTTCAGATCTAATTTTTGATGCAAGTATTCTTAGGAACTATTTCTTGTGCTATTCAGGCAGCAGCACCTACGCTTTGGGATAGCTTTGCCATACGGCTTTGCGCACTGCTTTTTCACTGGACTCTTTTAAAATGCCGCTCAAAACTTTTCTTTTCATTCAGGCTTTTACTCAGAGCTGAGCATTCTCCGTTTTATGTTTGTGTTCTGTTTTTTTCTTTTACGGCACGTCTTATGTGTCTGTTTGTTGTTTATGTGATGTTTTATACCGAGTCGTTATTTCAACTATACATTTGTCGCTATTAAGAGAGATAAGATAAACTTTAATGATGAAGGGGGGATATCCATGGGCATGCAGTAGGTGCGTAAAGTGCACAGATACAAACAAAGTCCAAAACCAAGACAGCCGAGTAAACATAGTGCGAACATATAAATCTCTACAGTTAAAACCATACTAGTCACACATTTATAATGAAAATTAATTAATGTCGAATGCAGAAAAACTCCACCTGATATATTCTGCCAAACCAATCTTTCAGCCACTACCTTCAGGGGTGAGATATAAGATGGTTAAAACAAGAACTTCAAGGCACACAGACAGTTTCTCCCCACAGGTCCATAGCCCTTCTTAGAGACATCATGTACAAACCCTTCTTCCATAACATATATGCTATAACTGAGTAACTGAAAAATAATGTGCTATACCGCTTCTGACGAGCTGGGAACGTGCTATACCTCCCAATGGGCAAGAGATGCGCTATACCTGCCGACGAGCAAGAGATGCGCTATACCTGCCGACGGTTAGGGACGTGCTATACCTCCCGACGAGCTGGGAACGTGCTATACCTCCCGACGGGCAAGAGATGCGCTATACCTGCCGACGGGCAAGAGATGCGTTATACCTGCCGACGGCTAGGGACGTGCTATACCTGCCGATGAGCTGGGAACGTGCTATACCTCCCGACGGGCAAGAGATGCGCTATACCTGCCGACGGGCAAGAGATGCGCTATACCTGCCGACAGCTAGGGACGTGCTATACCTTCCGACGAGCTGGGGACGTGCTATACCTCCCGACGAGCAAGAGATGCGCTATACCTGCCGATGGCTAGGGACGTGCTATACCTGCCGATGAGCTGGGAACGTGCTATACCTCCCGACGGGCAAGAGATGCGCTATACCTGCCGACGGGCAAGAGATGCGCTATACCTGCCGACGGGCAAGAGATGCGCTATACCTGCTGACGGGCAAGAGATGCACTATACCTGCCGACGGGCTAGCGACGTGCTATACCTGCCGACGTCTATGGATGTCCTATACCTGCCGACGGCTAGGGACGTGCTATACCTGCCAACGGGGTAGGGACGTGCTATACCTGCCGACGGGGTAGGGACGTGCTATACCTGCCGACGGGGTAGGGACGTGCCATACCTGCTGACAGCTATGGATGTGCTATACCTGCCGACGGCTAGGGACGTGCTATACCTGCCGACATCAAGTGCAGGCTACCAAAGATGGGAACATTGTGGTTAGTTTGGAAACAAAACTCACCAGTAATCAAACAGGCATAATTATGTTTGCTGACTCTTTTGATGAAATGTTCCATATGACTAAAGACCAGTGTCTTGTCAGTAGCTTTGTTTAAATTTGTTAAGAATGTGTGTGGATATGGACTGTATTGCCAAGCTTTTGCTACATCAAAAAGAATCCCGAAGAGAACAAGTTCTGAGTCTGCATTGTTTTCATTGTAAAAATGGCATATCTGTTTTATCAAATACTTCTGAAATATTTGAATATTTTGACAATATGTGGACATGATTGTTCAGTGGTGTCCCACATATATCTGCATTTTCTACATCTTCTACTACTAATATTTGTTAGTTATTTTAGTTATAATTTTGATAGTTATGTCTTTAAATGATCCTGTCTTCGGTGGTTCGAAGATGAAGTCCAAGTTTATGCTCTAATGTTCTTTTGAGAATATAGATATATGTACTGTATAGACACTGGACCTATCACTGATCTTACCAGATAAAAGAGGAGAGGCGATGCATCGATTTCTTAGGGAAGACAAAGGTGATCATACCTCGTTATCCTGTCATCCCATCCCCCCCCGTCTTGTATGTTTTGCCGTTGAGTTTCAATGAGAGCCGAAGGTGTTGCTGGGAACAGCAAATACAGGGGGGGGGTGGCGGCTCGGCCACCTGCACGGGGGGGAGTGCAGGGTCATCAAGTCCCCTCCTCAAGTGAGGAGACCCACGCCCTCCGTGGGTCACTCTGCATTCAGCAATTGAAAGACTTTTAAAAAGGGGCTAAACATAGAACAGGAAAAAGGCAGAGTGTCGGCAAGAGTATCGGCAAGTCGCCATAAACATGGTCAGTGGCGCCATTTCAGAATCTGATGTACGATAAAAACATGAGCTGGGATCCCTACATGTAGACATTTGGGAAATAGAAAGTGTAGAAATTAAGGGACTAGACTTTCACCCAAAGAGTCAAATCCAGCTGCCGTACCAGTACATGTAAACGGCAAATGGCAGCTACACCAGTGAAATCTATAGCCCCTTTTTGATATTTTCACATATAAGTTACAGATAAATATCACCGTCAATGAAATAATAGAGTGACATTATCAGAATCAGACTCATAATCAGAAAGACTTTATTGACCCTGGATGGGAAATTATCTATGACCTTAAAGCATAACAGTAAAATGAGTGGAGATTTGTGAATAAATGAAAATAAACTATTTCCGTTTCCATCAGAAAAATAATAACAAAAAAGATCTGTTTCATGTGTTTTGTTGACTTGCCCAGCCAGGCAATCTATTAATACTTCCGGACGTTTTGTTGAAATGGATTTTCCCTCTTTCCATTGCGGTCCATTCCCTGCATGGCACTCCTCCACAGCTGGTGCTGGCTGAGTTCTGCCACACTGGACTGTGTGGTCTTCTCGCTCTTGTTAAATACAAGGGGCTATTGGTTTGTGCCAGACAGCCCCAATACGCAAGACCCGCTGGCAGTGAGCAGGCGTGAGTGCACTTCCCAAGCGGAGAGTAATCCCTCATTAACTTGGTAATGACCCTGCTTCATTGTGACCCCCAGCACCCCCCAGTGCCCCATTGTATCTCACACACCTCAAACAGTAGCCATTCATGGCACCATATACAGCCCACCAGGGTAGATACCACCACAACCCCCCCACCCTGTAATGATACATTAAAGAATCTTACTGATTGTTTAATGACCATCTGAAAAAGCACACCATTCAAGATATAAACTTTTCCTTACTTCTGGTTTATATTGTGCTTGACTGATTGATGCCAAATATTTTACAGAAAAAGGTCGATCGCATTTATCAAAGGCAAAGTCCATCCATCTCCTTCAACACTGATGCTACCCGATGCCTTTTTAAGATAAACTAGGAAATGAATGAATTGCAATCAGTTTTTAAAAAATAGCTACTCGCGTTAAGAGCGTGATGAAAGCCGTTCCTCGTCTCCATCAATCGCCTACATGCCCTGTGAGGTGAATTTAACCTCTGCAGCAATGGAGAAAAAAAAAACGTGTTAACATGTTTTCACACTCATTATAATTAGACATAATGTCGTACTTTACAGCTCATCCGTCGGTCCATCAGCCATAACTGCTTATCGACTAGCAGGTCATAGAGAAACTTGAAACCTATTCCGGGAGGTATGGGGAAGGGAAGATCCCGAGCAGGATGTCAAGTCCCTTACAGGGCGCACACATCATCTGCATCAATATATTTACCGTACATTTACATTAATTTTATTTTGCAGTTGATTTTGTCCAAAGCAACATACAAGTGAGGCAAATGGCACATTACAAGCAATACAGCCACAATGGAGCCGGCTAGGTACAGTATAAGTAAAGCTACGCTGAGCTTCTGAGGCATATCCAGCTACAAATGCAGTATGCATAGAGTACAGTGTTACTATCCAAAGCGATTTGCCGGTCAGCGTCTTAATATTTCTACAGTTTTGTAATCATCTGGTGACCTGCAGTCTGTTAGACCCAGTGTCTCATTCAGATTTGACTACAGGTCAACTGGACTTTTCATAAAGGAACATCTCATGCAGTCAGTATTACGCTATAAACGCTCCGTACTCATGACCTTAAGTAAGCATTTTGTATAAGTACATGGACTGATTAACATCTAGTAAAGAAGTAATGGATAGTAATATAATTTTTCCACTTGAGCTAAATTATGGGACAGACATGCCCAAACAAGTGGAGACCAAGGCATGGGTACGGTCACACGTCCTCTCAAAATCTCCGCCAGTTATGCCCCCATTTACATAAAATACATTCGCACAAACCATTCAGGAGTGTATTTGAGCCAGACAGTAAATAAATGTGCCTTCAGATGGTCTATTTCTTAGTCAGAGTGACCCGGAAAGGCCTATCAGTCCTCATTGTCCCGCTGATGGCTGCCATGGCAACCAGGTAATGGGGACCAAAGAATCCACAAGCATAAACAGGGTGTGGTGTTCAAAGCCATCAGATGAGCCCCTCATTAGTGGCACGTTGCTATCAATAAGAAAAGAAAAGTCTGAGAGATCTGATAAAACAGTAGATCAGGTGAAGACAGTCCTTTCGTATGGATCACAATTATGCAGCCATAACCTGACAAGCAATCCTGAGCGCAAGATACATCATACAGATGCCCTGGGACACATCATCAGTGATGTTACCTGGGGTCGTAGGGTTCCGGCCAGGTTGATCAGGCCCCAACCTGTGTCCCAGAAGCGTTTATCCACGGTTCTGCCCTCTTTATCCAAAGCAACCTAGCGGCTTTCTCTGCAGCTTCCGTTGCGGACCTGATCGCCTTCCATTTCTCCTGCCCATTGATACCTAGCAGAGTGGAGACTCTGCAGAGAGATCGACCACCGAAACCTCTACAGAGCCTATCCCAGTAGCTACGAGTGCAAGGTGGGAAAGAACTCAGGTTGGGGTGCCAACCCATCTCAGGGCGCGCACACCATTCACACACATACTTACACCTACTGACAGCTGGATTACTGCAGCTCACCTCAGCATGCCAGTGACTGTGGGGGGGCGGGGGGACCTGAGAACCTGGAGGAACCCCCCTCCCCCATAACATCACAGGGAGTTTCAGTTTGTAAAGTCATTTCAATCATTTACATATGAGGATGTCATAATGACCATGTACTCTATAAGCTGCTATAGGACCTGGATGGATGGATGGATGGAGAAGTTATTCCAATAAAGTCCCGTTTCCCTCGCCGGGACTAGGGTCACCGGGGCCCCACCCTGTAGCACCTGGTGGCCGGGCCTTGGTGGGCCCACCACCCGCAAGGGGAATGTCAGGGGTTTGGTGCTTTGTGGATCAGGTGGTGGCCAAGGGAGGCCCTGGCGGTCCGAACCCCGGCTGACAAAACTGGCTTTCGGGACATGGAATGTCACCTCTCTGGTGGGGAAGGAGGCCGAGCTTGTGCGTGAGGTTG
>JAODKE010000015.1:19604384-19616070 GCA_026779605.1 Mormyrus hasselquistii
TTTCTTCTGGAGTTGCGGTGGGTGAGCAGCGCTGGGGTGGGGCTACTGGTGGCCCCACAGCTCGGTGCATTAACACCAGAGATTACCCCGGTGAACGAGAGGGCTGTATCCCTGCGCCTTCGGGTCGGGGATAGGTCATCTGCGCTTATGTGCCGAATGACAGTTCAGAGTACCCGGCCTTCTTGGATTGCCTTAGTGGTATGCTGGTTGACATGCCACGAGGGGATTCCATTGTCTTGCTGGGGGACTTCAGCGCTCACATGGGCAATGACAGTGTGACCTGGAGGGGGGTAATTGGGAGAAACGGCCTCCCTGATCTGAACCCAAATGGTGTTCTGCTATTGGACTTCTGTGCAATGCATGGTTTGACGATGACGAACACCATGTTCGACCATAAGGGTGTCCATAAGTGAACATGGTACAAACATGCCCGGGGTTACAGGTCGATGATCGATTTCATAATCATATCATCTGATCTGCGCCCTTCCGTCTTGGACACTTGGGTAAAGAGAGGGAAAGGGCTGTCAACTGATCACCTGGTGGTGAGTTGGCTCAGGTGGCAGGGGAGGAAGCCGGTCAGACCTAGTAGGCCCAAGCGCATAGTGAGGGTCTGCTGGGAACATCTGGCAGAGGCTCCTGTTCGCCGGAGCTTTAACTCACACCTCTGGCAGAATTCCAACTGCATACTGGGGGAGGTTGGGGACATTGAGTCTGAATGGACACTGTTCCGGACCTCCATTGTGGAAGCGGCCGTACGGAGCTGTGGTTGCAGGGTGGTCGGTGCCAGTCGTGGAGGTAACCCCCGTACCCGATGGTGGACACCAGAGGTGAAGGGGGCTGTCAAGCTGAAAAAGGAGGCTTACCGGGAATTATTAGCCTGGGGGTCTCCGGAGGCAGCTGACAGATACCGGCCAGGTGGAATGCGACTCGGGTGGTCGCAGAAGCAAAAACCCAGGCGTGGGAGGAGTTTGGTGAGGCCATGGAAAGTGACTTTTGGTCGGCCTCAATAAGGTGCTGGCAAACCATCTGGAATATCAGGAGGGGGAAGCAGCTCCTGGTTCCTACTATTTATAGTGGGGGGGTGTTGTTGACCTCACCTGGGGACATCACCTGGAGGTGGAAGGAATACTTTGAGGACCTCCTCAACTGTGCCTCAGATACATCTACGCACACTGCCTTTGACACATCTGAGGGCACAGACCCCAAGGGTGCTGGGGGGGCTTGCCCATCACTGGGGCTGAGGTGGCCAGGGTAGTAGAGCTGCGCGCTGGCCGGGCCCCGGGGGTGGACGAGATCTGCACGGAGTACCTGAAGGCTCTGGATGTTGTGGGGCTGTCGTGGCTGACACGCTTCTCAATAGTGCGTGGAGGTCAGGGACAGTGCCGCTGGATTGGCAGACCGGGGGTGATGGTCCTCTTATTTAAGAAGGGGGACCGGAGGGTGTGTTCCAACTACAGGGGGATCACACTTCTCAGCCTTCCTGGTAAAGTCTATTCCGGGGTACTGGAGAGGAGGGTGAGATCAATAGTCGAATCTTGGATTCAGAAGGAACAATGCGGTTTTCGTCCTGGCTGTGGAACACTGGACCTGCTTTATACCCTCATGAGGGTGCTGGAGGGGGCCTGGGAGTTATCCAGTCTACATGTGGATTTAGAAAAGGCTTACGAATGGGTTCCCTGAGGTGCTCTGTGGGGGATGCTTCCGGAGTATGAGGTCCGGGATCCACTGTTGTGGGCAATTTGGTCCCTGTACGAACGGAGCAGAAGCTTGGTCTGCATTGCCGGTAATAAGTCGGACGTGTTCCCAGTGCGGGTTGGGCTCCGCCAGGGCTGCCCTTTGTCATCGATCCTGTTTATAATATTTATTTAGGATTTCTAGGCGCAGCCAGGGTGTTGAGGGTGTCCAGTTTGGTGCTCTCATGATTGCCTCGCTGCTTTTTGCAGACGATGTCGTCCTGTTGGCTTCATCTGCTAGGGATCTCCAGTGTGCTCTGGGGCAGTTCACAGCCTAGTGCGAAGCGACGGGGATGAGAATTAGCACCTCCAAGTCCGAGACCATGGTTCTCAGCCAAAAACGGGTGGATTGCCCTTTTCAGGTCAGGGAAGATGTATTGCCTCAAGTGGAGGAGTTCAAGTATCTTGGGGTCTTGTTCAAGAGTGAGGGTAGACGAGATCGGGAGCTACGTCTACAGTTTTGCAGGCGCTTAACCGGTTCGTCGTGGCTAAGAAAGAACTGAGCCGAAAAGCCAAGCTCTCGATCTATTAGTCCATCTTCGTCCCTACCCTCACCTATGGTCATGAGCTATGAATGAGATCGCGAATACAAGCAGCCGAAATGAGGTTTCTCCGCAGGGTGTCTGGGCTCTCTCTTACGGATAGGGTGAGAAGTTCAGATATCCGGGAGGGCCTCAGAGTAGAACCACTGCTCCTCACATTGAAAGGAGCCAGTTGAGGTGGTTCGGACATTTGGTGCAGTTGCCTCCTGGGCGGCTACCTGGACAGGTTTTCCATGCATGTCCTACAGGGAGGAGGCCCCGGGGCAGACCCAGGACTCGCTGGAGGGATTATATCTCTTGGCTGGCCTGGGAACGCCTCGGTGTCCCCCCCGAGGAGCTGGTAGAGTTAGCTGGGGAGAGGGAGGTCTGGGTATCTCTCCTGAAGCTGCTACCCCCGCGACCCGAACTCCGGACCAGCGGTAGCTAATGGATGGATGGATGGATGGATGATTTATTGATTTACATTACTCTGGGGTTAGTCAGACACCTAAACCTAGGGCCAAACTCTTATTTTTAAATATTTTTATTGACATATTAAGCATAATAGTTTTCAGAGATTATCATCCGTCCATCTTCTAACCACAAATCCTGCTCAGGATTAATGTCATTCCTATATATGTTTTTGGGTCCCTGGTTTACCGGTGTGAGCTTCATCACACCTGCAGGACATTAGGACACAGTGAAACCACATACTCGATGGACTGGTAAGGTCACCATGCTTCCTTCTTCATCTGTGGGAATCATGTGACTCCAGGAAATGACCCAAATATTTATTACATGCTTTCGGTGCTGCATGCTACACCAAAGGAGGTATTTGTCAGCAAGCCTTAAATATTGTCACTTTAATATTCATTTCTTATTTATTGGATTTAATTTATTACTATTAGGACACTTATGATCAATCGAACACATATTGTTCACCCAGGTTAATTCATTTTGTAACAACCTATTTTAAATTTTGTATAATTACCCTGTGATGAAATATGTAATTAACTAAAACAAACAAGTGGGATAAAACAGTTAAATTCTTAAACTTGCTAAGGAGATATAGTGATAGCATTTAGTATTCAGCATTTAGAGCATTTAATGCCATGTTAGTGCATCCAGCAATAACCAGCGCCATCTTATGAGTTTGTGTATTTGAGGCAGACCGCTGAGCAGCGTCTCTCACCGTATGAAGAGCATTCTACTCGCCTCTATTGTCGCCGTTATCCTCTCCCTTCACCTGCACGCTCTCTCACTACAGCTCCCGATCGTCCCACTCACCCTGCACGATTTTTTTATGCAAACCCATTAAAGACTGTAAAAGAAAGTACTGTTGTTGTCCTTAATTATGTGACAATTATTTGAATCGTTCCTAAAGTATCACCTCTCAGCTGAAGTTTCACTTAGTCAAACAGAAATGTGTCAATATATGATAAACGGGAATCGTGACAATCCACTGAATACGATCACAATACTAATATGATTTTCAAACTATAGTTTTCTGATGACGGAAAATATTATGTTAACACTTCTATAGCAGGTATTCACAATCTGTGTAGACCAAGGGGCGTCCCTTTACGGTGTAAACCTCTTTTGCAATAGGTTGCCTTCGTCTTCTTCCAGTTGTGAGAAATCCGCTAGCAAACTTCAGGACGGGTGGGGTGAATGGGAGTGAGATACGGGTGGTCGTACTCAGAAGTCCCGTCTTTGTTTAGACACTCCCGACCGCTGTGTTTGTCCTGTCCATTAAGCATTCTGGTGTCAAGGAAAGGCCCATAATTAGAAAAGTTCGAGACTCAAAAGAGAATCGCTGTTCCCGGGGCTGTTTGAACGTGTTTTAACAGTCATTTAAAGACCTAGCCTGGCTCTTTTTCAAACACCACTTCCAAATGATGGAAATGAGGTTGGCAAAGTTTGCAGAGCTGGCCATAATCTCGATTGAAAGCGAGGACGCGTCACCCCCACGCACTGTCAGCAAGCAAATTGAGTCCTTTAAAAACACCGCTGCGCGTTTCATCTTTTCCGCTTCGAGACTAATTACAATCTAATCATGGAAAATCACTTATGATTACAAGCTATTTATACAGGCCTTCTGTATATACTCAACAGGGTTTACAGATACATATTCGTTGATGCCATTAGCCTATTTATGTGATTGCATATTAGGCTCGTAACATAACGCATATTATTTAGGCCACTTATCGCAATATTGATCTTTACGCACTGCAAGACTCAAGTCTCATTTTCTATTGTTCTGTACAATACAGACCATAATGTACGGCATGAGACTCCCCACCAGCCCAATATGCAGTGAAAGAGCATGTCAAAACTTTTTCAATAAATTGATTCCTGCGCTTGAGCTCAGTGTAACAATGCGCTTGTTAGCAGTTTAATAAAATCAGTAATGTCCCTGTCTCATCAAGAGCGGGCCGTCGGATTTGACGCCTGGACGCGTCTTCGTTTTCTCCATTTTCTGCCAACACCGCAGATGTTAAAGAAACACTGTCAACAAGGCTCTACTTTCAAAGTCATCAGTGAGAGGAGGGGCGGCTGACGAGCCTGTTGACTTTAGTGCGCCCCACATGCGTCCTAATACACCCCCACGGAATTTAGCGTGCAGTTTAAGGATTATTTCAATCTAAAAATAATAATAAAAAAACATAGGACAAGCGGGTATAAAAAAATTATGGATGTATGGATAATTGTGAAACGAATTCATATATGCGGGTATAGTTACACCTACACATTACATTTCACGTTTAATTCTGCACTTCCCTGTGTTGTATAAGCGGTTGTAAAAATGGATTCTGGACGGACAGGTTTTATATTATCCTGTCTAAAAAGTAGCCTACTATAGTCTGTGTCACTTTTATAATATAATGATGAAATACAACAGAAATGTGTTTTCCGTGTGTTAGTAGACTATTGCATTAAACAAGTGAAAAAAATCATATCAAATGTCGTGTGTATTTGTTGAGATTTTGAAATTTATATGTAGTTTTTGTCTACTTAAGATAGACACATATTATTAATTCGCTCTTACATTTTTTAGTGTATCATGCCATAGTGAGTTTATTTGTTCCGCTGTTTGAATAGAATCTGCCGGCTTGCTTTGAGATTTAGGGCACGATATTACATAATTGCGCAACATCAAGGTTCCCTCAGCGGTAATGATTGCTTTCGGAGTTAAGAGCCTTTCAAGAATTTGTACAAACCTCTCCCTCGGCCCCTATTGCCTTTCTGCGTCTTAGCTTCCTCTAGTAACTTGTCATGGAAAGGGCCATTAGAACATTGACAAGCCCAGCGTGTCACTAGTCAATCAATTAATTGGATCCCTTGTTGGGCCGGTCGTTTTCCTCATCGGCTACTTAGGAAGACAATGGCGCAGCGGGGGTGGCTTGACACCTCTGAACTGAGTCTGAGTATAAAATGGGGCACCGGTCTTGGCAGAGAACTAGTCTCAGTTTCTTTGCAGCGGGGGAACACCTGAAATCCTTCAGATAATACGCCTCTTTCTGAAGACTTTTGTGACGCATTGGTTATTCTACAGTAGAAGACATGGAAATCTCCGCCAGCTCCTTTGGAAGTTATGGCTACAGCTGGCGCCCGTACGGCGCCCTCTACTCAGACTGCGCCAGCAGACAGTGCGCTGCGCCTACCAAGCCAAGCAGCGGAAAATCCTTCACCATCGACGCTATCCTAGGGAAGCCCGAGCAACCCGCAAATGAACAGACGAACCCATTGCGCAGCGGAGGATATGCGCCTGTTGCTTCTCCTTTGGCGCTTCAAGGACAGATGTGTACACCGCTGGCACATTACGTCTACACGCCACACATCGTGCACTCTCAGCCCGGCTATCCTGCTTACTGCTCGCCATTCCAATACCAAGCTTTTCGCGGCGGTCTTTACGCCCAAGGTATACAGGTTATCTTGATTTTTTGTCTTTGTCTTTTTACTTATACTGTCCCATTATTGTTCACTTACTATCATCATTTGTATAAGATGGATGATTTTCTATTCCCTCCTCAGAAACTCCATCAAAGAACAGTCTGCAGCCCCTTAAGCACAGAGGAGGGAAGTCGAAAAGGATGCGCACCAGCTTTACCAACGAGCAGCTCTCCCGTCTGGAGAAGGAGTTCGCCCGTCAGCAGTACATGGTGGGATCGGAAAGATTCGTTCTAGCTTCATCGCTGCAGCTTACCGAGGCTCAGGTAAACATCTTGATATTGTTTTGCAAACACCTAGAATCTCTTAGTTATCGTTAACGTCCCCTATGGATACGTACATTTAGGTATGTGAAATGGCTTCACGTAGGACTATAAATGTTTTAAAATTGGATGAACGTTTGATATTCAATTGGAAAAGGTTAACCTGTTTATAAGTCGGAATGTTTATACCATTTGTTTCCATTGCAGGTTAAAGTTTGGTTTCAAAACAGACGCATCAAGTTCCGGAAGCAGAGTTTGGATCAGCAGCATGCGAAACTTGCCAAGCTGGGTCTGGCGGCCCCACAGAGTAGCAAGAGCTCCCAAAATCGTGAGGAAGAGGGTGAAGAAGAGGAAGTCAGATTTTCTGAGGAATCTGACGTGGACATTGAGGGGTCTGATCTATGAAGCAGCCCATGTAGACCTTTAAACTCCCTTAACTGAATACGAGCAACTGTATATAGACTATCTTACATAATTATTGTATAGTAACCTATTTCTATTTGTATTCATATTTAAAAATAAATATATATTTTTCACCAAATTAAATCGTTTCTGTCGTTGTAATTTTATTGAAAACGTCAATTAATTGTACAGCCAAGTATATTTTTACGTTCAAAGAGGGGGCGATAGAATTCCATCAGTGGAATAATACCTGTTCCGCGCAGGCGTGTACGGCCGATACGACATCCAAACAGGCCTACGTGCTTACTACGCATGACAGTAGGCCTATAATTCATGTGACCAAACATCGTATAATTTCGATGAGGATTTTTAATAATAGTGATCAGTACTGATCCTTTCTGTCTCATCTTAAATAAATTACAATTTATATGAGTGATTTTCGCTATAATGAATTATTCTAATTAGCATAGGTATTATTCACAGTTTTTTCAATTAAAATATTCCATCAGGACATAACGAAAAATGCCTCTGATTAAGATGCCATGGTACTGTGAGCAACAATGAACAAATATTTCGCCTTTAATAATATGTCAGGTGTGTCACGTAATTTACAGAAGATTGGTTTTATTTGAATAAAAAGCCAAAGTTAGGTCCTGTGTATTCGTTAAAAGCATTTTGAGTGTAATCAATATAAGTAGGTAAAAAAAGGAACATTTTTGCCTATCCAGGCTGTTATATAAATGAGAACAAAATGATAGCTCTTTTCTTTGACAAATGCCACTGTAACTTAAGTAACTTTCTACAAAAGCAAGATTTTAGAAAAATGGTAGTTTGAGATGTCAACCATTTCCGACAAAAAAAATCATGAAATAAGATTAGTATACTTTTTCTTCGTTATTCGTTATTTTTCCACATTAACCATCCATCCATTCCAATCCGCTATTTATTTTGCTGATTACAGTTACAGAACCTACTAAAATAAAACGAAGACAAACTTTTAGTTAACAGAAATCATCACGGGTGAGAGTTTAGTGATTACTGAAAGTAAATGAAATAGCTGAGACTAGTTGTATCAGAACTATGCTATCAATTAGCTGATGTAATAATAACGAACAACTTGGCCTCGCTTCAAAGGCTTCAGACTTAGTTCCTACTTCTATGTTACGGTAATCTATTCGCTGATTACTGTAGACGATAATGCTTGGGAAGTTGACTGTTCTGCTTAGATTTGAAATGTACCCTCCCCGCCCAAATAAATAAATAAATAAACTGAGATGGAATAAAATATGTATACGTACAATCCCAAAGGAAGATCTATCATCCAGTTTTAATATGTTCCACCATCCGATTATAAATTGTTATTATTTGACAATAAATCCACTTAAACGTTCTTTTGAAGAAAGAAACGGCAACAAAAGTTCGGAAAACAATCACATGCACCTCAACACAGCAGTACTAATCCGATTTAGTGCCTGATTCGCCTCATTAACCCGAACAGTGGTCCCGTCTCTTATCCTAGCTGAGCACAGTCTTTCGGGGTTGCGTCACTTTCGGGGGATAATAAAATCGATACCGGAAGGTAAATCACGTTCCTGCAATCTGCAGTCTTATAGAAATGTAATTATCCATCAATACATGTTTTATTTTTGCTGCTTGTTTTATTTTTTTGGTCTTTTTTTTCTCTGTTAAAAAATATTTAACAGAGAAAGTATTAACTCGGGATCTTAAAGCAAACTGTTTTATTAAGATTTTTATGTTTCGGTTGAATTTGTAAAAAATGCTCACTCAGTCTTTCTACTTATATATAGTTAGGCTTTACTGTTTCAGTGCTGCAGGTTATTTTGTTACCAGCATTTTTCTGGCTATTTGTTTTATTGCTTCCCGTACAACAAACTCGTTGTTATGATGTTAAAACTAAAAATTCGTTCTTGCTTTTATTTCAACTGCACAAATAAAATGGCTGCCACCACCCACAGACCTTAGCTACAAATGTGATAGTTTATAGATATAACTTTATGTATCACTTTAAGTAATGACTTTATGGAATCACTTTACGTATCAAACCACTTTATGGAATCACTTTATGAAAAGTTCTTGAAACTCTTGAACAGGCAGAGATCCGTTTATTATCTAATTGACTATCCACACACCCAGATTTCTGTTATCTTTCTATCCAGGTGCCTAAATGAAACGCTGTTTAAACGCTGTTTAGACATGAGCAGGCTGAAGCCATATACATTAACATTTATTTCTTGAGCAAATGCTTCAGTCCAAAGTGACGTGCAGTTGAGAATACAGGGTGAGACAGTCCCAGCAGAAGCTGAGGCCCAACAGTACCATCGCTCTGCTAATCGACGACCTCGATCATGAGCACAGGACATAACAAAACTAAACAAAGTGCGGCAGCTTGAGGCAGCAGATGTGCTATGCCGGTGGAATGAAAGACAGTGAGATATATCCGAAACAATCACCTGCACTCGTATAGCGTTTGAAGTTAAAAGGATGATCACTGGTCGAACAGCATGATATATCCCTCCACCAAAAGCCGCTGGCTTAGACCACTGGTGGCAGTGTTGCTCCGGGCTACCATGGATTATCTGGGATACCCTTAGCCAAAGAGGCCCGGCCGAGCAGCAGCGTATAATGTGGTTACAGTGGCCATCCGCGCATCACCGCCCACTCAGGCCGCCCACTGCGGGTTCAGCGCTGATCTGATCTCTGTGCAGGAAAGGCAGAGATCTCTGCTGACATATTAAAAGCTAATGTCCTTTTCCAGCAACAATGTGCCTCCTGGGGGCTTGACAGAAGGGGGGTGAATGGGGGGGGGGGGATTCAAGAACTAAGAACATGTGAGACCATCTGATATCAGTAGGAGAAGTGAAGGGGGGGGAGCATCCCCTCAGCAGCGGAAACAGCGACGGCAGAGAAGCCCCAGGGCTACGGTCAGCAGGGGAATCTGCCGGAGGTCCTGCGGAGAAGCCAGCAGCGTCTCAATAACATCACGGTTTCCAACGATTTACAGGAAAGAGATTAACTTTTCATCACCTCAGCACATAATTGGTTTCTGCCTGTTTTGAACAGGATCTGATGCTGTGGCATTCATAGTTACTTAATTCACTCAGTTTCAAGGATAATTATTTTCTATTTGAAAAGGTGAATTACAATAATCCCGTCATAATTATTGTGTTATAAAGTATAACTAAGGACAGAGACAGGGATGAAACATGGAATCAGACACCAAGTAGAATTAGACTTTTTCACCTCAAAAACATTTTCACATATTTATTTGATCTTAAAGGGAATGGCTAGGCATGGTATCCACATGGTATCATCCAGAAAGAGGTTGCATGCACGTATGGCCAAAACAATCATAAATTCATGCATTTTCCAACCTACTTTATCCTATTGGGTTGGAGGGGTCCAGAGCCTATCCCAGAAGCAATGGGCATGAGGCAGGAACAACCTCGGACAGGGGGCCAGCCAATTGCAAGGCACACTCACACACTGTTACCATTCAGTCACACATGCACACCTACGGGCAATTTATTAACTCCAATTAGCCTCAGAATGTCTTTGGACTGTGGGGGGAAACCGGAGTACCTAAAAAATAAATAAATAAATAAAATCTATGAGGTTGCTGTTGCCTCACACCTCTGTGCCCAGGGTTTGGGTCTCCTCCATGTTCTCCCCGTGTCATCATGGAGTTTCCTCTGGGAACGCCGGTTTCCCCCGACAGTCCAAAAACACCTTACGGTTAACTGAAGTTACCAAAGTGCCCAGGTGTGAATGTCTGAGTGAGCGGTGTGTGACTGTGCCCTGCCAGAGGTCGCTGTCCCGTCCTGGGTCGTTCCCTGCCTTGGGCCTGTAGCCCCCAGGACAGGCTCCAGATGCCCTGTGACCCTGAATAGGGAGAGTCTGAAATACATTGGAATGGTATCAAAATCGCTTATTTCTCAAGAAGAGGGGAGCAGCCAAATGTTTGACTGTCTCCGCTGTTGTTTAGCGGCGTAATTAAAGCAGAGACTTTGGGGTTTGGTACAAGGGATGCAGCAAAGCCGCTTCAGAGGGCCACTCTGATGTGATCAGCCTGGCTTTTCCCCTGGCCGGCCATAATCCCTTTGTAGACTGGAGCCATGTACCCTGCAGGCTGGTGGGAAGAGACTGGGAACACAGGGGGTGCGTCCAGGGCCACCCCAATTAGTAAGAGGGGAGCAGATACTGAGTCTCCATCAGCATTAACCCTGCCTGTGAATCAGGCTGCACCATAATCACATTGGACCGGCGTTACATCTTCATTAGTCGGCCACGTCGCAGGAATGCCTAGCTTTGATCACCGGCACTAATGCAGCCGGTGTGCAGTCTGCAGACACGTCAGGATAAGGGGATGGCTCCAGCTGTATCGGGAAGGGATAGACACAGGAGGCGTTGTGAAATCCTGGAGGACTGAGCCAGCTTCTTAGGGACATGATTATGACATCGTCACCGTTTCAGATAAATACAACTCATTGCCGCGGTGTAAAAGAACGTTGGGGTTTGTTTAGTTATGTAGCATGTTTAAGTTCTCTCGTTCTGTGCGGATATCACATTTTTGCTAGGGGGGCGGGCATAATTACTCTCATTAATATTAATGCACTTATATTGACAGGGTGAAAAAGTTACCGGTCAAAGGTGTTATTAGGAATAGTTCACACGGAAAAACTGGTTTTGAGATAAGTACAGTGCGTACAATCATATCACAAAACACATCTGAATTTCGATGAAATAGTTTTTCCATTTTTCTTTGTGTGTGTGTGTGTGTGTGTGTGTGTGTGTGTGG
>JAODKE010000015.1:19616080-19628191 GCA_026779605.1 Mormyrus hasselquistii
CCTGCTTGCGGTGGTGTTTGTGTTATGTGTTGGGGTTTGGTGCTGGTGGGGTTGGTGGGTTGGTGGGTGGGGGGTGTACGGGTCGTGTAGACCCTTAATGTTATTACTTCTTTGTAATCTCACACCTTTTCCGATGTGTCGCATATCGGGATTTAAAAAGTCAAGAGATCGGTTAATCACCATGGATTGTATACCTGGGTGCGATAAATGTTCTGAATTAATTATATATCAGAGCACTTACCACTTATTGCAGTTTAAGAACAGTTTAAGCACAGAATGGTTTTTAAAACTATTTTAAAGGGACATGCATATAAAAAAACCCTAACGTTCGTCAGGAAGTATTTGACGAACTATTTAACAATCCAGGCAATCATATATTAAATAGATTTTTAGGAGCAGTTTTCACGTCAGCTTGCCTGCTATTACAGGTGGCGATACAATTTTAAACTTTAAACCCGGACTACAGAAGACACTTCCGCTACAATCTTCTTCAACTTTTGGGGAAAGAAGAGTGTAAATTCTGCCTCGTATCAAATGGAAATTGGGGGTTAGGTGTGAGAATTCACATGGAGCTAACATGTTTAAAAACTGCATGTGGTCCAACGGTAGCTGTTGGGCAATCCAGTAGGGAAAATGTGGGTCATTTTGTCTTGGGATTTTTTAGGGTAGGCTATTGTAAAATTCCCCTGGTGCATTTTGTTTGTGGTTCATGGGCCCGCAGTTCATCTAATAGTCATTAACATCCATTAGAATCGTTTGAAGTGGTGGAACTCCTTTGTCCCTTTGCAAAAGGTTTAATATGAAATACAATGACTTCTGACGCCAGGACAAGATGAGTAAAACGAGTCTCACAGAGGCCACCGTGTGGAATAGCCCCTCAATGGTAATGGAGAATTCCAATCAATTCGTTTTAACGCGTTTTTCAGGAAATAGGATGGTTCCTGTTGCCTCGGGAATTCAAAAGGGACCTGATAGTTTATTTGAAGGACCCATACGAGTCAAGTGCCATCTGTAAACAGAAGTTTTAAGGGGGATTTTCAAGTGGAAGAACTCTTCGCTGTTTACTTCGCCACAACAAGTCACATCTGCCGTCTCATACATTCACAAATCACAAAGGAAATGGTCCAAAGACCTTAGTAAACTAACCTAAAATATGCCAGCCCGACGTCAAAATCACTCCGTTCACGTGATGAGAGAAAAGGATTTAAACTTCGCAATGTGATGGTGAGAAGTCCCCCATTCTCACACGACTGGCGTGAAAACAGGAAAGTGCTACTTTTACCATCTCATTCTGACGGGGTGAAAACTTCCAGGTTTTTAAGCGAAAAGGATTAGCTGAACACACTTACGTGCCGAGAAACAAAATAGTCAATTAGTTTATTTATGAATGTCACCCGAACGTTACCCATAAAACTGCATCCTCACCTGTGTCTCAGCCCCTACGATGATTTTATTTTATCTGTGCGTTCTGGTTAGTTTTTGGGAAGCGGATGAAAAATAAAATCGTATGGTTATGAAACACGATAATCGTAATTAATTGATGTACCACAGCATATGATTAATATCATACTATGTCTTAAGTAGCCTACGAAATCATTCACATGCTAATAGTAATAGTAACGTGAAATGACAAACGGGCTGAACACCTGTGTTTTTCTTTTGTATGAGACAAACAAATATGCTAGTTAAGTAAAATTTAAAGTATAATTTGATTTATATTTTTCCGTGTGATATGTATCAGTTAAAATGGTGATTTTTGAGTAGATTATAAACAATTTGCCGCAACATTTTGAGTTAATTCTGCTCGACGGAAATACCGGCACATCTGATGCTCTATTTAAATTGCCTAGTTAAATGCAATTTGTTCTTTATGTTTGGATGGCGGTGGGGGGGGGCGAATCTGTTGTGCGAATTGACGTTGCACTTCACACACATTGTTACTACTTTCTATTCACATTAACCAAAAGAGCCACTGTTCACGCTCCCGATGATGTACCATCAAATATGCTGAATTCATTCATTCATTATTGTTTTTATTAAGCATATTATTATTATTATTATTATTATTATTATTATTATTATTATTATTATTATTATTAATAACGACAACAGCCATCATCGCTAGGGTCTACCGTTAGGCGCATGAGCCCCGGTTCTTTTCAGTGGTATATAGCCGAATGTTTTTGTCTCAGAAACTTAATTTTGTGTCATCCAGTGATAATAGTGTTTATATAGTGTTTAAGTGCTGCAGAGTGGAACTGTAGAACCGTAGTAATTTACTGCACACATAGGCCTATTTGATGCCGAGGAGCTCAGGCAACACAACCAATATGACAGCCAAAGAACAAGCCTGCCTTGTCAGCTATTAAACAATAACTATATTTCTCCATCCTAGTAATATAATTTTATGTCATGCCTTCTCCCGTTTTCTTCACTTTATTCCCTGACTAAATGGCAATAATTTATAAGCACAGAGATAATATCTTATTTCGATTAAAACTCATCTTTGAATTACGAGGTATTGCTTGTGTCCATATAAGTCCAATTTTATTAAGCAAAAATTGGCAAAATTAGCTTGATGAACATTTAGTTCGGAGCTCAGAATTGTGTGTTGCGTGAGTGTTTCGCGGTGGTTTTTAAAGTTCCTCAGGCTCTGCAGATCACACGGTGATAGAAACAAGCTGCTTTTGTAATTCACATTAATACGATTAGGGTTAGTTAGAAGATCAGAAGAGTTGAACTTTTACAGTAAAATCATTAGAACCACAATAAAGCAGTTATTATGATAACTGCCATGATTTAGTCGGACCACAGTTGAATTGTGAAATTACAAATAAATATACTTGAAAGGAAAAATGTCCGGAATTGAATCATTTAATTTAATTTTACGGTGGAGTATGTTATTTTGAGACTTTGATACGTCAGTTTATTGGAGGGAAGTAAAAGTTAACACTGTAAAGCAGAGTTACAGCCAGCACGAGGATCAATGGCAAAGGATAATGTTTGTGTGTGTCTGTGTGTGTGAGCTGGTATCGTTATGGACAAAGAGTCCCCATAACGTGATAAATATTCACTGGTTTCCTGGTCCTCATAAGGGAAAACTCCATTTTATGAAAATCGGTGACTGCTTGAAAAAACTAAAAATGCAAAAACTCTTGTATTTTGTTTGGTTACTTATGGTTATGGTGATGGCTGGGTAGGTAGTTAAAGTCGTCATAGTTAGCATTAGCATTTTTCCCATAGAAATGAATGAGCGATCCACATAAAGATAGGTATACCCGACTGTGCGTATGTATATGTGTGTGTGTGGCCATGTATATATTACATTGTGGGGACCAAATATCCCCACAATGTGATAAAACCCTGTTAGCTGTTAGCTTGACATTGTGGGGACATTTTTTTCGGTTGCTACAAGCGGAAAATCAATTTTGTAAATCTCTGTGAATGCAATCAAAACAGTAAAAGTATTTTGTTTGGTTACTTATGATTGTCCATAACTGGGTAAAGGGTTATGCTCATAAAAAATGAATGGAGAGAACACCCGAACAGAAATGAATGTGTGTGTGTGTGTGTGTGTGTGAGAGAGAGAGAGAGAGAGAGAGAGAGAGAGAGATAAGGAGCGACTTATGTTTACAGTTTCTTTATTGATATGGTACTTAGTGGTATAGACTGTAAATATTCTTTTCAAAGTGCTTTGATATGGGATCTGTAGATCTATCTCGGACTAGATATTTGATATTATGGGATGTGCCCCGGATGTTTTCAGAACCTAGAAATGCCTCGGACAGCAACTAACATTATAACATCATTATGAAAAGCTGTGCTAATTCATTTACATGGATTATGAACCTATTAATCACCACTTATTGCCCAATAAAAAGCAAGTGCCTCATTCACTTTCCAATATTGAATTTTTATGGCTCTCGGGGGTGTCAGTGGAGAGCATGAACATTAATTCTTAAAAGAGAAACCCTTTTAGCTTCAAATGTCAGCTTACATCTGATAGTGTAAACTGTGGACAGCTTCAGAGCAGAGACCGGAAGCACTGCAGCATCTTTTGTGTTAACGGCGCTCCCTCAAAGCCCAGGACGTTTGGCCAGAGATGCACAGGCCGTGTTTGTGTGCCCTAAGAGCGGAGATACAGGACCGATTCCTGCTCATCCCCTTCCCCCGACCGCCCGTCTGAACAGGCCCTGAGGAGTCAGGGATAGGCTCCCATGAAGTGAGGTGCCCAGGGGGCCATCGGTCCAGCCGTCGCCCCAGGCACCTAGCCCAACTTTCTGTTTGCGCACATTTCCCCAGGTGTTGGGTCATTCTTAGCTGTGCAAACAGGAAGCGTGTGAAGGGCCACACAGCCATAGCAGTACCCCTCAGCAGCGATACGCTGCGCTCACCCTGGACACTGACAGATCTAGAAGCTCATGTCAGATCATGAAATCTATCCAGTGTGAGGGGAAGCAGCAGCTTTTGTAGCCCCATGAAAACATGTTACTGGTGCCACCAACCCAGTGATGTTCCAAGTTCTTTAGAGCCCCAGGAATCATCCTATCCCCCCCCCCCCCCTTTATGGTGCCCCTGAGGGGAGGTGAGTGACATTCCTGATGGACAATCCTTACATTTGTCTTAAGTTACCTGGCTAAGGAATAAAGTCTGCTTTGTGAAGATGTCTGTTGACTGTTCTTGTTTTTTTGTAGCTTTGAAGAGTAAAACCCCAGTTACGCACCGTTTTCCACTTGCCTGTGTAATGCTGGATTCCCTCACCTACAGCTCTGCAACAAGAAAAATACGAAAAACCCAGGACTACATAAATCGCATTTTCAGCAATGATGATGTATGTTTTAATGCCTTTTAAAAATAATTAGATATACAAATTGCAGTACACTGATATTGAAGCATTCAGTGACAAACTCATTTAATGACTTTGTGTTATTGAAATCGTAGGACCATCTGTGATTGGAATGTTCTGGAGGCTTATTTATCATTGTATTAAAACGAAATGTACTTTGTTGAACATCGTTTCAAACTAATTTATTCAAATATTAATAACACAATACCGACACTGTGCCAGAAACGGGAAACGACATGACATGTCAGACTGAATATGGACAGTCTCTACAGAGTATATATATATATATATATATATATATATATATGCGCTATACAAATTAAAAAAAAAACAGGAGGTAAGAGTGAATTATGTTCTCTTAAGTTTAGTTTTGCTTTCTTTTACTTGCGTAGCAGACTAGACTTTTACGAGAAGTTGTTCTGGCTGTGTAAATTGCCCAAATGTTCTTCATCATAATACCACTTGCCTGCTTATAATAGAGCTTCACATGGGCTGCAGATGAAAGTAGACATCATGTGTTTGATTTTGTGGCAGTTTTTGATGCCCTTTGACATGAATGTAATATATGTCACGGATGGACTGCGATCAGCTGTAATACTGTAATGCCATATAGGTTGTTCTGGACAAATAACTATTTAATAAGCTAACCTTAGAAATTCTGCATGTCTTGTATTTAACCAATTTGTATATTTATTTGTGCTATTGTTATATCCGCCTAAATGTAGCTACTTTACATTTAGTTTACGCCTATAGTTTGTCAGATAACGACTCACTCAGTGAGTTAATAACTACTTGTCATTATATTACCGTAAATTAAATTATATTTAAGTTTTACTAGAACTATGGCGACATCGTGTGGAGAGTTTTAGTATTGCCAAAAACAACGAACATGCTTATAAAAGCGAACAGGGCGCCGTTAGAGATTTTGGGGGCGATAAAATCACATCATACTGGGCCCCCCACATAGACCAATCCAATTATGTTCAAGATTTTTGTTTAATTGTCACAATAACCGTGAATTAGTTACGTACTGCCACATGTTCGTTTATCACTAATTATTCTATATTATATTTGTTCGTGATTTGTACTTGAATAGTAACTCAATTACTAAGTTACTTGTGCCCTGAAGTGAAGTGTTACCAACTATTCACATCAAACTATCCATCCATCATTCCATTATCGTAACTGCTTAATCCAAACTGGAGTCGCGGGGCGGAGCCTATCCCGGGAACATCGGGCCCAGGAGGGAAGCAACCCTGGGTGGGCGCCAACACACCGCAGCATATCAAACCATGATATGTAATATAATATAATATAATAATATACAATATTATCAGAGCAAATTATGTCTAAAATTATATTTTAGCTTGCATTAAGTTTAGAACCACACGTTAAAAGGACAACTGCCTATTATCCTTTTTTTTGAGGGGGGGTAATTCAATTCCCTGGCTGTACCAAAATAATTCAGTTTACCAGTATATGTCAGGTGGTAGAAAAGGCAATGGCAATGCAAAAAAGCACTGTGGTGTAGGAGCTGTCTTGATGTGGAAATTTCTATTAATCCTACACCCCTTCCATTATGGTAAATGGGCTTTGTTACTTAGCGTTTTGTTTACTAGACACAGTACTCAGAATTGTCTAGTATGATCTTTTGAAATATTATATTCTTGAACAGGGCTTGTCAATCCTATAGAGAACAGAAGTGGCTGCCTAGAGCGCCAACTTCTGAAGGATGCTTATGGCAGCCAGTTTCATGGGCTGAGACAAAATGGACTTGGCTGGCCCTTGAAGTACTCATACCCTCTGCAGTACTGGGACAGAACAGCTAAGTGATATGTGCGAAGGGAGAAGGTGTCAAGAACGCTTTGTGGCCAAAAAAAAAACACGCACACATATAAACAACATTGTAAGAATCACGATTAATGTGGCTGACACATACAGTTGGCAGCGAAGCTTGCCATATTCGAAAATTAAACCATCCATCCTTATTCCAAGAATTAATCCTAGTCAGAGTCGCTAGGGATAATTAACCCCGATGTGTTAATGTGTTACATACCCCCAAAAGGCAGTGTAGTGGAAAAACACTGACTATTAGTTTAAAAAGTATTTTAGTTGAGCAATAATTAGTTTTGTCTGGGTAACTCATTATCAGATTTATTGTTCGGGTCACCGAGTAATGTTACTCATTTAAAAGGCCAGAATGAAGATTAAAGAAACATGTACACTGAAAATTAGGACAATTACAAATATTAATGTCCATCTACAAACATTAACAAGAAAACAACAGTTTATATTACCTATAGGCCTACCATTATTTTTAATTATCTGGGTTTTCTTAACACTATGTCGTTCGTAAGTTCTATGTTTTAACATAGAACTGTACATTCATCAAGCTTCCTTGGGCATGTAGTCCAATTTTCTGTTGTTTTTATTCTTGCCTTTTTTTATTTATGCTTAAATTATGTCAATGGGGTGGAATGGCGGCGCAGGGCTATAGTACTTTGCCTCACACCTCTGAGACCAGGGTGGAGTTTTCATGTCCTCTCCATGTCGTCGTGGAGTTTCCTCTGGTTACCGCCATGGTCGAGACTTGTTAAATTGAAGTGGTGAAGTGGAGTTACCCAAGGAATTCTGTCATTTTCTTTTGGAAAGATGATCGGGACTTTCTACTGATAAGCTCGTCTATAAAAACGTTTTAATGAGACTATTTATTCTTTAGATGAAATGTCGGACATGCCGGCAGAAACGTTAAACCTATAAAACCTATAAAATAGCGTAATCATCGTTAGGGGGCGCTATAGCATAGCGCTGAACATAGGTTCAATGTTCGAATCTCTTCAAAATAATTTGAGGATTATGGTTTTGACGTGGATCGGCAAAAAATTAATCAGTGGCATAAGAAATTACTATGCTAGATGGTAAATGTTTTTTGTGAATATATAATTGTACAAGCATGGAAATAGAAACGTGGTTGTTAACTGGCCATTTATTTCAGGGTTTGGATAAAGCTACACTTTAACGAGACCATAAGCTTTTTTATAAAAACTGTTTAGCTGAAGGTGTACTTTTGAAGTACGTCAAAGATTTCGTATCTCTGTAGCTCATGGGTTTAATGGTCTTGGAATAAAAAGATCCAGGATTCATGACGTCGTCGTGGTCTAAAAGGGAAATTGACCAAAAACATAAACTGCTCACGATCGTCTAGCAGCGAGGATTCGGTGATCTCCCCGCAGTCTAGATTTCATTGCAATTCATTATTATTTTTAGTTATCACATTTTTGTTAGCATCTAATAAAGAAAAAAGGACACCTGCCACTACACGTATTTATCAAATTCCCCAGTTTTACTTGTTTTTTAAGATTATCAGATTTTAAACACCTTAAACTGATCATTTTAATGCCACCAAATACTTTTGTTGGGATTTTGCTGTGAAAACCTAGACTCGCTCCTACGATCGAAATACTGCATGGGTTCCAAAGATTTCAACACCGCGACATGATACCTGTTCTTTGCTAAGGGATGTTTCGCTCTTTTGCGGGAAAGATCACCTTTCTGTCTTTCTTTCACACTTTTGTGTGCCGATGAACACTGATTAGCGTGGCGTCCTGTCTGGTCCGCAAGCAATAGCTGTGTATCTGTAGCTGTGTAGCCACTTTGGTGTGCCCGTAACCTGTAACTGTTTAGTCTCCCGCATCCTGTCGAGGCACTTCGGCGTATCCGTTGTCTTGCCGTATTGTAACATTGTATTGTAACAAGAGATTATACCTTTGTTTCTTACCGCAGTCTATTATTAACAGAATTGTTAAATCGTCTCTAATGCAGTGCCAGATTTGAAATTGCAGGCAGCAGACAATTTAAATGCTACCTGAGAGTTAGGAGAATTGAATGATAACTGTGGTATGATATGCAGACTCCACACACAAAAGCAGAGATGGCAATCCAACCCCTAACCCTGGAGGAGAGGCAACAGGATGATGATGATGATGATGATGATGATGATGATGATGATGATTGGTGTTGTTGTTGTATGTCGGCTCAGTGGGTAGTGCTGTCAGTGTTGCGTGTATGCCCCGTGATGGACTGGCATCTCGTTCATGACGAACCCCAACCTCGTGCCCTATGCTCCCTGGCATATGCTTACATCAGTCTCGTCCCATGATAAGCGTTTGAAAAATGAATGGAGAGTAAATGCTACAAGCTACCGCCAAATTTTAGCACGTTTACATTCCAGAAAGTATTTCTGCTACTTTGGGTAGAAGTCATTGCTAAGTCGTCAATGCAAAGCGCCAGCTAAGGGATAGGCTGCTGCAGACGCTGACTTGGAAGCTTCGCAAAGCACCATGTGCCTGATCTAACCTTTCAGACAGGTATCGGTGTCCAATCAGAGTGACTCAGCCAGGTGTCACTTGGCTCTGGCTCTCATTCGCCCGTCACTTCGCCGACCGTCCAGCACATCGTAACACGTGTCAGCTCCGTGGACTGTGGATCTCCTCTCCAAGTGTCTTTAATGCTAAAACCACTGTCCAGCCACCGTTTTCTGTATGAATCATTTACTTTAAAATGCACTGAGGAGTGCATGAGGAAGCACTAACTTTTTTCCCAGGACTTTTCAATCCGATCTGGCAGACAATGTTTCCGCCGGGTGGAAAGCGCTGCTTCACTATAGAGTCTTTAGTGTCTAAGGAGTCTCCAAAGCCGACTGAGAACCACATGCTGCCACCCGTTTTAAATTATCCCAGCTCGACAGAGGCCTTCATGAACAGACTGCAAAGTCCAGCGAGTATTTCGTTAAACTCGAGCCCGGAATTTGTCTACCCCGAGACGCTGAGCTATCCATCACTTACAGTACACCCTCACCAGCTAGGGGGGCCGCACATGCAGCACCCGTTCTTTGGAGTACAGCAACGCGACCAGCTCACTTTCTATCCATGGGTCATACGGAACAGATTTTTCGGACACAGAGTTCAAGGTAACGGAAAACCCAGTCACCTTCTCTTTGACTTTGCATTATGATGTTTTTGTGGCGATCCCACGTCCCTTGAATTGCATTAGGCGCCGCAGTGGTGGAATAATATAGTAGGCGATATTAAAATGTGGGTAAATCACATTTGAATAATGGCAGATGTTGCTGCAAGAAGAGACGAAAATATAGAAATAAACTAAACGACTACCGTTGACCTCTTTACGTGAAAAGTATAAATGTTTTGGATAAAAGTAACAGTTTTAATTTTAACAACTGTGTAAAGACGCACGTAGTGCATTAACGACAACATGATTTTTTCCCCCTGAAATATAGAATAGAACGTACTGTAAATAACCGAATGCATCCTTGCAGTTCCAGTGTTTAAGTACGACGGTTGTTATACTTCAGATTTACGTAAAAATCTGAAACTTAAAGATGCTTTTGAACAATGTATTCTGACACAGCCCAACTGCATGAGAACATAATACATTTTATTCAAAAGAAAGGGTTACTTTTATATTGTTTCGATGCATATAACTTACGGGATAGCGCCTGAAAAAAATCTTAACAGAATATAGCCATATTTTTAATTTATGTTTTATACAACAGGCTAATGTGAATTCTGAACAGGTATCTAAGCGATCGTGAAAACTTTTGTCTTCGTTTTTTGATAGAAAAGACAACAACAAAGTGTTACTGTGTTATTTCATAAAAAGAGGGATAATCATTAATAATCAGTAGCGAAGTTCACACGTGCGAACAATTCGCCCGCAGTCAAGGCTGCTCCGGAAACGAGTTGATGCAAGTTTGATAAAGGACTTTTGCCAAAAGCAGCGATGAAACAGTGCGATTAGCTTCAGTAGAGTGGTAAGATGAGTATTTTATAACGTACTTACAGCAATCACACACGCACACCCATTCATTCTTGAATTCAGTCTGCCGGACAAAAATAAGTTTGGGTCAATTAGAGTTTATTAGAATTGATTAACATTTGATTAAGAAAAACAGTCACATGTAAGAAAGTGTATAATTGTACACGTTCCATATATGGCTATAGTATTTCATCCAACCCTTTTTTAATCCCCTTGTAATTGTGTGAAATAGCTGGGGAACACGTTAAATAGGTTAAATAAATCAAAATACACTTGACAAATAATTGTAATGGTCAATAATGTATTTTCTTTGGTCACTATATTTACCTGATTTAGATCGAGCCAGCGGCCTTCCTTCTTACTGTTTGGATTAATAATAAATTATCAAATTGTGATGGTTTTCACACACTTTCGTTTATTATTCTGCGCTCTGTTTAAACAACATCAAATCAATTTATATCACATAATAGACACATTAAATTTAGGCTAATTACTGCAATTTGGTTATTATTTTGTGCAACATCATGAAATTATAGTAATTAATTTTATAATGGTCGAGTAGAAATACAATGGTAATATAGCATAATGCTTTAATCTCCGCTCTGTTCATTAAGATGTAGTGAAGCGGAGAAAGCAGTGTTTGGGAAATAGTTGGCTATTTTCTCTCCGCATAGTCAATTTGTAAAGAAAATATTGTCTTTACCGAAGACGGGGGTATTTCGCCTTTAATTACTCCACATTCCTACCCTCGCTGATTTACAACTGCCATTCGAATATAAATTACCTCGGATGGCGAAACTGGTTGCGTTTATACCCTTTACAGCACGTTTCTCCCAGAAAATTACTTTATACACTGAACCCTGTATATTTTACGGAATTTATCCGGTATCACAGAATCTGGTAACCTGCACTTTGTAAAATATTCATAATAGTAAAATTTGATTACAAATTATAGAAACTATAAAAATATACCAAAAGTATGTTTATAGGCCTATAAAAACGTTTTTATGTTTTGGAAAATATTTTATGTTTGGAAACCAAAATGTTACACGATTATCGTACAATGAACGTTTAAAACATCATTTGATTTCGCCTTCAACTGAAACTGTAAACTAATGAAAACTTCAGTCAGAAAATCTTAGTTTTCTAAAATTTATTTTACATTTACTTTGTTTATTGGAAATCGTTGTTTTTTGTATTGAGGTTTCTGTATATTAAGGCTTCCATAATTATGTCGCATTGACCGATTATAGACATGGCGCAATTTGGCAAAACGGTGATACAACCTCAGAAATCAGCTTTTATAAATAAATAAATTAAATAATAATAACAATAATAATAATAATAACAATAATAATATAATAATAACTGCGGTGGACTGGCGACCTGCCCAGGGTGTACCCTGCCTCTCGCCCGAAGATGCTGGGATT
>JAODKE010000015.1:19639329-19671864 GCA_026779605.1 Mormyrus hasselquistii
ATAGATAATGGATATACAGTAGTGTATATTGCCAGTATGTCAGTGTTAGCATGTTCCTGTGGTATAGATAATGGATATACAGTAGTGTATATTGCCAGTATGTCAGTGTTAGCATGTTCCTGTGGTATAGATAATGGATAGTGTATATTGCCAGTATGTCAGTGTAAGCATGTTCCTGTGGTATAGACAATGAATAGTGTATATTACCAGTATGTCAGTGTAAGCATGTTCCTGTGGTATAGACAATGAATAGTGTATATTACCAGTATGTCAGTGTAAGCATGCTCCTGTAGTATAGATAATGGATAGTGTATATTGCCAGTATGTCAGTGTTAGCATGCTCCTGTAGTATAGATAATGGATATAGTGTATATTACCAGTATGTCAGTGTTAGCATGCTCCTGTGGTATAAATAATGGATATACAGTAGTGTATATTGCCAGTATGTCAGTGTTAGCATGTTCCTGTGGTATAGACAATGAATAGTGTATATTACCAGTATGTCAGTGTAAGCATGCTCCTGTAGTATAGATAATGGATAGTGTATATTGCCAGTATGTCAGTGTTAGCATGCTCCTGTAGTATAGATAATGGATATAGTGTATATTACCAGTATGTCAGTGTTAGCATGCTCCTGTGGTATAAATAATGGATATACAGTAGTGTATATTGCCAGTATGTCAGTGTTAGCATGCTCCTGCGGTATAGATAATGGATAGTGTATATTGTCCATTGATGTGACAGATGAAAACTTCGATCGCGTTACGGAACCTGAAAACATTAACACATTTGAAAGATATTTTGCACGTTTAATAATTTTTCCCCACTATTGGGGATTTTGATTTTTTTCACCCCCCCAATACACATGCAGACAAGTGCAGATGTTACGCAGAACTTCTATTTCATGTTCCCTTGCTAATAATCTAAAATCTGAATATCTGGTTTTCCGTTTCATAGTCTCCTGGGTAGAAACAGATGGCCATATTTGTCATCCATCTTTCCATCTTCTGTACATTCTGCACCTGCTTGTCCGACGCAGAGATGCAGGGGAGACTGGAGGCTGCGGGCGCAAGACAGGAAGACAAGAAGCAGCCCAGGACGGGGAGCCGACCCATCTCAGGACACACTCACACGCCGTTCCTCTCACACACGCGCACCTACGGGCAATTTGTCATCTCCGATTCACCGTACCATGTTTTTGGACTGTAGGGGGAGACTGTAGGGAGACTCCACCCACACTCAGATTCGAACCCAGGTCGTAGAGGCGTGAGGTGACAGCGTGCCACTGCGCTGCCCCGCGCTTTTCAGTCCCCTGGGTGCTGCCCGGGCCGCCACTCACGTGCTTGGCTGCGATTCTGGATGTGCCCACCACGTTTCCACTGCTGTCCAACACGTCGATGCCCTCCTTCAGCTCGGTGTGCCTCATCAGCCCCACGTTGCAGATATTAGCGCTGGCTGTGGAGGAGAGAACGGTCACCGAGGCAGGTTGGGACTAGCGGGAGTGGTGGTGGAGAAATATGAGGGGGTGCGAGGGGGAACAAGCACCGCCCATAAAGGAGCAGAGGGGCAATAAAAATGGCTAAAGGGAACTGGGGGTAATAAAGATGAATAGGGAGAAACAGAGGGGTAATAACTACTTGCTGTACAGGGGAGCGGTATGGGGGAGGAGATATGACATGCAGACAACCTGGCAGGATGTGACATCACAGGATATGACGCAAAGGCAAATTCATTATACTCACTAAATGCCAGGTTATGATAGAAATATATGCAAAGCTGTGGCCTGTACTACGAAGAGGGGTTACTGGCTTATTGGGGTAACTTTTCGGATTTAAGGTAGTCTGGGCAAAATGTAAGTGAACGGATATTAAGTCGATTTAAACTGTGGTACCTTAAATCCGGCAAGTTACCACGATAAGCCAGTAACCCCGCTTCGTAGTACAAGCCGTCGATAGACAGAGAGTAAGATTAGTAAGAAGGGGCTGCGAGAGAGAAGCTGAACACGGGGGAAAGGAGGTTCCATGAGGAAAAACCACATTCTGCAGTGTCTGGTGTTTCTGGACTGGCGACTTTCACAAGCTTGAGATGAATTTTAAAGCATTTAAGTCTGAGTCATTCAAAAGAAAAACACAAAAGAGATGCAGTAAATGTTAATAGAAACAAGTGCACAGCGTTCAACTGCTATGATAATACTGACAACACTGATTCCAAACTCTGATTCCAGTTGTTCTGACAGACAGAGTCCTGGTCTGTCTGGTGAAAGTCATTCCCCATCGATCTTCATGTATAAATGAGGCACTGAAAAACAAATGCTGTTCTTCGCTTAATGCACTTAATCTGTTGTTTTAGCCCTTTAATGTGAGATAAAAGGTACTAATACAAACTAGTACAAATAAACAAGGGGGGAAAAAAAACAAACAATTATAGCCGAGCTAGTAACCACAGCGGGGTAATTAGGCAGCTCGTTTGCTGCCTCCGTGACCTAACGACGTGATGATTACCAGAAAGGCCTGGGGACGGGAAAACCTGCTTATTTTATTAAGAGGACGGCAAACAATTTAATTACAGCTGAGCAGCCAGGGACGGTGTCCTGGGGAGACACCTGTAACCCCACCTAGGGGAGGACAGGAGAGAGAGGGAGTCCCATGGAGCGGTAAAAGGGTAAAAAAAAAAATAATAAATGAAATGTCTGTAACACAGGAGTCTAACTAAAAAACCAGGTGCACCTGATACATGGACAACAACTGAAAGAACAATAACTGACCAAACTAACACTGGGAACTAACCGACGAAACGAATGCAGCACTAGAAGTTAACTGATGAAACACAGGGAGCCGACCGGCAGAATCAGTGGAACTAATCGCAAAGTAGCAGCTAACAGAAACCTACAATGTGACATGTAGCTGACGATCCGTGGCCGCTAGTGACACGGCTGGGGGGTGGGGGGGCGCACATACCCACAGCTGGAAAGGGGACCAGGCGCTGGACCATGACTCGTGTGGCTGGGCTGAACCTGGCCGCTCTCTCAATCAGCATGTTTAGGCCCACCTAGGAGAACACGGACGAAGAACCGCGGCCTTAGTTGCTGAACATAACAGCTGATCAACAGGAGTCTGGTTACAACCAAGCACTGGTTTGTCGGCTTATCCAAGCTGTATTTTCATGTACTGAATAAAATACAAGTAGCTTAGTGCCTGATTCAAAAGTTATGCTATACTAATATATACTATACCACAAAGAAACATTTCTTTAAAATAACTGTGCAGAAAACCACCACCAAATAATATTCACGATCGATGATTGGAATGCTTGCCTAAACAAATCCGCCAATCAGGAGGCTGTTAGTATATAAATTTTTCTAAGTACACAGTACAGTCTTCACACACATAAGGAAGCAGTGTGTAGATCTTACAGGACGGGTCCAATCCTTGACGTTTCTCTCCACAAATGAAACATCTCACTTCCATGCACCACTCTAACCCCGTCTCCCGTTTCCCCTCAGCTGGGTTTACAAAAAGACAGCCAAGGAACCCAGAGCTACCTCATCCTGTCAGTAGGTGGCGTCACTGCTGACAGTAGTGGGATAGATCAGGGGCGAGGAGCAGGCAGACAGAGGCAAAGACGAAGACCCGGCCCTGCCATCCGCCGTCATGAGAGCTGAGCGCCAAGTCACAAAAGGGTTGGCGGTTGTTATGACAACTGGTGCAGCAGGAAGTGAGGCCAGCTTTGCGGCAATCAAAAATAAACCTCACCTTGGGAGCAGGTCATGTGGAAAACATGAAAAAAATCCTTTCCTGGTATCTTCCTACCCATGTCTCTCAGTTTATTTTTTTTTCCTTATTCCTTATACGTACTTTAAAAAAAAATCCACGCTAGTTGCACACATATGCAAAAAAAATTAACCCCATTCTGCCTTCATCACCCTTCTAGTGTGTATCTGAAATACTCGGATTATGACAAACCCCACCTTGACGCCCCGCATGGCAAATCCAACCAATGGGTGACCACACTCCAATTAAACTCGGCTTCTTTGTAAACTTCCAGGCTTGACCACCACCCATACCCAGATTCCCAGAGATACCCTCATTACCTTCCTGGGGCGGGGGGGCGAGTGGGGAGGTTGTTTTTAATTAGTCTTTGGCCCGGGAGGCTGAACAACACCAGGCATTTCTACACCCCTGTGGGTCTAACAGCCCCCATGGTGAGCGGCTAATTAGTTCCCTCTGGCTAAGCGCTGTGATCAATGGAGGTCTGCGGGCTAGCTCGGACATGCCCCCCCAAGGAGGGGGGGGGGGGTCACAATGGCTCCACCTGTGAAAGTGGAGAGGAGGTGGCACCCAGAACACCCTGACCGCCCCCTGCCCCCAAACAGCCACCTGCCATCTCTCTCTTCACCTGTCACCCCTTATTCAATAACACCTTAAAGAAAACCAGCTCGTGAGGACTCACCGCAATGGAGACTGCACTGGTTACTGCACCTATATAGCCTTGGAGAAACTTGGACGCTGGAGTGGGCTTAGGAGGACAACACAAGACACAGACATCAAAGAGAGTCTGATCACATGTTCAACAGCTGAGTGAGAGTGGTCTACTCAGTAACCATGAACATGTGAGAGGAGCATCACTGGATGACAGAAACTATGGCCATGACCCTGAGAGAGGTGGTCTACTGAAGGACCAGGGCAGTGGGAGAGGTGGTCTACTGAAGGGCCACAACCCTGGGGAAGTTGGTCTATGAAGGGCCACGCCCATGGGAGAGGTAGTCTATGAAGGGCCATGCCCATGGGGGAGGTAGTCTATGAAGGGCCACGCCCATGAGAGAGGTAGTCTATGAAGGGCCACGACCATAGGGGAGGTGGTCTATGAAAGGCCATGAGCCTGGGAGAGATGGTCTACTAAAATGCCATGACCATAGGAAAGATGGTGTTTGAAATGCCATGAATCTGAGTAAGGTCTACTGAAGGGTCATGACCATATGAGAGGTGTTAAATGATGGTGACTATTCCCATACCTTAGTGGCATTCCTGTTAGAGTAGTTCACGCAAGCGTTGTGACTCTGGTTTAACCACTAAGGAGAAATGGAAACCAGTTTTCTTGGTTAGTACCTAACCACTTATGCTGGGTAGCAAGTTTGCTGTTTTTGACCGCTTCAACCAAAGACCTAAGAAATGGCCATTTGTTACTTATGATAAGTGATAATACAGATATTTTACCAATACCGTAATTGAATAAAAAAAGAACACTCTCACGCACATTACATCATCAACCAGTAGTGAAGACCCCTGACAAATTACATGCATGGCTAGGTTGAAATATGGAGAACGAGAGTGTAACATGACACTCAAAATAACAAGACAATTCACTGCGATGCCGTGCCACCTGAGAATATGGTTTCAATAATTCCACTTATACGTAAGAATAACAGCCGAACAGATATATTACCTACCTGCGCGCAGTCAACCATTTTAATGCTATCAGACACTTAGCTCACAGCTTTGGGTAGGAAATGAAAGCAGAGCTAAGATTTATTCCACTGTAAACATTAGTATGACGTGTGTACAAAGATCTAAGCGCTTGTTTTTTTCCTCTGGGTTTTTTTTTTTCTTTCCAGAGACGAGACATGAACCCAGGTGTGACAAGGATGCTATTAGATAATTACAGCTGACACCTGACACCATATTTGGACTGGGGTTAACAGCAAAGCACAGATGACAGCCTACCTGCCAGAAGACCGTGGACCCGAGTGTCTGGTTTGGCAGGAGCAGACCCACAACCTGCAGGGAACCAAAAGAAGTGATGTCACTAGGGCCAAGACTCTGACTGGCTACTAGCATATGGAAAAAGCATGTCAACAGCATTCGGGCAACAATGCAGTTCAAGCTTACTATTGGCGTTCCAAAAGGCACATAACCTGTGAAGCCCAAAATAAAAAAGCATAAATTTCGCTTTAATTGAAAATGAATGCAACTTTGTACATTGAGACAACATGCCTGAGTCTGTTATTGCTTTAAAGCAGGAGCATTCAGGTTACCCATTGCTAGCAGGTAGAGCCACACCCTCTGGCCCTGGTCACTTACTCTCGTGACATTTGTCACGGACAGACGGCAAAGCAAAACGAACCAGCCCTGAAACATGCAATTAAGCAGATATATGGAGACAAAGGCTAAATCATGTCACATAAAAAAAATCATCTACGTGTGTGTTTACTGGGTAGAGTTACACTACAGTATTTTTCATTCATTTTGCTAAAATGATCTGAACACGGTTCTAGTGAACAGCAAAGAAATATGAGGAAGAAGTCTATAGTTAAGCAGGGGACTGACAGAGGCGCAAACCTCTCAGAATTCGCAATCTCTAAAAGACCCATGAAAACACGCTGATTATTTAGACTGGGATACTTCTGCCCTTCGATGAAAGGGCAGTGACCATGGCAACTGACCTACAATGGCAATCACAGACATCGCTGCCCCAGCGTTTGGCCATAAATCGGAAGCGAATTTCGTTTGCATCTCTGACGATGTTGCTAAACGGCAGTAAGAGCTCAGATACCGGCACCGGGTGTGATGGGTCTGCCTGTCATAAAGCTGCTGACCAGCTGTATACCATCTGAACGGGATGCAGAGCAAACTGTCTGAACATCTGGACAAAACATGAAAGGATATCGCCAGTATTAAACTGAATGTTAAACTACCTAATATCTGCATTACTAATTTCCTTTTCTCCTTCTTAACATTCTATCTATATATTTTTTACATATTCAAATACAGGCTTCAGATAACAAGGCCGCAGAACATCACCGTCCTTTAGCTGATTTGAAAACGTATTTTTGGGGTGAAATTGAGCACTTTTATTTGGGTCTATGAGTGAGGTTTCATTGGCTCTGATGAAAAACCAAATCCACCAATCGGGAAGCCGACAGGCCCCACATTGGTAAGGATAAGCTTGCGAGCAGCTGGCGTACCTGACATCCGAAACGGCATGAAGATCTTCTCCCCAGTGTCAGGGTGGATGATGGCCTGTAATTAGCAGGATAACAGACTCACTGGCGTAGCAGAAATTTCTCATGGCGGCCAGAGGGACATGCTAGGTGGTGTCGTTAGCCGAGCTAGCCTCCAGATCTAGGAGAATAACACGCAGTCCGGCCCCACAGGGTTACCGTTAACCATTAACAACTAACATGCAGCCCCGGTGAAGGGGTGCCCCCCCTCCCAGGAATGAGGAACAGGATGTTCACACTGAACCCGTGAACTTGTTGCTAACGACCAGGGCAGCGCAGATGTTCAGAGTTCAGCCGCGGTGTCACAGAATTAATTACGACCTGCAATTTCACTGGCTTAAAGAGCAAAATCTTTTATCTTTTAATCGTTAGTCATGCATCTTAAGTGTCAATAACCTTATCTGGATTCGCATTCTCATGATGATCTCTCTGTCAATATTTCAAAAAAGATTTCTCTTCTGGAGATAACAGCACATATGAATAAGACTTCTCTCCAGTGAGCTCCTGGTCTCTGACAGTGTCAGGAAGGATACTACAGGGATACTACAATGGTCTCAGGAGCCAAAACTCCATGTGCAGGGGGTTCTAATGTCAGTGTGCCGAACAGAAATGGACTTCAGCTCCAAACCGGCGGACGCTTCAGTAGTTTTAATCCCCCTCGTTCTCTTACCTGCTTTATCTTCTGAGCTTCCCAGAGCTGAGGAGACAAAGTCAACCAAGATGAATCGCACTCAGAGGCATTTAACAGCGCCTCCAGTTCACGGTAAACATGCTACACAAGAAACCAAGCGGCAGAATCCTGGGACTAATGACAGCAGGGCGGACTCAGCCAGTGAGACGTTTGGTGAATGTATAAGTCAAGAGCCCCCCCCCCCCACATGTGACCTTCTCCTACACTGTCCTGTATGCCTCTGACCCCTCAGAGTTCCACCTGAGGACACTGGAATTTAACCAGATGGGAGGAAATTGCCTCCTCCACTCTTTAACATCAAAAACACCCCCGCTCCCCTCAGGCAAGGTGCTTACAAGTTAGTCTTTCCTTATCGGTGAGTTTGTCTGTGAGCGTCTGCTTAATGCCATCCTCACCTGCTCATCCGACACTCCGGGTGGAAGAGTGCCGTGTTTAAAGTCATCCAGCAGCTTCATGCACTCTTTCAGACGAGTCTAGAGAGACAAACCACTTTAGAGAGACTCTTAAATCACCGAGGGCACCATGGAACACATTCTCCCCATTCGTACAGACGGGTCCTAAGATTATTAAACGGAGACACACTCTGATAAACAAAGAATAACCAACTAACCAATTAACCAACCAACCAACAAACCACAGCTTTTAAAAGAAATAATGAAATGTCATTCGGGGTTTTTTTTCCCATATAAACTGAGCTCTTAATTTGTATTCCAGTAAAGTTCACATTCTTATTCTGCATGAATACTTAAGCACCTCACTGACCTAATTATGTCACTCAGCCTTCTGTGAGGAGCGCTGTGCTGTTTTCCGTTACCATGTCTTGCTCGATGGAAAGCGATAAACCGCAAATATTTCGACCATGCCCCGTAACGAGAACCTCTCCGCACTAGCCGTGCTGGAGATCACCATCGTGACACGTCTTGGGTTAAATACCACACCCTTCAAAGAGCCCAGAAAAGTCTCTTCAAAGGATTCTTTTATAACCGCAAGCACTCCGGTCCAATACTTCAGCCCTACTGTGACTGAAATTTGGCCGGCTGATGATAAATTGAAAAACCAAAAGCTTTAGAAACCTAGAGCACAAATGTCAGAAGGTGACACTGGCTGCACAGTCCAAAAAATATGGCCGCAGGTTGAAGAGACGGGCAGCGACTTCCTCCTTGATCGCACCACTTTATATGAAATATTTATCAGAAATAATTTATTCATATGGATCTAGGCACCTGCACAGCGTGCGACTCATGACGTGACGTCTCCAACGGCAACAACCCCCCGCTCAGGGGTCAGAGGTCAGGTGTAAGGCCCTCTCAGCCTATCGTGTGCAGAATTTTCATTTTCCTACTTGAATCAGCTGATTTATTTGCTATGAAAGATTAGGATTTTCATTAAAAAGTCACAACTGAAATACACCACTGGCTGGATCATTCTGTAGATACCAAGAAACAGCTGTAGAAAATGCAGTAACTTCTCAAAAATGCGGTGTGGCGTGTCTTTCAACTCAACCTGGGATTTGTTTAGGAATAAAACAATCAATTTTACAAATAGAATAATTTTGATTGGTTGGCTTGGGTGCCTAAAATCACACCATCACAATACGGACTCATTGTGGTTGTTGTAATTGGTAAGCAGGTAGGCCAGATTTGAGATGTTCTTTTGTACCTCAGACACAAACAGAGTCCGAGGATCGATCACATCCAGGAAGTGTCTCAGTCGCCCAGAAAAGGTTTTCTGTATTGGGGACAAAAAAAAGCATTTTCAGGTCACTGCGATGGAACAGCTTAAGTGTAGAGGTTAAGGAATCAAGGGAATTCCACCAATACAAGCCCAACATAAACAATTTAAGATCTGAACACACATGAATATCAGATTTATTAATAGCCTAAAATAAGTTGAAGAATATAAATAATATAACTGCAGAGGTTCGAGTGACTGGAGCAGGCTGTTTGTTTCAGGTGTGCATCGGCACCAACGCCATAAACCATATACAAGTGAGTGGTTACTGGTACCAATCCAATGACCTGGACACAGTATTGGCACCAATCTCATCATCTGAACTCAGTGTGACAGGTGTGTATCAGTACACATACCTTTTATTCTCATATCACAAAATCTGAAATATGCAAGAAGGGCGACGACGTGTTTGTAGAGCGCAAAGTTTGGTACAAGAATGGTGTCAAAATGAACAAAGGCGGATTAAGCACAGTTCGCTCTTGCGGTCATCACATCATCCCAGTGCTAATAACGGGATACAACAGAAAGGACGGATTCGCTGGGAAACACCTGACCAAGCCGGGAGGATGTTTATGGTGCCGCCGCGCTTCAGAATTAAACGTCAACACACTCAGAGATGCAATAGCGCAGATGGCAAAGTAAAAATTATGCTTTTGAATGAGCTGATGACGATTAACAATGTAACATACGTCATTTATCGATGACTTCGTTTAAATATATATATGTAAATAAGATAATCCCCGGACAGCCCCGTTTTCTGGGTGAAGATGGATGAAAACTAATTTTCATTCCGCAATCGAAGAGTTTGCTCGGTATTTCCTTAAAAGGAGAAGAAGGACATGGCCGAAGTCGCACACAACTTTATGAAAAACACGGTGTTTGTGACGATCGTGTGAAAAGCCATCCACAAAAATAATGCTAACGCTGTCGTTTTCGGTCCCAGAAAAAGTACCATAAGCGAAGCTAGCTAGCTCTGATTATACAGCACATTGTGCGATGCTTAGGAAAACAATAAGATAAAATCTTTTACCTGGTTGTATTGCGATTTCCCTAGCTGAAATGCGGGACAAACTGCAGATTCCGCCATGACACCAAAGAAGTATTATTTATTAATGAATCATACGACAAAACGGGATTTTAAAGAGGGAGCAAAGTACTCTTTCACTCCTCTGCGAAAGTACTGGGGTAAATGGGTCGCGGTGTTTAATGGGAAATGTAGTTAATTTCATATGTGGTCGTCCAAGGCACGATTTTTTTTTGACGGGTAAAACAACTACATATCCCATAAAACGGAGGAAATGCTTTTCTCACGGCATGTTGGGAAACGTAGTTCGTTTTGCGGCTGAATTTCTCTTGGTTTGGTTTATGTAGTCTGTCAAAGATTTTAACACTAGGCATTGAAAATGTCTTATTATTACATAATGTACAGCCCTGTAGCGGAATTTAAATGTCACTTATTTATACATTGTTATTCTAGGTTTCTCATATGTTTATAACACCACTACGAAACATTCCCAAGTATATAATGATATTTTGCTGCTAATTTTATAATAGGTATGCAATAATTATGTTTATAATTTGTTTAATAACTGTCATTTGAAACCCTTGAGATAAGGGAATGATTAAACGATGCCAACGTAATAATTATCTCATTAGCAGAATGACAGAGGGAGAGAGCGACTCCTGCGAGATATAAGCAAAACATATCTAATTGCGGACAACTGTAACTAGGATAGATGTGTTAAGCCATAAACCAAGCTGTTCTACGTAAGACAGTAATAACATCCCTACAGCAATAACAATATAAATAGTGTAGTACGGTTATGTATATATTTCCTAGTGTGTCACACTTTAAATCTATGAATCAGAACAGAAACGTGCATTTGGTTTCCAAATAGATGTTAATTATTGTTGTTTAACTGTTATTATCATGAAACTATGAAGTGGTGCCCCACTACCCTTTCTTTAATTATTACATTTATGTTAATACATGGTAAAAAAATATATTTTGGATTATATATAAGATAATTTTCATGTTATGTTGAACGATTTAACAATATCGAGCTTATAAATAACTTGTAATCAAGGGTTTCAATTCAGTTACAGTTGATTATATATTGTCCGATTCAGTACCTGCTGTGAAAAGATGTATTTAACCTGAACATTAAAAAAAAATGGTTTAATAAATAAGCTAAAGATATGTAAGACATACAAGAAATCGAACCGAAATATGAGCGAACCATCATATTAATTATAGGAGTGATATTGCCCTCTGGTGGTAGAAATGTATTTTTTTTTTTTAGGACAGCGGGATTTGCCGCATAATGGGCGTTACAAAAACCAACGCAGATTTGCGGTCTTAGAAGTGTTTCAAAGGAATAAAAATAATAAAAATAAAAATGTTTGAAATAACAGTTCTTTAAAATGTCAACGTGTGCGTGCACATCTTATGCATATTATATACGAATGCTTAAAGAATACCACACACACCTGCAGTGAAATAGCAATGCTTTATTTTACATTACACAGTGCGTAAGTTGAGCACGTTTGTGTACGTTGTCCTTATACTGGCAAAGCTGCACAGGACTGCAGTGGAGACAAGGCTAGACTGTAAGGGCTCTGGGGACACAAACAGCAAATATTTCACAAGATTTAAATTGAAACCAATGTATGAAAATGTAAGGTGTTGACACCAGTGCAAAGCACAATCATCTTCAAGCGTTATATTCCAGATCTTCCCTGGTATCCTACACCGGAAGTCATGAAGGTGCCGATATTAAATAAGAAGTGCTGTTCGGAGTTTATTTCATTAAATAAATGAAATTGACCATATATACTGTTATACTTGGAGAGTAGCTGTAATACTGACTAAAACTGGAATTACAGATCCTAAAAGACTGAAAATACAGATCCTAAAAGACTGAAAATTATCATTGTATGAAAAAAAAAACTCCGCGGTTGGAAAGCAACTAAACAGTCAGTTTGACATTCAAACTATAGCAGATGTGTGTTCTCTGAAGGACAGCAGAATGGAAGCCTTTCCATGATGAAGATGTTTCAGCATTAATAGTTATAGTTTTGTATATGGTAATTCAAATAAACTCTTTATTTTTTTTAACTTCAAACCTAGGACTTACATGGAGAAGCCAGTGACAGGAAAACGAAGCTGTAAAAACAAGCTGTGGAATAAGCGTAGCCGTGACTAACACGCAGTTGTGAGTAACGTTGTCCTCATGTCCATTCAAACACGCTTAATGTATCCTGGAAGACTTTCTACTGTGTTATAAAGGACAATGCTAAAATGCTGGCGATATTAAAAATGACAAACATGATCTTGGTCTTGCTGTAATTGCATTGAATTCACCCTGAAGGCATTTAATCAGATCAAGGTTTGGGCCTCTTTTTTACTCACTTTGGCATTTCCACGTCATTCACTGGAAAACAAAATATTTCCCCCACGCTTGGGGAGCGATGTATTGACTTTTTGCGGGAGAGTGTTTTCTTTTTATTTTCATTCAGTATTTAAATGTACAATGTATTGATACAATAGGCAAATTAATGCTATGTAATCATGAAAAGAATAAAGAAACAAAACATTAAAATGTAAAATAGGGGGGAAAAAAATTAAAAGATCATATTCACAGCTGTAAACTCCACCTGCTTATCCATGTATATCGTTGGGCTAGAAAAAAAAACAGAATAATTCTAAAATATTTTAGACACAGCTAGAACGCTGGCTCCAAACTTAAGTGGACACCTATGCAAGAAGAGAACAAGGGTTTACTTGGTGTTCCATGTGAAACGCAGGAGCTGTCTGGGAGCAAACGCAGATAAACCAGTAGAAAAAGGCGAGGTGGCTATGCTCCTAATCCCGCTGAGAGCTATTTGGTCTCTGACTCATTTGGACTAGAGTTGGAGCCAGTTCTGGAAAAGGCTTTTGTGAAACAGTACCTGGCAAGTGCTGTAATACTGTACAGAAACAGCACATATAACAGCACGAAGATCCAAGGGGCAGAAAATTATTAAGTTCATCTCCCATGATATTTTCACACAAATTCTTCTTCATTTACGGATGACCTTCCTGTAAGTTTCACAGTTTGTGAAACGTGTTTGTTTGGCATTTGGTGGGTATTGATGGGACACCTACATGCCTCCTAATTTAAAACACCATCTTCAGAAACATGGCTATGTTTGTTCTTGACAGCACAGCCTGGCCAGGGATGGTTTCACCAAAAAAAAAAACTCAGTCAGGTGGTACATATTTGCATCGAATCATTCTTAAACATTAAGTGCTAAAACGAAAAACTGCAAACAAGCCCAGTAAGGCAGTGCTTGGCACTGGCCCTCACAGCCCCAGTGCGTGCTCTTATTCGTCCTGGCGACAGCACTCCGAAAAGAATCAGATGACAGGATCATATCCGATTCCTTGGCGCTTCTCCAGCAGCTCAGAGCCACAAAAAAAAAATAAAGAATAAAAAAAGCGCGACCTAAAGCTTAGGCTTAGCTGGGCTTCTGATGGCTTTTCTACGCTCACTGTGAGCTAACTCTAAACTGTGAGCTAACTCTAAACTGTGAGCTAACTCTAACCTCCCTACACGTGACCGGGGCCGGCCGGCGCTGGGGCAGCCTACCTAGCGTGACTGGTCTTTGTTAGGTATGTGTGTCAGAGAGCCAGAAGCCGACGATGGCTGATGGGGCATCACATAAGCAGCTGAGAAGACGACGGCAAGGTAGGTCACAACCTAAGAGTAGGGCTACACAGGCTGGATGCATATAACCACGAGGCCCCTGCCCTTAAGTCCTGTCCTGCTGCTCTAGAAGCAAGCAAAGCAAAATGGCTCGAGAAACCCCATCTGAGGTAGCAACTTCACGCATATCAGTACCCCCCTCCACACCTGGAACTGAAGACTGTGCATCAAACTTGGAGCCGTGGGGAAACCCCGAACCCCTCTGTTCAAGCCCGACTCTCGCTTGGGAATGGCTCCGTGGACATTAAGCATGCAGGCATGGCATTTACTGGCTTTGCAGTTGCGTGGCAGTTTAGGCGTGAGTAGACATGGAGCCGCCTGGTCGGGTCCGTGATGCCGGGGCCGGCCAGCAGGGGGCCTCGGCCTGCCGCAATCCCTCCCGCGCCCGTCACTTGTACCTGGAGCGCACCTGCAAGAGCGCGGGTGTCTGCTCCATGATGCGCACCAGCAGCCGGTCGATGTAGTCCTCCAGGTCGCGCACCTGCATCTTCATCTTCTTCAGCTCCACTTCGCGCTTCTCCAGCTGCGCCCCCTGCCTCTCCAGCTCCGCCTTCTGCTTCTCCAGCTCCGCCTCCTTCTGCAGCAGCAGGGCGACCAGCTCGCTGTGTGTCAGGTGCTGGTACTGGGCAGGACTGTCAGGCTGGAAGGGGGGCAGCGTGTGAAGGTGCAGCAAGCATGACGTGTGGGTCAGTCTTCGATTTAGCCTATTTATACGTCCGTTCCTGCCCCCCTGCCTTCCCCCCCCGCCCAGTCATCTTGGGCCATGTGACGGTGATGAAGCAACATGGCTGGGGATTCCATTCCATTGGCGGGCAGACACACACACACACACACACACACACACACACACACACACACACAAACATGTTTGTATTCATATCTTTGTGGGGACCATCCTTTCATTTCCATGGGAAAAACCCTAATCCCAGCAATGTAACCCTTAACCCAAACCCAGCCCTAACCTTAACCAAAACTAACCTTAAGTAACCAAACTAAACACAAGACTTCTGGTGTTTTTAGTATTTTAATTGCAAGTAAATTTTAATTTACTTTCACAGATTTTTATAAAATTAAATTTCCCCATGTGGTGACTGGAAAAATGGTCCCCACAACATCAAAATAACAGGTTTTTATCATATTGCGTCACATTTGGTCTCTACAATGTAATCTATACATGACCCCCACACACACACACACACACACACACACTGACACACAACAGTAAATTTAGAAAAGCCAGTTAGCCTGGCATTCTCACTAACATAAGTGCAGCATTCAGGACATCCCACTGAACTCAGCAATTCCTTAACAAACCATTGTGAGAAACCAATATATATGTATATGGAGATGCATTTGGACAACGAATAGAGAGCAGGCCTGCAGAGACACACGCACTGTCTATACTGAGTACTGATGTCATTGGGCCCCCAGATTTAGTTGATGATTTATGTCCGGCATTCCTGACTTCTCAAAGTAAAGCTTCTAACGCCCAAAAGCGCACAAACCACCCCCCTTCATGCATCTGTTCTCACACAGATTTACCACAATATATCACGACTATATAAGTAAAACTACAGCTGCCTTGAGGTGCAGAAACAATAATAGAGACAGTGTGAACAGCCGATCATCTCGAGATTACAGACGCTCCACGGGTTACGACGGGGTTACGTTCCAATAAACCAAAATATCATAAGATGAAAATGCATTTTAGCTCACAAACATGATAGCCTAGCCTAGCCTAGCCTAGCCTACCTTAATCATGCTCACAACATTTACGTCAGCCTACAATTGGGCTACATCATTAACACAAAGCCTGTCTCGTAATGAAGCGTCCAGCATCTCATATAATCGTTGGATAATCATACCCGTCGTAACGCGGACGCGGGGAGTGTCTGTATCCCGTTTCCCTGGGAACGTGCCGGCCTACCTTGCTCCTGTCGGCTTCCGTCTCGCTCTGTGAGGCAGCCCACCTGGGATGGATGGTCGATCTGAGCTTCTCCAAACCACTCACTAAGACCGAGCGACCCTCTGTCTTTTTCTCCCCCTGCTGCAGTGTTGCAGTTAGGGGTTTCACTGGATGGGGGCTGTAGGAGAGAGATAATCAGGTGGGGTGGGGGGTACCACTCACCGAGAGATGTGGGGAGGGGTGCATGAGCCACTGACATATATACCCAGACAATTAGTTTTCTAAGAATCAGCTTCTTTCCAAATCATTTTCCATTGCGGCCATGGAAATGAATGCACATCATTTATGTAGCTGCACAAAGAAGAAAAAAACTTTGTATCCCAGAAGACAGCCTTTGTCTAAAAGCACATTTAAAATCCACACTGAAAGGGTATTTACAGCACAGAGTGGCCATTAAGTATGGATGTATGGGAAAAAACTGCATTTTTCCTTCAAACATGACTGAAAGAGACAAAGAAAATTTTCTACAATGAAATCTTAAAAACCTATTATTGCTTGTTAAATTAAGTTCCAAACTAACATTATTCACAGGGAAATAGGAAATACTTTTACAAAAAAACTTAGAGCTTTGTTTAGTTATAAATCCATATAATAGTATCATTAATATTACATTTTACCAAGATGCCCTTTGGTAGCTGTTTCTCCACATTTGAGTTCCCCAAAAACATTTATTACACATATTTAAATGCTTGGCACAGTGCCAACCTGCCACAGGTAAAATTCTGCATCCCATCTGAATTAAGATCAGGAAGGAACTCGGGGAGAAGCAGAACTAGTGTGGTCTCCAGGAGGAGATGCTTCTCTTGGGATAAGAGATACTACACTCCAAAAATGTTAGCGGAGGTGTTGACAGGTGCCCCAAGGATCTCCAGCGACCCCGAAAGGCTCAAAGGGAAACAGGGAAGGGGGATAAAGATAATTGTTGTGTCGGCAAAGGTCTCCTGCCTGCTAATTGGACTGGGCATGGCGTCACCCGAAAGCAGCTTCACGCGGCGGCCCTGAGGAGAAGGGGGATCCTCAAGCTCTGCGTCCCAGGAAGCCGAGCATGGATACAAGCACCAACATCAAGGTCCACAAGGGAGATGGTGGTGTGTGAAGGTGGGAGAGGGGAACCATGGGAGGGGAGGCAGGCCTGCGTGTGGTGGTGCGGGCGGAGGGGAGGCAGGCCTGCGTGTGGTGGTGCGGGCGGAGGGGAGGCAGGCCTGCGTGTGGTGGTGCGGGCGGACACCTTCAGCAGCTCTCCAGTGCAGGCAAAAATCTCATCCTTCACGCACATGAAGATGATGAAGTTCAAAAGCCTTGTAGAAAAATGACAGTGTCTAAGAGTGGGATGTCGACCTCTTTACCTAGCAATAACAACTAAAAAACATCAGGAAAAAAGCCTAAATTCTTGACCAACTGAGAGTTTGTTCTGATCATAGCATGTAGTTAAGAGTGTGGAATAGTCTCCTCATTAGCGTAGCGGAAGCTAAAACCCTGGGTTCCTTTAAATCAGAGCTAGATAAGATTTTAACAACTCTGAGCTATTAGTTAAGATCTCCCCAAACGAGCTTGACGGGCCGAATGGCCTCCTCTCGTTTGTAAACTTCTTATGTTCTTATCAACAGAGTGACAACCAGAAGAATGTCAGACTGTATAACGCATTTTGCTTATGACTTATAAACAATGCCGCTGGCCTGTAGCTGCAGACGTTTGCTAAAAGCTCACGTTAACCTCGTTGCTGATGCTGTCGTCACGGCCCCCAGGTTCTGTCTGTCCTTCGTTACCATCTTGCATCTCTCTCGATAAGCACGTGACCTTGCACCCTCATTCCTTTCCAGTAGCTTCCGCACAATACCTCCATTTTGTTTGCTGGGAAATGGAAAGTGGAACACTGGCCATATGTCATTGCTAATTACTTCACTGTTTGTGCCGGTCTCATGGGTATTAACAGTGCAGTTATGCAAAAAAATAAATAAATAAATGAGTTCTGAAACTATGGGGGCAGATTCTACCATGATTTACCATTCCAAGAAACTATGGATACCTCGCTGTTGTCCATCACAAATTCGGCTCCTTTAAATAAGCATGACCACTGTAATTTCTCAAGGTGGCTTGGGGAGAGGATCATATCAAGTAATTAGCGGCATGAGAAGCTCAGACAGAACAAAGTGGAGATTAATGCCATTTTACATCAGACGTCAGCTTCTTGAAAAATGCAGGTCACGCTGCTATGAACATTACTCAAAAGTAACTGAACAACAGTATTAATCTATTATAAACTATTATCTATTATATAAGTATTAATCAATTCAGCTTAATTCCCCACCACCATCAAAAAAACAGTTCACAAAATCAGTCCTATCAGCACCTGCAAAATAGTTCAATCGATATTTATTTTTATCTGAAATAGAGAGACACTCATGTTTGGTTTCAGGCTCCCAATAGTTTTATATTCATTTATATAGTTTTATATGTATTTTGATATGTTTGGTTCCCCACATACTTCTGCTGATGTCTAGGTGCTCAGTATTGTGCAGCATAGCAGCGGACGGTCGAGATATCAGGGGAAAAACTGCTGAATCCTTGCAGAGAGTAGAACGGAGAAGCACTGGATCAAAGCACAAGGCAACATTAGGGACACCTCTAAGTAAGACAGGAGACCAAACAGGCTAGAAACAACTGACAATTACACGAGGAACCGGCTAACCGTTCATGCGAGGTGCCAGGCATGGATCAGGAACCAGGGATTAACTAAGGAGACAATAATGATTAGCCATGAACCGACTAAGCACTAAGCAGAGCTCTGCAGGCAGGTTAAACAGAATCCCAGCGAGGCCTGATTAGAGGGTCATATTCATGTTGACGGGAGTTTGCTCTTCATGGCCACTCATGGTGCAGTAAAAAGGATCAGGTTGCCCTCTTGTGGCCAGGGAGACAAACACGAATCTTCTACTTAAATTCAGACATGGTTTGCACGTCTTTCACTGACAGACTGAAGGAAAAAAAAAACTGTGTATTAAAACAAATGTATATTAGAACAATGTGTGTCCTTGCCGTGATGCGCAACCAAGCAGTGTAATTCCATTAGCATTGCTAGCATTGTTCCTAAGCACCCTTTTTACCACCTGATAATTGCCACAAAATAAAACACTTTTATAAGTATCATAATGACGCAATGTAATTTGTGTACTTCCTTCTTCCTTCATTTGATTGACTTTTCAATTTAATTTCAGAGTCAGTTCTTATTAACAAAAAAAAAAACAGTGAAGGGAAACAACATAAAGTTAAGAATTCGCCAAGGCTTGATGAATCCACTCACACTAATAAACCTGCTATAAATATTGCAAGTGAATCTTAGGATTAGTGAAATAACTCATTTATATTAATATACAATTGGTTGTTATATTATTATGGTAGAAACTGCTCTACGTAGGTTTATATAGGGTTATATCAAGGTTATACGTATATTTAACGGCTGTTGAGTGTTTTATGCTAAATACTATAGCTGGAAACACAGTATATTCATTCAGCTCTGCAGCCTGCAATGCTGTTTAAGGTTATTCGTTAGTGAAATGTTCAAAAGCGTTTCAATCAAGCCAATAAGGTTAACGCTTTACTTCCTGTCAGGGTCCCTCCTCCCCCTCTGTACAATGATGCCCCCTGCAGCTGTAATACACTGATATTACTATAGTATAACATGAGGTGTACAGGTAAAATGAGTGGGATGGGCTAGCGACCAATGAGGGAGTGTTGGACCGTCTTCTAAGCTAGATGTTTGTCTCACCTGCTCTCATGACGGGACAGGATGCTGGAGGCCGGCTGTGTCTCCTCGGGCAAAACCGTGTGCGCTGCACCAATCAGTGGTAGGACAGTGGAGAAGGGGGCGACAACCTTGGCGGTCCCTTCGGATGGCCTCACAGTCATGAGGGGCAGGATGGGTGAGGGGGAAAGGGCAGGCTGGGAATTAGTTTTAGCTACTGGGGAGGAGGTAGAGGAAGCCTGGTGGGTACGGACATGCAGAAGGTCTCCAGAAGGAAAGTCGTCTTTCGGGCTTCTGCAGTCGGGCGCTAATTTGGCATGAAGATCTTTAAAGCTGTTCTCCTTTGTGCTCTCTGAAAGAGGCGACTCTTTTGGAGGACATTCTCTATGGTCGTGGTTTGACTCGGTCCTGGCAGAACGGGATTGTGGACTTATTTCTTGGTCTTGGGAGACTGTTGAGGCAAGACTCAATGTAACAGGCGAAGAAGAGTCGTCTCCCTGCTGTTCGAGAGGTGGCTGTAAATAAACCCTCCTTCCAAGGGCTTCATTTACATCCCTTGCAGTCCTCATCATCTGGCTTCTGAGAAAAGGCTCATCGGGATTCGATCCTTTGGCCTGTAATTCCTTGCTTTGGGATGTGTCCTTATCTTCCTTCACAGGGACACCGCTGAACAGCCTGGGCGCCATAGGCGCATGGATCCCAACTTCTCTCCTTATCACAGCGTCTTCGGTGGGTCTGTTTGAAATCTGGATCTCATTAGTAGAATCATCTATTGCTCCAGATGAAGGATCTTCCGGAGGAGGTATAGCTGTAGCATTCAAAGGCACCGTCTCATTGCAAGTGTCCTTTCTTGAGGAGTTTTCAGATTCCTCTTTTGTTGTTGCCTCAGAGAACCCATGTTCTTTGGCAGTGTTAAGGTTAACTACAAAGAAATCTGAGTTCACAGGAGCCTGCGGATTTGTTTCACAGCAATCAAAGGTTAAAGTGTTAGTGGCATTTAAATTATCTCCAAAAATGTCTTTAGCGTTTCCTTTAAAAGTGTTATTATAATGCAAAATTTGCAAAGTTGAGTCATTGAGGTTCGTGTCATTGTGCTGCAAGTCAAGCACTGAACATTGAAGTTTGTTATCTGGATTCACCTCAGCTCTTGAGGCCAGGCCGGGCACTCTTTCGAAGCTTGGTTCCTTTTCAGTTGCCCTTGTCAAATTGCATGCTGACTGGAATTTATCCGCAGGAGGCAAAACAAGGTTATTTGTGAGTTTCATAGGTTTTACAGAAACAGACAAATCCGGCTCCACGACAGACGTTTCAGCAGCATTTCTGTAAATTTCTGACATAAATTCAAGAGAAATGCTTTCAAGAGCGCTAGATTCTGCGCAGATCTCAGCAAAAGAATTTGAAGGTTTGGAGTAACTTTCAGTAATGATGGTCCCAGAAACAGCACTGGAAGCCACTATATTTTGGTAGTTATTGTTAACTTCTTTTGTTTTGGGAATACCTTCAAGATCTGTAGTGGGACCTTGTAAGGCCGGGCAAAGTGAGTTGGTCATTTTATTAGTTCTTGGATAAACAGTGGCAATTTTAGAAGTTTTCTTGCATGCAATATCTGTGATGACATCTAAGTCTTTAAAGCTAGCCTCTAAGAGTTTGTGAGATTGGATTCCTCCAACGATGTCTGATTTATTCGTTGCCATTTCAGTGACAAAATGGCTCAGTGTGTCACTCTGGAGTTCAGGTGTACTTATGGTAAGCTCTAACGCTGACATATTTTCATCTTTCTTGGATTCTTCAGCAAAACCAAGACTGCTAACGCTTAAAGGTTTCTCAGATTCTCCCTCAAAGGCTTCAGACGTAAAGTTATTGAGATTATCCAAATTACTTTCGGAAATATATTTCCTGTTTTCAGCTTCACTTCCAGTTGTCTCCAGACTGCTGTTGTAGTGTCCAGTGGTCTCTGTGGTGTTGCTGTTCAGTAAATTCGAAGGGGATGGACTACAGCCACTAGGACAGCTGCTTGCACCTCCTTCTGTGAATAATTCTGTATCTGATGAGGGCTGCTGGCTAGGAGAGGTCATCATTCTCCCATAATCCACCCCCTTCTGGTGCAGCATGGATGCTACATCTGTCTGGAACAACAAGCGTGCCTCTTTTTTCACTGCCAGCTCCTCAGCTCGGTCTAACCAGCTGTCTGGTCGCACCTCTTTGACGGGCTTGCGCGGGGGCAGTGGCGGAGCTTTCCCGTCAGGCTCCAGGTCGGCAGACGTCTCCTCCTTAATGCAACACGTCGGTCTGCTTCGAGGGAGACTATTCGTTCTGTTGGGGGACAGCGCTTTGGGCGGCGACTGAAGGGTCGGGGCTTTCTGTGACCTCAGCCTGCTGGCAGCAAAGGCCTCAAATGAGTCGTCCCACTCCGCAGACATGGAGCGCGGGCCGGACAAGCTGGGGGACGGGTTTGCTGCTGAACCGGGAGATCTCGGGAGCAGTTCGGGTAGGGACTGCTGTCTGCAGACACCTATGGGACGGTCCCTCTTGGAGGCAATGTTTTCCTGCAGGGCTTGAGTGTTATTGTTGGAAGGACAGGTACCAGGCCAGTTGGGGGGAGGTGCAGAAGGCCAGAGGGGAGAATTGGGGGGGCAGGGAGCAGGCGATACAGTTTTAAGAGCCTGGTCAGCTATAAGCTCCTCAAAGAAAGGGTTATACTGTAGACGGGTAAAGAAGGGGTTTGAGGGAGATATGGGGGGGGTAGCTGGTGAAGGGGTGAAGGGGTTAGCATGGCGGGGGCTGCCCAGGATAGTCGGGCTGGGGGCAAGAGCAGGACTAGGACTGGAGGAAAGGTGACTGGGGGAGTGAGCTGAGAGGTGAAAAAGTGCATCTGTGTTGGTTTCTACCTTAGGAGACACTTCCGGGCTGTGGAGGGAAGGGCACAAATAGTCCTCTTAGTCAGATCAGAGCCACGGACAAGCCAACCAGCTTAGAGAAGGTCTGCAGTAAGTAAGGGGCGACAACATGACAACCCCAGGTAGACAGGTTAGATATGTCTCTCTGAAACAGAAAATATCAGCACTGCTCTGTGAAGAATCTACTTAGCTTTCTGATCGCAGGTGTGGTGCATCTCTGCTTAAGTTTCTTTCTGCACTATTTTTTGCGTAAGCTGATTCATTTTTTAAAGGATTCCGTATCGTGCGGCGGGTGTTTATAAGAGGCAAACAAACTTTGATTTCAGTATAACAGAAACATCCGATTAGCTGTATTTGTATCTGTTATAGATAGGTAAGCTCTAATCAATACCGAAATATTGAAGGAGTTAGCAGTAACGGATACAAGTCTATTTAATATGTTTGTTTTGAGATAAGTCACGCTGTTTTAGATTCAGGTTTACAGTAAGCAACAGGAGGTCATCTTCAATTTCCAACATTTAGCTGTATTTAAAGTGAAAGAATGAAATGTCAAAACTGAGACTGCAGTGAAGATTACAGAGCTAAAAGAAGAGACAGGCATGACAAAGCCATTCCGAGCCGAAGGATTCCGATCCCAAAAACATTTTTCAAGCAACCAAAGAGATAGTGACCTTTTTTCAGTCATATTTCATCAGGCTTCATCTCATAAGGGAGGCAAATGCTCCCAGGCAACACATATCTTTTAAATTTCAGTAAAATCATTTTTGTGCCTCGTTTTACACTTCAAATGTAATATTTGCAGAGATGCCAAATTTGTTTAAATGTGATCACGGTGATGAGGCAGTTGTGAAATAAAGATATGGTTTAAAACACCATGTGAGAAAGACGTCTGGATCTCAAAGCAGCATGCGGAGATGATCTCAATGCACCAAATTAGCGAGAACAAAAGCCCAGAGGCTCTTAAAGTTAGCAGTTTTCTGCGTGATCCAGGTCTGAGTCCGCTAGAGATGAGTCCAGAACCATGCGAACATACCATTAATGATGCCTGGCTGGGGCATATTAAAAACGGTATATTCTCACAGATAAAACAGCCAGCTGAACTGAAGACAGAGACGACATCAGGAAATGCATACGAATGCAGAACCCAGTCACAGAAACTCCACAGAACCTCAGTGAAGATTTTTTTTGAATAGCAAAGGAGGATTTACTCTTTCATTTTTCAGTTTTAATTTAGTGTTTTTGTTAGCGGAAACCCAATACCCTGACACCTACGATCAGTTACAAAGAAAAAGCAGAACTCTAATGACCCGGGAACCAACCCCTAGATTATTACTGTGTTCGGAACAAAGGGACTGGAATCGGACCCACATGAAATATCTGACAACATAAACAGTAAAAGTCTCCATTCCGCATGGAAAATATTCAAAACTTGCCACAGTACAGCATAGTTCCCAAAATTATCATGAATCAGGAAACATTAGTTTGTCCGACCCCATCTGCAGTGGTGTTAAACTTCAGCTGTTTGCAGAAGTTGGCACTGTTTAGGCTGGAGCTGTGTTAAGTCCCAGAACACGGGGCACTTCCTCAACACCTTCACTCGCACCCTGTAGTCATTACCTATACAGTACATCAGGAGCCAAGCGCAATTATCCATGTATGTAGTTACCATACACGGGGATCTGATGTATTTTAGTTCGAACATGAAACTCGGCAGGCGATTAGAGTTCCCAGCATGCTCCAGAGGATTCCCAGCATGCTCCAGAGGATTCCCAGCATGCTGTCACAGGACATCGGGTTCGGTAAAACCACAAAAAGCCAGCAAATGAGCAATTATGGAATAAGAGATAATCAAGCCAGGCCCTAATCCTGAACAACCCCGCAATCAAAGCACGCGTTCTGAACAGCGATGGAGGCCGGTGAAGGAGCTTTCCAACAGCACCCCCATCTACATAGCAAATAAATCATCAGATCCTTGTTCTTATTAATAAAGGTGTACCATTTTAACATATTCTGGCCATTTTAGGCTGCAGGTGCAGTTTTCTTTACAAGGAGAACTGCGCAGATAATTTTATCTGGGAATGACTGCCTGCCGCATGGGCATCGGACTGGAAAGTGTCTATCGGGAACGAACGGCTCACGTGGGTGATGTTGCCCTCTTAAGGGGAACACATAGATTCAGCGTGTAATTCACGTATACGCATGTCCTAATATGGGCTGTCCCTTCTGGGAGTGTCCTAGTTACACTTGGCATTAAAGGTAAATGTAGTAAACTGCCATTATTACTAATTGAAAAATGAAGATACAGTTTATGACGCTAAAAATTAAAAATAAAAACTTTTGTCAAGTTAAATTTAATATCCATATTGTGTACTTAGTGTACTTACCTTTGACTTACTGATTTAATATTAATAATCAGCCTGTTCAGTCTATTCCTAGCGTTGCTGTGTAAAGACCAATGTATCAATCACCTGTTTATCCATTTATCTGGTTCAGCCTAAATACGAAGCCTCTTTAATCCTATGATGTTTTACTGTTTCTAGCTTTGCATCTCTGTCCTTTATATTAATGCCCTATTTACCCACCTGAAGGTCCGCTACTGGCTAAGAGGATTTACTCCTGAAGTGGATACCTCTAGAAACCCAGGACAGGAAGGGCAAACACTTACCTTGGTTTGTTCTGTGGGTCCTTGGTGCCAAACCAGCCCCTGTGTCTCTCCTCGGTAGTGGGGGCGTTTTGGTTTGGCTGGCCCTTGCCCAAGTCTATTCCCTTCCCAGGGGAATCGCTCTTGCCTTGGGAGAACAGGATCTTTTTCGGTTTCTTTTCCTCACTAGCAGCTTCTGGCTTGACCACTGGGGCTGTGGGGGGGGGCACCTGCCCCTGGACCTGCTCCTCCAGGCCCCCGTCCGGCTGCTTCGGCGCAGGGGCCACGACAGACTTCTCCTCCTTTCCGCCTCTGTCGAAAGACCAGCGCCTGACGGCCCCCGCGGCCCTGGCGGGGTCCTCGCTGCGGCGGGTGAGATTCTGGAGAGAGCGGGAGAGGGGCGAGCACTTGTCCAGCAGGCCCAGCCGGGTCTGCAGGACGCTGACGCTGCGGGGCACGGCCGGCTCGCCTCCGTAAACGTGGCTCCCGTTGATGCACAGCGTGGAGCGTGAGAGCGCCGTGCTCTGTGCTTTCAGGTTCTCCACCGCGCGGGGCCAGGGCAGGAAGGCTGTCACCTTGCTGGCTTCATCACTGAATGCCCTCTTGTGGGTCATCAGCAGCGGGGAGGGCTGTGTAGTGTGCACTGGGAGGGGGGGCGAGAGGAGCAGGAGGACATCACACCATTCACGTTCCTACGGTTTGTGGTTCCCTTTACGTATCAGGACATGCTCATCATTAAGCCACACGAGTACAGGCAGTCGCCAGGTTAAGAATGGCCGACTTACAGATGACTAATACTTACAAACAGACTGTCATAAAGCCTATTACATTAAAAATTCAGGTTTAATGCAATGGTTTGCAATAACAAATGAAATGCACACATTACTTTCTGATGCTCGTGAAAACATTATGCAGTTCAGTGTCACATGTAGTTTTAAATACTTTAATAATAAAATAATAATATTGATAATAATATCAACCATAATAATAATAATAATTATTATTATTATTACTATGGACTGTATTTTTATTTTTCCGACTTATCTGAAAATTTAACCTAAAGATAGACTTAGGGAATGGATCTCTTTTGAAAACTGGGAATATAATCAATATTATAAAAATCTCATGCATTGTGAGTCTCTAAACACTAAGAATGACTTCTAGCTTATAACCCTGACTTACAGGCCTTAATTAATATACACGAGTAATTCATAATAAATTGTGTTATACTGTGATGCTACTACTATGAAAAAAAAAAGTGTTTGAGTAAAACGCTGCCGTTTTAGTAGCCAAGGTGATATAGAACAAACTACGTGCGAATCACTAACTACAGCGTAGGAAATTCTGCACGTCCTCACCAGGGCTGTTATCTGCAGTCAGGTTGCTGCTGTTGCTGGGTGAGTTGGAGAGGTCAGACACCACCATGCTGATACCGGCCGTGGGACTGAGGCTGCCGCCGGGTGAGGACAGCGTGCTGCCCTCGGAGGTCAGGGACGTGCTGGAGCGCGTGTCTGAAGTCTTCCGCAACTTCCCCTTCCCGAAGAAGCCCTTAATCTTGCCCTTTCGGGTCAAGGCCCCCTCCTCGCCGTCCTCCTCGTCTCCGCCGTCGCCCGTGAGGCGCCCCGAGCCCGAAAGGGCCGCGTATCCCCTGGGCACGATTGCAGAGTTTGTCTCAGCGTCCCCCCTCTTCTTGCCCTTGACGCGGTCCTTCAGCTTGCCCAAGGCGGATCGCGGCTTGTCCTTCATGGAAAGGTCGTACATGCTGGCCGTCAGGTTGTTGCGGGTGAACTGGACGGTCACCTGGACCTCACCCCGCTCCTTCTCACGCTTCCCTGACTTGGAGTGCAGCTTATACCACCTGGGCCAGTGTAAGAAGTGACAGTTTGTCATTCAATCACAATTACCGTTACTCCTCAATCACAAGTACCGCTACTCCTCAATCACAATTACCGTTACTCCCCAGCCATTCACTATACCCTTAGCACCCACTTACCACATTCCATAACGGAATTTTAGACTGAGGATTTGCAATATAGCTTTCAGAATTAAACTCTGAAACTAAATCTTCATCTGCAAGTTTGTGTCTGGCACTCAGGCTAAGGCAGGGAAACACGATGAATCCCATTTTATTACAGGACGAATACACATATACACCAGGGACAACTCTGGATGCCAATCGGCCAATTGCACGTCACTGGACTGCAAGAGACAACTCAAGCCCTAGGAGAAAACCCACATGACATTACGAGAACATGCAAACTCCAAATATCAAACGTATGTGGTGAGCAAGGAGGCACAGGAGACAAGCATATAGGCGAATACTCCTTGAGGGCATGGATGGAGGCAAACCCACCATGGAAGCCCGCAGACAGTGCATGTAGAAGGAGCCATCTTCATTTCCATGGACTGTTCTAGCAATGAGCTGCATTGCAGAAGTGAACTCTTGGAGGGTGAGGAACCAGCTGCTCATTTGGGTGTTGGTGTCCTCTAAGGGTGAAGGGCTGCCCAAGGTAATACCTCAACTCTTGGATGGCCCATTTGATGCCTAGGACTTCCCAATCCATGCCAGTATAACTTTGGTAGGACTGAGCTTCCAAGAGATGGACAACAATCCCCAGAGTGGATATATAACAAGCTGATGTCTGAAGTGTCCATGTACAGCCTTGACAGCTCGAAGTCTGGAGTACAATGAAGTGCTTTTATTGGCTCAAAGGAACGTTCAACTTCCTCAGTTCCAAAGCTCAGCATGCGGTTGTTATGGAGGAAAGGTTGGGAACAAAGGAAAGTCCCAGGAATATCCATAACTGGTTCTTCATGACAGTGTCAGGGAAAAGCCAGATAGCTTTGACCTTCATTTTGGGCCAGGATGGTCAGATGCTAGGCAGTGGCAGTTACTCTATGGGTCTGACAAGTGGAGCATGACTGGGTGACTCTGCAGAGACTCGATGCAGGACATTTAATTAACCCTTTATTTGCCATTTGCACAAGTGCAGGTACATTGGGATTCTTCTGTTCACCAAACCCATCCTGCTACCCATAGCTTGGGGGTCACGGTGCAGGGCCAGCCAATGTGCGGCACCCCTGGAGCTGGGGGTTAAGGGCCTCGCTCAACGGTCCTCAGACATGTGACTGTTCTGCTGAGGCCAGGGCTCAAACTGCTGAGATCAGGCACAGAGACCTTCTCTCTTTAAACCCAGGTCATCCCACCCTACCAGTGGTGGGACTGGCAGGCCAGGTTCCACCCTGATTGATAAGATACTCCCCGAAAATGAGCTCAAAATGTATGCTGTGGCACTAGGGATATTCCTCACATTCCCTAGTACAAGGCGGAGAGGGAATTATAGAGGACTAACTGGGCAGGGTAATGTTGCCAAGATCCAAGCAAGGCTGACACAAGGTAACTGTACCCAAAGCCTGCAGATTATGGGGTGAAGCAGTTTGCCCTGGTGTACTCGGCTAGTCATCCAGGCCTTGAGGCCTGCCCTCACCCTGAGCTTCACGAGGAATGGACTCATCCCACAGAAAGAGGCGGTCCCAGGTCACCTGGGACTCCACACTTTGGTTAACTTCAGGTCCTGGTCTTAGGGGTGAGTCCTGGGTGTGTTGTTGCTGTGCTGCTGTTGGTTCGTCAGGCCCAGCCGTCAGGAGCAGTGACCAAGACTAACCACTTAACGGTATTAAGCATTTCAGCAGAGACTGGAGCGTCAGAACTGCACAACTCAATGCGGGGGGGGGAGGGGGGTGTATAGGAACGAGGCCAAAGCTACCTTTTCACCACTTACTGCAGTGTGTGGCACTGAAACCAGCAGTGGGCCAGCCGCACCAGCTGCCAGGCAGACCGTCAGCATTCCCTATCAGCAGGGTGGAGAAGCACAGTGAGGTACCTCAATGTCATCCTCGGCATGGGGTACAGACAGACTAGACGTTTTGGGAGACAAACTGGCAGCGACATCTTGGTCCCATGTAAGGGACATCTGCACTAGTTTCTGCACCGCATTGGCTATTTGGTCACTTGCTGGCTCACAGATGAGCCCCCAGGAGAAATGCAGCACCTTGTTCTATCTGCATCCACTATCAGAGTGGCATGCAAGGTGGGATGGGAGACAAAGATGCGGGCAAATACCCCTCGAGGAGCAATTAAAACTGTATATTAAAATTATTTAAAATATTCATAAGTGTTAATTAGGAGGCAGTTGTCCCTTCAGGGGAGCTTTCCTCACATTATTTTTTTTGTCAATTCCTTTCTCCTGAGCTCCTGTGTGACACTGGCTTAAATCCTTCATAGGAAATCCTGTTCTGCCCCTGACTGGGGCAACTATCGGCCACCAACCACGTTGGTGCTTCTTTTGGCAGATGGTGATAAAACCAGTCACCGGCAGAATGTGTGGTGTTGGGCGCCCCCTACTGGTGCTTGGCCAAATTGTAGAGGACCGTCACAAAAGATTTCAAATAGAAGACAAGTTTGTCTCAACGTTCCTGCCATATTTCAAGAAAAAAAAAAAACACAGCTTTCTGAAAGTTTTGATGCCATCTGTGTTTATCCTGATCTGCTGAGTGGGAAAGTGTTTCACCCACATTTCATGCAAGACAGAGTGTAGCCTATAGGCAATCTATTCTTGTTTGAATCCTTCCTGTGTTTCGAACTCCTTCCCATTCTAACATGTATTTATTTTCCTGTGCATGGCTGTGAAATATGATTGGACACGCAAATTACCTGCAGTTGAAAAAACCCAAAAATACTGTATGTTTTAAAGTCCAGATATTACGCTCAACTAGAAATGCTTAAATATAATCAGGCAGAAACAGCATGCCGCTCTTTCAGCAGTCCAGTGAGATGCTGTTGTGTGGTTTTACCCGCTTTTACTGCAGGAGAGGCGCTCACTGAAGGTTCTTGCTCCCTCAAAAGCTAGTGCCCTGAGTGGTCGCCTCTGCCGTCTAATGGACTGACTGGCCGTAAGCTTAGGGTAAAAGGGGGTTTGTCTTCTTCGGGGATATTAAGAGGCCAAACAGGCTTTAGTGCAGCAGGTTTCCCAACTTTCACTGTAAAAGAAGCTAAAAGAAGCAATAGGCAGTCGAGTCATTTCTGGTCTTGGTGATTCCTTAAATTGTTAGAAGCTCGCAGAGCCCAACGCTCCCTCTCCTCCCGGGCTAGGACCCTGATACAGAGTGTTTCTTGAAGCCTAAATCATAATCCTCAAAAACAGGCCACCTTAAAAAGCCTACTCTCCTTTCAATATCACTCTGAAACGCAACACTTATATAAACCCACGCAACCTCCTGATCCTCTCTACCTATTTAGAAAATCTGAAATTATTAGCTTTAGCCTGTTTCAAGTTCAAGGTGCATTCTGAGAAGAGTGAATTGGTACCTCAGATTGTGAAATGTGTCCTTCTAGTATAGAGTAGACATTTAACCTAAAATCATCCCACCAATCCCTTGCATTTTGAAGGACATCCTCCCTCCAGCTTCCATCCATGTAACAATAACACACACAGCTGGATCAGAAGCAGAAGCCTCTGAACTGCAGGCTCCTCCTGATTACACAGATCTTCCAAATATGCTCTTCATTTCTGGTGTCTCGGTGTGCAGTGGTGAGCTGTTAGTTCTCTTACTGATACCATTGCACGGATTTTTAAAGACCAGCCCAGCGATGTAAGCAGTGCATTGAGACTATCTGACGCTCACTACACAGTGAATTGCAGGGCCTCTGGAGTATTCTACCAAATCCATTAAAGCCGTTAAAAGTGATGTGTCTGAACGGGAGGTGCGAATCACTGGCCCCAAGGAGATTCAATCTGATCACAATCATTGAGGGAACAATTCGATGCATCCAAAATCTTTAATTTGTAACACAATTCAGTTTCATTAATTTATTATTTAACCTCAATTTAAACCTTTCTTAACTTTGTTGAAAACTACTGAGCTAGACGACCACAACAGGAAAGTGCTACCTGATTGGCGGGTGGGGGCGGGGGGGGGGGTCGCTGAGTTTGCAGCACAGAATTCTGGAATCATGTTACATTGTTTTTTATTCTATGGCAAATAAAACGTTAATCTGCAGGCCACATTTACTAATGGACTATAAACATGTCGCAAGCCAGTAAGTGGTGAATGAGCTGATAAAATACTTCGTCCTTCACTATGTAAAACAGCTGATCGTCCAACACATTCACTATCAGCATTATTTTAGTAGCTCTGTCTTTAGCTCTGATGCTGCTAACTTTGCATGTTTTGAAGTTTAAATATCAGCCGAGAATGACCCATTGAACCAATGCAAAAATTGTGATCGTTGAAGAATTTCAGCCGGCACTGATATTTTACCGAATGTATCGTGCATCTCTAAGGGTAACACGTTTCACATAGCAAGCTAGCTAGCTACCTCACATTCTTGACCATGGCACCGACTTCGTCGCATTACAAAACAGTGCCACTGAGCAAAGATTATCTTAACTATGAGAGATTATTCTGTGCTACAAAGCAACGGTGAGCTTCCAAAAGTCGTGGTAGCACAAAAATCACCAGGTAGCACTTTTTTTTATTAAGGTTAATGGACTTTCCCTGTCATCCTGCGTTTTCGAAATTTGCACAACTTAGAAGTACGAAAATCTTTAAGGAAAATTTTGCCCCTAAAAATCAATTCTGACATTACAGACACAGTTGAATTGCCAGCTTAGTAATCGATTCATCACGATGCATTGATGTGTCTTCGCACCCGACATCTCAACCACTCTACTTCCAGCACAGCTCTCTAAACAACTTTGACTAGGAGGAATTATGGTCTCTGCACATTTTCCTCATAAAAATGTCACTTTTTATGCCTGTTATGGTTCTTGACTGAATGCAAAGTCTACCATTTTATGCATTGCAATAAATTATGATGTCTCATTTTAGCATATCAGAGCAGGGGCTCTCAAGACAAAAGATTGTCATTTAACTAAAGAATCATACAGAAACACAACACACAAATCTCACTTTTTAAAGAAAATCCAAGGTTCAGATTCCGTGTTTGTGGATTAGTTTATTAGCTTTTGATATGTTGATATGTATACACCATGTTCCAAATTATTATGCAAATCGTATTTAAGTGTCATAAAGATTAAATATTTTGTTTTTCAATTAAAC
>JAODKE010000015.1:19671964-19685519 GCA_026779605.1 Mormyrus hasselquistii
TAATAATTTGGAACAGTGCATTTTAAGTTTTTTTATTTTTGAAAAACATACTGTTATCATTGGGAGGTTTGTTCAGTTACATTCGAATTATACTCTAATGGCTGATGGCTCAAAGATTATGCCGACTGTCATTTGCATCGACTATTTAGGAAAGTCGGAGAAAAATATCATTTGCATAATAATTTGGAACGTGGTGCAGGTGACCCATCAAAATAATAGAGACTGCAAAGGATTTTATGCTAAACATGTTCCGTTGTTCCAGAGGATCCTTCTTAATGTTTATTCAGAAACAAACAGCAGCGGAACTCAATTATCTTCTCACTCCTACTCTCAAAATAAAAGGCCGTCGTGGTTCTCTTGATCATCATTTAGGGTGCTAGACATCTGAAAGATCAAAAAGAGAGAAAAGCTTTACGAGAAACATGTGGAGATGTTCAGCGGAAGATATCTGAAGGTCCAAGGATTCATTGATTCATTGAGAGAATCATATCTGTAGAAATTAATGAGACAACCGACCTGCAGAACTATCACCTCTATATCTAGTCATTGCGTTCTTTCAAAAGTGTGACTTGATGATGGATCATTTATCAAGCATTCAGAACCATAATGACCAGTTTTTTCATGAAGGTCAGTCTTCAGAGCTCAGGCAGATTTCAGTTATAGCAGTTTCATGACAGCCGAGCAGAACTCGAGTACGGTAACAATTTGTATGATTCAACACAATTCAGCGAAAACCTGCAGTGTTCAGGCTGTTCAGAGCTGAGCAGCTTGTCCCACTGGGTGGGGTAACAGCTTGGGAAAGGGTAAGGACTGCTTCACACTGTTCTCAGTTTTCAGGAGAGGTCAGAAGTGTAGAACAGCACAGAGACAGCCACAATGTGGAGTCCCCAAGAGAGTCAATGTGCCCACGTGATGCAGCACTAATCGCTGACAGACTGTCAATAAAAACGATACTACAATTAAAATGACATTACGCTATATTCACTTGAAATATCAGCAGAAACCTATAAACAGTAACAGACATTTCCAAGTTCTCAGGGAATATTTCAGCATATCTGTAACCTCTTCATATGGTGACAAAGTAACGGGAGACACAAAGTACATAAATAATGGTGTGAAAATCAGGCACGCATGCTGCCACTGACTTGACAGTGTTGACAATTTCTGAAAAGTCAGATTTGCAGTTTTCCTGAGGGCAACAGGTCATTATCTGGAGAGAAACTTGACGTAATTTTAGAGAAGACTATCCCTTTAAAATTACTGGGCAGAAGCAAACGCAAGTTTCAAAGCGAAGGGCTGCACCCTACATTCTAACACCCATGTGACCATTTCTGCGGGCTGAATATTCTTGGCAATCCACACCTCGCTGCTTATCACCCACAGTCTAGCTAGTGCTCCTCACTGCAGATGACGACAGTGTTCAAAAAAGAACTAGGATTATAACATCGTACTGCTAGGTCACCATACATCTTTCAAATCAGGAATGCAATGCACCCTCTGTATACCAGTCATTTCAGTATGAAAAGTAAGATAGCTTTAAGTTGCTCCTTTAATTGGTTGTTTTCAAATGAATATAAAATCTAGTCAGTAAAATGTCGGTCATGAATACATTCCAAATCCTATGTTTAGAGGAGAAAACTTTACTGAAAAAAATTATACATTTGAAATGATGATTCTGAGGCCAGGATTGGCTGCTAGCCAGATAGCTGAGCGATGATGTCACCAGCATGCCTGCGTGTGCCACTCCTTCATTACTCGCCCCAGTTAGCGGGGTTTCTCCACCACAGGAAGGAGCTGCTTCCAGAGGGAGGCCACGGAATAACAATGGGATTACGCACGCATTGTTACTACGCTCGAGAAAGTCCCGCGGAGCTTTCATTCGGGACTGCTGGACACAGTACTGCTGAAACCCGGCACTGAACACTGGCATCTCTCACCAGCATGCGAAGCCAATCAGCAGGCCGCAGTGCTGACCGATGAATCAGCAACTGGATCCCCAACGTACTGCGGAGCTCACTGCAAGCGCACTTTCGCAAGCGGTAAACGTCTTTAAGATCCAGAAAGGAACACCGCGCATGGATCTGGTCGCAAAATTCCTGCCCGAACAGCAGGATATACTCTGCCCACCGCAGCAGAGCGCCTCGCGTGAAAATCATGGCATGCAGCACCAGTAAAGGACTGATGGAACAAGACACATCTTTGTTGCAGAGGCTGGTTCTTCAAAGTTCCTGCTAACGCAGCTCAGCCCCGTGTCCAGGGGGGCCCCGGGCGCTTTTCACAGCCCCGCGTGATCTGGCCGTGTGATCGTCGCGGCCCGGAAACGCTCCTGCTGCATCTCTCCCCGGACTCCTTCAGGAACAACAGGCACTCTTGAGTGGGCCGGGTGGATTCTCAGCACCGGCCCGAGCCGGCTGAGAGAGGAGCGGCAGGGGAATTAGAGCCAGATGTGCAGTGTTGGGTTACCATCCCAGCCTTACAATACTCCCAGGACAGCAGTAAGTTCTAACTGACGCATTTCTGTTCAAGTACCTCCACCAGCAAACCGAGTCAGGTGGAGCCAGTAGAGAAGAGAGGGAGAGACTCATTCCTCTGAATGCAGAAAACCTGCTTATATGTGATGAGGCTTCCTTGCTGCTAGGACACAAACCAAAGTGACAGAACAATTTATATGACAAAATAGTGTGTGGTCTTGTGAGTTCCTTATAGTGTCCATGCAAAAGTGAGCCAGTTCTGATAGTGCTCCAGTGACATTACAGTGAGATAATGAAGTTTTAAAACATTCATTCACCAGTTAAAAAAAATGGTAAATAGGATTTGAAGGCTTCAGTGTCCCTCACAGATAAGCAGAAAACAAGAGTTTTAAGAAAAAATCCACAACAAACACACACACAATCACACACAGACACACAAATACTACGGCTGCTTGATTGATTATGGCTAAAATCATAATCACAGTCGTTTTGGTCAATATTGAGATCACAACTACTCGAAATGATTACTTATTGACTTTGGATTTATCACACGTTTATTGAACGTTTAAAAAAGCTTTCTTTTTAACAGCAGATTTCCTTGAACTTTAAATATAATTCGACCAAGAAACAAATAAAAAGGGTCTGAAAAGAGGCACGATGGATTTATAACACGAGAGAAAACAGAAGCATTACTGTGAGATGAAACAAGGCACGATAATCATTTTTATCTTGGTAATACTTCCCTTGCTATACCAGTCCTTGACTCTCTGCCTCTCTCAAGCTCAGCCTCTCCTTCTCCTGTCTGACAGCCCGACGTTGTGCAGAGAACTGACATGATGAGTAGCAAAGTCTGAACGACCAGAAACTCATAAGCGGATGCTTCAGTTCAACTCAACAGTGTATCATGCATACAGCTGCGTATAAGGGGGAGGGGGAATGATCAGAACACAATCAAGAGGGACTCCAAGGCTGCAGTGAAGGCTAAACCCGGGTTACTGACAGGGCGTCAGCTAGAGATGGCGATCCACATTTTTTCAGTTCCGATCGATCCGATTCCGATACACAACTGCCGATACTGATACAGATTCCAACACAAGAGCTATTTTTAGCTAGTTATACTTTATATATTATTTTTTAAGCTAAGTAAATACAGATGGAAAAAATGTATGACAAAAATTGTTTAATTAGGCTACTACACACATACGTAACGTTCAGTTCCACCTCGTTTGTTTTAAGCGTTTTTGAGGCTTTTGCAGTTCAATATGAATATTTTCAAAGCAAGTATAGACAAATGGCGAATGCTTTAAATTTGAACACAGTTTTTCTCCCATTGGCGTCAGCTCAGTTACACTTTGTTGCGATGGCAGCCCCTCTTGTATCACAAGCTAAAGCAAGTTTGGAAAACAGTCCAGGTTAGCGACTCCCAAGTCATCCGTTGCTTTTTTTTTTTTGTCTTGCACAGTTGCGTGCGCTTTGTTACGTGGGATTGTCCATTAAACGCTATTCCCACCTCTCACAACTTAATTTTACAAATACTGCAAATCGCTGTGCTACTGGTTTCTGTTAAAAGCATATAATACTCCTAGATCGTCATGTCTTATCTAACGCTCCTCGTACTGCGAAGGGTATGCACATGACGCCACAGCAGGAGGAAGTCACTGTACTCACACCCACTGAGTAGCAAAAAAGATTGAGGGGCAGCGATAGCGTTTGATTTGAATGCCGCAAAAAACACATGTAAAATGGGAAAGAGCTGTCGTGCGATCGATTGCCAAAAACTATACTAATAATTAAGTACAGGACGTGGATCGGTCACACATGGCCGATACCCGATCCGTGAAATCGGTCTGGATCGGCGCCGATACCGATCCGAATATCGGTATAGGTGCATCTCTAACATCAGCTGTGTCCGTCCAGCACATGGAGGAGTTCAGGTGCACCATGTCAGTCCCAGAGAGGCTTGCATGCAAACACAGTGCATTCCAGAGCCACTGTCATCTCTACCATCTCCAAAACAGGAACTACGCTGACCTACACCAGTCATTTGGAGCTCATTAGCCACTTACAGAAACCAAAGGGGATGTTTGGGGGGGAGTTGAGTAATCAGATGTCAACCCTGGTAGCACGAGCTCCTAATCTGGACCATTTAGGAACAGCCAGAGAGCCTCATATAGGAGGATCTCATCGAGAAAAAGAGGGCTAGGCAATTCATTCAGTGTTTAAAGACAGCTAAGGCTACTGCTAGCCAAATCGCAATGATGGACATCTATGGAAAATGAGTGTTGGGATAACAGCATGGGTAGATAATCACATCCTCTTGGCAATGCTGCACAAAACCTCCGTAAACAGGAGGGGAGAACTTCCAAACTCCAAACAGGAAGAGACTCACCCACCCCTCTGCCCACTGGTATTTCAAAACACTACAGCTTATACAGGGAAAAGTAGACTGGTTTAGTGACGTAACTGCCATTATTTAAGGCAACCTGGGATAGGCTTTCGGAATCTTAAAGGATATGCAAGAAATAAAATTACAGAGGAAAGGATAAGGTCTTTCAGCCCCTATAAATAATGCTCATCTAATGGACTGTTTGGCAACCTTTTAAAATGAGCGATGGTCATAAATTTTTATGATTTTAAAGGACTTGATGTAAATAAGTCAGAAGAAATCAAATCAAAACAAAATGATTCCTGAGGTGGACGTGTGGCTTGTATGTAGTGAGAATGGTTTATTTTTGGTCACTTGTTTGTGCGACTAGAGTGTGAGAGCGCCTTGTGAAATGATGAAAGGACGCACACAGACCTCGCAATAAAACTAAATGTCAGAATTAGAATTTAGGAATGAGTCATACAGGAAATCTGTAAAAGCGTGTGCACGAGTAGAACAATATTCTTGGGAGTTGAATTCAACAACATAAAATTTTACTTAAATTCAGCAACCGGTTAGGGGAAATAAATGCCTATATGAATATGTACTGGAGAGATCCAGCATCTCAGAGACAGAGACTCATACAGACCAATAAAAGACAATTTCTTGAGACATCAATTCATCAAAACCATATGTCCCTGGACTATGAGAAATCAGCCACACAAACACAGAGAGAACATGCAGAACGCAAACTCGGAACTGGAAAGATAAAGCTCTGATGGTAATCGCTGGCAAGTTAAGAACTGCCATTGTCCATTTTGTTTAAATAAATGAACACGGATGAAATGTACTGCATGGAAACGACATCCAATATTTGTTTTTGACAGGATTTTTAGATGAAGAGGTAGATCACAGAGCCACTATGGTACTATACCTCTGAAATGTAAACATACCGCGTGTGTAACATGTTAAAGCTGTGAGTGTTAAATGATTCTCACTGTTTTGCAGAACCCTATTCGTGCGTCTCAGAGATTATCGTTCAGAAAATGCTGTGTGCGCGCGAGCCAATCAAAATAAATCTCTACGAAAAACAAAGATACTCGTGACTCCACAAAAAACAAACAACTACAAATATAGTGTCCGTTTCACAGGAAGTTGTGGTTCAGCAAAAAAAAAAAATATATAAAAATCCGAGTATATACAGGTGCACAAATAAAAGTACATTTTCCAAAACATTCGGCAATTGGCTGCATTTAAGTACTTAAAGCTCTGAGACATGGATGCTGAACATTCCGCAGAGACAAAGAGGGAACTTGTTCTTAATAGCCTTACGTTATTACGTTAAATGCACCAAAAATGTACCAATAGACCACGGGCCTTTAGTATGACAAAGCGACAGATAACAGATTTACTGTGTGGAAAAAACATAGAACATCCAATTAATCAGATTTAAGATGTCAAAAACATACCATTCAATACAAAACTACTACAAATATAACATGCCTCCGTTAACTGTTTCCACCCTGCTTTTGCAAATGATGGTGATTTTAAAATTGAAACAGATCTGTGGGCATCTACCAGGCAAGGAAAATGCATGAGTCATCTCAATAGACAACCTACACTGTCCTGTGTTAACCCAGGGTGCAGACCAGTGCTAACCTTAACGGTGTAAATTCATATTCAGATCGAGATTCAACTAGGCTTGTCATTCGAACATATCCAGTAACGAGTCTCAGAGACCAAAACACTGCTGCTCTGTCCTCTGCCTCCTTTATTTATTTTACAGACACATTGACAATGAGTAGAAACCCCAGCCCTTAAGCCAAGGTTCCCCAATTCCCATCCTGGAGGGTCGGAATCCAACACATTTTGCAGATTTCCCTGTTCGGACACACCCTACTCAGCCTGGTAATTAGCTGTGTATGATATGTTTGAGTAGGGAGATTTGCACTCTGTGCTGGATTCTGGCCCTCCTGGCCCGGAATTGGGGAAACGCCCTAAGTTATATGCAAATGTGAACCACATGCACAACAAACTGGGTAAGATGAGAGCTCATAGGGATCTGTAAATGCTTCGTGTCGTAATAAGATAGGGCGGTGTTTTCATGACCAGTCATCCCACGCGTCACCCTTACTTCAGGAGACCGTGCAGACTGACCCGCGTCACATTCCTGCTTTCGGTGGGAGTAGGATGGGAGTTTCTCCCAGCTAACAAGGAACGTTCCCAGAACGCCTATGTTATTGCGAAGACCTCCACAAAGTTGGCAAATAAGGTTCTTTCTGCAATGCTAACGTTTCACATTTTAACAAAGGTTTTGTCAGCATGATTAAATTATTACCTGAACGTCCTTTTAACGCATTTGACAAATATTGGTTTATGACAAAGCATTATTTTCTAAAACAGTTATAAGCATTTACCATGAATGTGGGATCTGGCCGTGAACCCATGATCTTTAAAGTAACAGTATTATCCACTGTTCTACCACACCCCTCCTTTACCTCACTATTATTAGTCTTAGTTGTAGTAGGATAGCAATGGGATAGTAGGATAGTAGTGGAAAAACGTTCGGGGAACATCGAACTGGATGCTTTTATCATTTCCGTACCTTAACGTAACGTCCGGAAAACATTCCCAGAATGAAAAATTGTTATCGAGGCTGGTACCATGCGGGGAAGCCCGTTTGCAACAAGGTGAAGAAACAAGCATAGAGTGTAGGCCACAGAGACATGCAGGTAGCTCCTGGTCACTTCTCTCAACGTTGCTCCCCTGTCCTGTAACCGGGCCGATAACACGGGACCTTGAGCACTAAGATCACAAGATTCAGTGGCATTTTTACTCACGGGCGATTAGGCTCCTAAACAATGACACGATTAGTGCTCTGACACTTTATGCTGCAGGGTTCTCAAGGCACTTCGTGAGTGTTTAAAAGCTAAGTGTTTATCTTGGTGTTACGGATTTATTGTCAGCTGCTGCAAGGATATCATTCAACTGGGTAACCATAACGATAAAAGAACCATCAACCCTAAACCACTGAGTGCCATTCTACTAATAGAAAAGAGATATCTGCAGAACAACACAGAACAATGGCTGAAGGGCCCACTCTGTATATGCAGGTCTATTATATGCCTCACGCATTATGCAGAATAACACCCGAATGATTCTTTCCGCTTCACAATTTGTCAGGACAGCCGAGAGAACTCAGCAATTCAAAATTCAGTTTTTGCAATCAAACATCTGCTTACCAAGTAATAGTAAACATTTGCATTCAATATGCATCAAATGGCAACTCAATTTCCATGCAATCAAGCAAAACCTTTTCTGAACGGTGAGCAAAAGAAGAATGAAGAACCTGGATCCAAACTCTCCATTCAGCCACCTCCTGCAGCTTCATACGTGAGTTGTATTCCACCGACAGTTCATCGACCAAGGCCAAAACCGTGACACAAACATTCACAACTGCAAGTCGCAATACTCCCCCAACCTGCCGTCTGTAGGGAGAATAGAGAGCACCGAGAGGAAACCCCACAACAAGACAGGGAGAACATGCACACACACACACACACACACACACACACAGGCCACAGAGGTGTGAGGCAACAGTGCTAACCACTGTACCAACATGCCAGCCCCAAAACTCATTTTTCCTTTCAAATATTAACTCACAAGAAATGCAAATCACAAAATTAATCTATAAAAGTCAGGGCAAGCAAAATATTTTGCAGATATTACACATTACATTTATTTTTTTGTCTTCCAACTGCATGTGTCATGTGACCATTTTGGTGATCATGCCTGCGGCAAACGATCGGCTAGTTTCATTAGCTCAATATGGAAAATAACCCTCTTCAGTGTGTCAAATTGTTGGTGATTAATAGCCTAAAACCCAAGAAAATGTTTCCCCATTTTTTCTTTTCACCCCCCCCCCTCAAAAAAACAAGGTTTGAACCAAACTGTGGTTCCACAATCAAAGTCTGAACCAGACAATTAAAACTACAGTATTTTCAAGCAGACGATGAGTGACATCCAGCGGATGCAGTATTTGGAAACTACTGCTATAAACATTTCATTGAATATACAGCTTATTTCCATCTAAAACAAACGTGTGTTTCAGTGCAAAACTCAAATAATTTAACACAGGCAGCCCATAATTCTGTACCTGCACCACTTCCTCCAGCTGCCTTTGTCCCACTGATATCAAGAGGCAAGCATTTCCAACAAACCTGGTTTATTATTTTCCAAGGACCTTTCTAAAAACAGGTGATTTCTCAAACAGCCTAGATTAGCTCAAAAGATATTAAAGCACTTGTCACAACCTGAAGGACATCAATGGGCAAGCAGGGAAACCGATGAGAGAGAGGCTGTATTTTGAATGTAACTCAGGAGGCAAAAGTTACCCGGTCATCTTGGGTAAGATGAATCAACAGAGGGGAAACTGCCAAGCCGATCTCAGGAGGTGTTCCAGGACCTCAAACAGGAGACAGGACTGTAGGCTGGAGTGCAAAGCATAGCTACAGAGAGCTACTCCATTAGGAACTTCACCAACCTAAACTGTGCACCCTTACGGTGATGATCTACGGCTCAAGTTATTGATACATTGTTATCAGGTCTTTCGTTTAATCCAGCAGATATTTTTCTCCCGATTAACTGACAAGTGAAGAAAGCTTGAGGTCAGAGAGCAGGATCAGCCAGTGTCCAGCATCCCTTTGGGTTGAGTTTTGCTCAATGACCCAACCACAATATAATCCTTCAGCCAGCCACAGGAATTGAACCGACAACCTTCCATTGACACAGATTCATAATCCACTGCTCTACTCATCACGAAGAAAGTTTTATCTTCTCATTGGTTCTACGGGCTTCCCAACGGCATGTTCATGCCTGCGACAGACCATATAATGTTGTGATTTCGCGATTGTTGAACAGACCTACGTTATATGAGGACCGGAGGATGAACAAGTAAGTTCATTAGCACCCTCAGGATACAAAAGGATGGCTGGACACAGCAAGGTTTTCAGACCGGAGCTTTCCATTGCCCTGACTCCTAACCAACATTATATTCCTCACAGTTACAAATTGATCGCAGGTAAACGGAGGAGCTTCTTCCCTGACCTTGCCCGTGCGATGCAGGATCATTGTACTCCTGCTATCGCTGGGTTGAAATTCAATCTCTTTCTGGCAGAACCCCTCCAACTTGTTTCCCACAACTGCTTTTTTAGCCGTTTCGCAAACCGGCTTTGATGTAAAAGCCTCCCGCTGCTCAGAGCAAACACAAAAATCAGCGAGATCACACCAGCATGCCAGCATCCCTCCTCCAGTCCCACCACAGTGTATCCGCCAGGACTAGTACTGTCAGGCAGTACCGAGAGTTTGTGGGAAAATGCTACTTCACTGCTTCAGTGTTCGGAATAACGAACACCGGTATTAACGATAAGCTTATTGAAATATCCAAATATAGCTACACTCATAAATTAATTCATTAAATTATATGTACATTCATTGGCAAAAAGAATCATGAATTTTCTTTTTACTCAATCAAGTAGAAATGATTCACCTTTCAGTGATATAAAGCAGAAAAACACATTAACTTCCTTAAATTTATTCTACCGCTACCAATCAAGTCCTTGCCGGCATGCGTCACTCAGATTCCCCCCGACTCAATCTGCCGCGAACAGGACGACGGCCCGCGACTCGATGCGCGCCTTCTCATAATCCTCCGCAGCATCGTCAGCTACCCTACATATTCCGAATCCGCTTTGTACTCCATCTTCACGTTACCTCGCTTGCTTGCTATTCTTGGCTTAAGTCTCAGGCAGCCAATCAGAGTGGTCTACGGGATGCAGGGCAATGTTATAAATGTTATAGAGATGCCAGGGATCATTATCCTATTTCAACAAAACATACACTGAAGCAACACCATCAGCCTGAGACAGGAGCCTCTTCATGGCTGACCTCACCTACAGTATCACCATACAGGTCTGCTCAGGCTTCCATGACCATTGTTTAATTTGGCACATTCTTCCAGCTCAGTCAGACACCTACAATTTATTTATTTATTTTTTAACTTTCACTGGATTACATTCATCAAAACACTTGTAGGGAGAAACACGAAACCCACCACACAAGCTTTTTTTATTTGAACAACATGCATATACGCATCTGTCCATAAGTACAGGCTTGTGCACCCGATAAGAAAGCGAACAGTACAATGCAGATTACAGTGACCGAGGATGGAATCGTCCAGGAACAAAGGAGTAATAAATTGGCAGAACCCAAAAAGGGAAAATGATACAATAGTCGCATTCAGGAACAAAGAGCCGTAACACAATGGTAGAATTCCAAAGTGAGGAATAGCACAAGAGCCAAATCCAGTTAAGAAGGGAACGGTACAATGGTAGAATCCAGGAAAGAGAAGAATGGTACAATGATTCTATTCTCAATGCAGCTTGATGCAATCATAACAAATCTACTAGTCTGGCTGTTTTGCATGTGAGAACGGGCAGCCGGTTGCTTTCTTTTAAGAAACCCAAATCCTGAAGCAATAATTATAACCAAGTAATGAGATATCAATCTCCCTTTTATCAAATACACTAATTAAGTCAGTGTTTCCAAACCTGGTTCTCAGGGACCCCAGGGAGTCCATTTTTTGCTCCCTCCTAGGTCCTGTTCAACCCTTACCATAAGGGTAGAGGAAGGAGCAAAAACGTGGACTGTCTGTGGGTCCCTGAGGACTGGGTTGGGAGACAATTCATTAATTTTAGTGACAGCATGACTAAAACAACCACTGGAGGGGTGAGGCACGGTAAAACAGCTAGTTTGCCATCACTGTTAAATATATATATATATATATTCATACTCACCTGACACAATTTTTCCCATTAGTGATGCATCATTACATGTATATTAAATCCTCTGAATGCGGTTTCTGGCATGTAAATGGAGCGGAGAGGATGGTCACTCAATTCTCCCACATGAAGGCAACAACAAGCATATAGCCTAAGCCACACAGAACTGCCTTTCCGTGAAAATGATGTGCGGTGCAGCACAGCAATAGCAGGAAATGAAAAAATGCCGGTGAATCGGGCTGCTTTGCTTGCAGCGATCTGGACATAAACCGGGGGACTGAGAGCTGGACTTAACCTAATTCGCTTCAGTGTATTTCCTAAGCTTGACGAATGAATAAAAAAAGTTTCCCGACCAAAACTCGTGAGTTAAACTGAGATGCTGCCGGAAAAGTCTCTGCACATGCCGGCTCACTCTCCTTAGCCCCCGTGCCAGAGTCATGCAAGTCAGTCCCTCAACGAAACGTGTGCGACTGGGCGAAAATAGCAGATATGAAGAAAATGAGAAGCATAATGACAGCAAACTGCATTTAGACTGATTTAGAAAATCGATTTTTAACTCTTGTGGCATTCTAAAACTCCGCTCCTTGAAGAGACGCAGTTTGGAACTGAACTGATTCCCCCCCCCCCAGTTCTGGCCTTCACAGGACTGTGTCAACCAAACGGCGAAGGCAGCTCTGCCTGAAATAACAAGATGCGTTCCAAGACACTGTACACTTTTAAAGATACCGTCAAGCTTATAACACTCATTATAGGTCATTGTTTATCCTCAAAACGGCCGATGGTGACTAATGGGCCCCCATATTCATTCTAGTCCTTCACTGTAAATGTATTGGCTGCACGCAGTCTATTGAAAAATATAATAATGGTGCATTAAGTCAATTACATCAGTGCTGCGTGCAGCAGAACACCGACTGTTGCTTCAGTGGGGTAAACAGAGCGCCACGGTTCCAGAAGCGTCCATAAACCACTGCATCTAAACTCCTAATATCGCCCTCAGTGCAACGATCAGACGAGAGGGGGATGCAAATGCGGAGGTACCAGGTTCCGTTCTGCAATGCGAGCCCACTTTCCAAAGCACAGGAGATATCAAATCCATATTCCAAAAGATGTAGTCCAAACACAGCCCGATTGTCAAATGAAGTCAATCCATCAGGCAGAGGTCACACACAGGAACAGGCGAGTCGTGAATCAAACCAAACGGTCACTGCAGTGAAGGCATTTAATACTTTTCAAGCAGTCAACTGATAAACCAGACGCTTTAAATACATGCCACCTACCAGGCTGATGATCAAAAACAACCCAGATGTTTTTCAACCCAGTCATCATTTTTGCCCCCCCGACATCTGTACAGGGTATTTGGTGTTTCTGATTGTTTGGTTCAGGCCAGCTGGGAGCTGGGAGAGAGCAAACATGTGGACCGTCTGGGGTCCTGCTGGACTAGGCTGGGAAATGTGTGTGTGTAATGACATATAAGTACGAATGGGGTCTGAATGTAGGCTGTGTTTAATGCAGGAGTGACATTTTTAAAATGATTTCCTAAGTGACCCAGAACCTCACCTGTCAGTGAAAACAAACAGGCAAACACATACAATTAAGTTAAATTTTTGTGCAATAATGATAATAATAATAATAAAAACATGTAATTTTTATTTTATTTGATAACTTCACAATCTAATAACACCATCTGTGCCATAAACCCAGTTTAATAAAGCACTAATTTATAATTACGACACCTAAGCCACTACTGAAATAAGTGTTTGTCGGAGGTGGATTAAATGTCACTGACGATGATGGTTATTATTATTATTATTATTATTATTATTACTACTTCTACTACTACTACTATCAATCGTCTTTATTATTATTACTTTGATTGCATA
>JAODKE010000015.1:19774453-19787033 GCA_026779605.1 Mormyrus hasselquistii
GAAGGGGGGGGGGGGGGGTTAGGAACTGTGGAATTAGGCAATGGGTAAGAATTTAGGATATATTTTTGTTATTTTAAAGAAGGTGGACATGATTATTTAATTACATTTAATAGGAACTAGTAAGCTGCATTTCATTTTTGTAAGTATTGCATGAAGTACACTTTAAAATAACTAAGACATTATTCTTTAAAGACATTCTTCAGTAAATGTCAGACGTCCTACAAGATGTCCCCCACGGCCCCTGCTATCATCTACAAACTTGATTTGAGATGCTTGCTGGAGTAGCATGTTTAGTTGACAATGGTAACTGAGCTGCAGCCTGCTTGATAGTTAATGAAACATAGTCCAAATTCAACAGTGTCAGCAGTCATCCACTTTGCAGGGAGACTACAGAGTTACTATAACGCCCTTTTTAACCGCTTATTTTTTTAAAAAAGCTTTGACAGAATAAAGCCATAGTTATTTTAATAAACATGTTTTTTCAGTAAATGTTTATTCACGCTCATACACACAAACACAAACCCCAGAGGTCAGGGGCTTAGGTCCACAGGGGTAGGTGTCCTCTCTCCTTCCAGGAGACTGAGAAGCGGGGACCTGGCCTGGATCTGCTATGCTGGAGTGGTGGCTGGGGAAATCCAATGGAGGGGTGCAGTGGGGTCATCAGGGAAATCCCCGAGGGGTTTCAAGGGGGAAGGCGTGGTGGTCTGGTAGTCCAGGACCTCCTCAAGGGAGCTGGGGTTACAAGAGTCACAGAGTTTGAAGCAGGACCCTCGGGTGCTACAGGAACCTCAGGGGCCAGAGCAGGAGCCTCGGGCACAACAGGAACCTCAGGGGCCAGAGCAGGGTGAGCTGCCAGAGCTAGCAGCGTAGTGGCGGCATCAGGTGCAGGTGGCGTAGCAGGCAGACGGGTGACACACTGTATGGGAAACAGCGGAGACAGATACGGAGCCCAGGAAGATATCCTGCATGTCTTTCCGTCTTCGGTCTCTCAGCTTCTTCTTACGGGCTGATGTTACAGGGGCAGACACCCCCATGAGGTGCAAGTCCTTGGACAAAGACATCCCCCCGATGATGTTCCTCGATCGCTGAGCGAGAGCGATAGCTGCGGGATCCACCCGAACCACAGGCTGATGCAGCCAGTATATTACCTCATCCAAAAGATCAAGGTGTTCCACCTCGCTGAGGGGAGATGTTTTCGTTTTAGTTCTGGTTATTCTGTTACGTTCCAGCCGAGGAAGCAGCAGAACACGACGAGTTGGGTAAACAGGGTTTATTTTTGGGAAACACCAAAACACAGCGCTGAAATGCATATAGACATTAGTGACCAGACAGGGGTAAGACAGACACGAAAGCACTAAATACACAGAATCAATTAACAACAACTAGACACAGCTGAGAACATGGCATGGCACACAGGAGGATCAGACAATCGGATCATGACAGAAAGCACACTTCTACTTGCCTAGTTGGTGATTTCTAGCTGCTATTTAGGTGCATCCTCAGGTCTTGTTGCCTAAATGATTTATTGTCACGTTCCGTGGGCATGCGAGCAGGCAAGGAGGCGATCAGAGCTGGACGGTCAGGGAAATGGGGTTTATTAGAAAGGAAAGGCAGACAAGCACGAACATCAGTGACACTACAACAATGACTGATCTGACATACTGGGGAAAAACGTGGACTAAATACACAGACTAAGCAGGGATTAACAGGACACAGGTGATCACAATCGGGGCAGGAACACAAAGTAACGAGGTGGGCGTGGCACACAGGAGGATCAGACGGGGCGGATCATGACATTTATACCTTGATTTAAAATTTTGCTATAACAAAACGATCCTTAGAAATTTTAAGAAAAAGCGTAAACTATATATGCGTGGTGTTTTTTGATTGAATTTGATTATCAAACTCCAAAGCCCAGTGTCACGTCTGGGTGTCAGCGAGCGTACAAACAGGCGAGTCCAGCTATGAAACAGGGTTTATTTAGGTTGACAGGATGATAGGGGAACACACGGCTTTACAACATCAATGGCTGATCTGGGGAACAGGCAACAGGTGATTACAATCAGGAATTAACACAAGGAAATGAGGGAGTGTGATACACAGGAGAAATGGACGAGCAGGCCATGACAGATCCTCAGGGGAGGCACCGGAGGAGACAAGACCGAGGACACAGACCCTGGAAAACAAGAGCAAAAACATCAATGGGAGACTGAGAACAGAACAGAAACACAGAACAAGCACAGGGGCAACAGCCAAGACAACACTTGACACAGAACGGGAAATGCAGACAGGCAGACCAGGAAGGGAGACACAGGGGGAGCACCAACAGGCGGAATGAAAGAGCCAGGAGTGAACGGAGGAACCAGAGGGGGACGTGGAGCAAAGACAGGAGGGATAAAGAGACCAGGAGGGAACGGAGGAGACACAGAGGGATGAAGAGCAGAAACAGGAGGGACAAAAACAGGAGGCAGAAAGGTGAAGGGCGGAGGAACAAGGGAAGCCAGAGGGAACCCCAGCGAGCGAAAGGCGGCAGCCGGAGTAGCCGCAGGTGACTGAACAGCCGAAGCTGGAGAGACCCTAGGCGGCCGTGAGGCAGGAGCTGGAGGGGACAATGAAGGGGCAGAAGAGGAAGCCGGAGGGACCAACAGAGGGGCAGAGGAGGAAGCCAGAGGGGGCACCAGGGAAGGTGAGGAGGGAGCATAAGGGGTCCACGGTGAAGGCAAGGAGGAAGGGGAAGCCGAAGCAGGCAGCGGTGCAGCCACAGCAGGCGAAGGCGCCGTCCTCCAACAATCCAGAGTGGGGGGATCTGCAGGTGAGCGACAAGTCGGAGCGGGGGAACCTACAGGCAACCGACGAGGCAACAGAGGTGGGACCACAGGAGGCCAACGAGGCAACGGCAGGGAATCCACACGCGATAGCCGAGCAGGAGCCTGAGGAACCGCAGGTGAGCTGGAGGGCAGGTCGGGTGTGCCTATGTCCTCATCCCTTCTGGGACACAGACAGTTGGGGACCCGGTCGGGCTCCACCATGCTGGGGCAGATAGCTCCCCGAGGGATCCTATTTAAGTTCCTCCTCTCCCTCCACCAAGGGAGGAGGAGTGATGGTAACACAATCCTGGACCTCCTCGGGGACAGGGATTTCCGACAGAGCCCTAGGAGCCTCGGGAGGAGCAGGAGGTGGAGGTGCTTAGCTGCAGGTGGAGGTGGCACCAGGACCTCGGCCTCAGGGCCCGGAGCACCCACCACCGGGACAGGCAGGACAGGTGAAGCCGGTGAGACAGGCAGGACAGGCGGAGCCGGCGAGACCATAGCAGGAGCTGCCTCGGGCAAAGCAGGAGGTAGGGAACCTGCAGCGGAAGTTGCCTCAGGCGGTGCAGCAGCAGCAGGGAGTTCAGGCAGTGCAGCCCTCATTATTAACTTGGGTCCAGCAGGGGGCTTCACAGGGACTGCCGACTCGGGTCCACCACTGGAACCGGAGCCTTGCCAGGTGGTATGGCGGCTGCCGGAACAAGCAGATCCGGATCAGGCAGGACAGGTACCGGCAAGACAGTCAGATCAAACACGACAGGTGTCGGCGGGACAGACATGTAAGGCACCAGCGGGACAAGCACGTCAGGTGCCGACGGTACAGGCTCATGAGGTAGAGCAGCCAGGATTGATGCTGCAGGTGCAGTTCTTTCCCCTTTAAAATCCCTAAAGGAATAAGCCACCAGCAGCGGCTGCTCTTTGGTAGCTTGGCGGGCTTTGCTCACTTGCTCCTGGGTGAGCTCGACTGGTTGCCGGGTCAGGAGGGGTTCCCCACGATATTCGGCAGGGAGAAAAGCTGCCATGAGAAAACATGTGCCTAAGACGATCATCGGTGCTACTTCCCCGCTGAAGTTATGACAGAATGACTAGAATCTCTAAGAAGATGCCACATCTTACTGAGGTAGAGTACCTCGGTTTAGTTGATGAGGTGATTTATTAGCTTGGTCAACCCAAGGGTCGGGACCACCTTGTGGCTCAAGCCATTGCTTACCGGACCAGGGATATCCTGGAAGAGATGTCCATGTCCAAAGACTCTCACCTCACTTAAGAGGTGAGAGAGCTTGCGGCAGCTCAGGAGAGGGGAGGCTAAGACGATCATGAGGCAGGTTGCACTGGACTCTGGACTGCCTTATGGTCCAATTGCAGAACTGTGTCTTTGTCTTTGGCAAAAACCTCAAGCAAGAAGAATAAGCGGTGAGACCGCAGATGGGAAGACGCATTGGGTGTCTTCCTGGGGTCTGTCTCAGTCTCTGCTGCTTCCACTGCTGCGTGCCGGGAGGTGCCCCTCTTGATTGTTCTTTGCCTTCTTTGATTGTTCTTTGCCTTCTTTGATTGTTTATAAAGATTAACACCTGGCAGTGTTCATGCTCAACATCTCCACCGCCGGTTTGCCCAGGTTGGTGTCCGAAATCTCTGCCACTTCGCCGACGCCCGAAGCTGCCGCTGCTTCGCCCGAGTGTGTGCCTAAAGACCATACCTTCCATGACACACATTTGGCCTTAAAAGGTGCCAGATCGTCTGAGGATACAATCCCTTGGATCCCCAAGATCTCCAGTTCCCGTGGTTCCAGTTCCCATAGTTCCAGTCCCCATGGCTCCAGTTCCCGTGGCTCAAGTTCCCATGGCTCCAGTTCCGGTCCCAGCAGTTCCTGTGGTCCCAGATCCCGTCCCCATGGTTCCTGCTCCGGTTCCTGAACCTCTGGTATCTGCTCCAGTTTTTGTGCCCCTGGCTTCCATTCCTGATCAGGTCCCTGACTGTTGGACCATTGCTCCTCCCCCCTCGGTGGAGATAGAGGAGGAGCTTGAGTGGGACCCCTCGGGGATTTCCCTGGCTACTTCTCCAATGGACCCCTCCGGTGGGTCACCCCAACCGTCACTCCAGCAAGTCAGATCCCAGCCAGGACCCCATTTCTTGATGTCACACAGAGGTAGAAGACACCTGCAATGGAGTTGGGTCCCGCCCACCTGCCCCCTGGTCAACGATTGCCTGCGATTCCCCGTATGGTGTCTCATTGGTCACCTGCAGTCCTGCCTCCACTGCCTCGGTGCTCACCTGCAGTTCCCCCAGCTCCGCATCGTCGGTCACCTGCTCCTTCGCCAGCTATGGCTATGCCTTCACTTGCAACAACTTCTGCTCCCTCCTTGCCTCCTCTGGTTTCCGCTCCACCTCCCTCCTCGCCTCCACCAGCAGTCCCTCCTCTTCCTCCTTGCCCCCTTTAGTGTCCCCTCCGGCTCCAGCCTCGTGGTCGGCTGTGGCCCCTGTGGCTCCCGCGTTCCTCCCACCGGGGGTTCCCTTTGGCTCCCTGGTTCCTCCCGCCTTATGCCTTTTTGCCTTGCATTTGTTCCCCATCCGTCTGTTCCCTACTGATCCCTTCACTCCTCCAGTTGGGTTTGTCCCTCCTGTGGGTTTGTCTCCTGGTTGTGTTCCCCCTGTGTCATTGTCCTCCTCCTTGGGTTCTGTGTTCCTGTCTTTGGTGTCCCTGTGTCTGTCTGTGCTCCCCGTTGTTTGTCAGTTGTTGTCGTGGTTGTTCTCTTTGTGCTTATTCTGTGTCTCAGTCCTGTTCCCGTAGTTGCTCTTGTTTCCCCAGCTGCTGTCCTATCCTCCCCTGAGTCCAGTGGTGTCCCTGGTGTTGCTCCTTTGGTCCCTTTAGGCATGCCCAGAGTGTGCGGGGGGGGGGGGTCTGTCATGCCCTGATTGTCCGATCCTCCCTTGTGCCATGCCCCCTCATCTACCCCATGTGGAATCCCCGTGTTACCAGTTGTTTCGAGTCGTGTTGATATGGGCTGTGACAAATATTCTATTGAGGCACAGAGTATCTGTCCTATGACAGATTTCTGAATAGAAGTTAATATTGCCACAATAATGCAATGATTTGGTGAAGTATTCATAGTAGTTAAACCCTGTGTGCTGTTTGCCGAAGAGAGTGAGCACACACACAAATATAATGATCTTGAGCACAACTATAGTTTCTTGCAGCAATACATAGAAATACTGCCAAAAATGGTTGACCACTTACTGCAGAATCAACTGCTGCACTATAGCTTAAAGTCATGCAAAAACCTGACAAATACCAACAACAGCACAACCAGGACTGATAAGAGCTTACTGGCATACAAACTGGTGTATTAGTTGGCAGTGTCTACTGTGAACTACAACAGCTGTGCTTGTCAGTCCTTCATCTGACCATGTATGATCTAAATAAATTTGAAGATGACACCTAAAAGTAGTCTAGTTCAATTCAACAGGCATGCTCAGGCAGTGGCATCTTGTGGTTTGTCATATACAAACGGCTACATTAGTAATAAATCAGACTAGCTACTTTTGTTCCTATGGACAAAATCAGCTAAAAATAAGCGTTTTTATAGCTACTGAGTCTGTGTTAAAGGGGGATCCAACTAGTGGACTTGATGTTGAATATATTTTTTTTGAGCATACTGCATATCTAAAAAAGTTTATTCTTTAACTTTGCACATATTTGGCATCCTACTGTAAAACAAAGTGGGAAATTCACACATGATGATGATTAATTTAGGAAAGCATTGGACTTCCTCCTTGCATTTGCACACACACACACCAGCAACACTGGGAATAAATTAAGGGTGTAATCTGAGACAGAAATCGTGATCTGAGATCATTAACATTTGTATCGTGGTTCCATCTCCAGCATCCCACCCCCAAGCCCACCCCACCTTTAACGCTATAACACATGTAAATCACAAAATTATTATTCTGTTTAAAGCTATACATTTTGTAAATACTACATGTTGTACATTCGTTATTATTTTACATGTATTTTTGTATTTTCAGATTACAAATGACTTTAATTTTAATGAAATATATTTTCTCACACCAGTATTTTCTGTATTTAATTTTGTTACATTTGATGAGCAAGTATTTGTAATTTGTAACAAAATACTTTTTGATGTATTTGTGCCCATCTCTCCCGCAGCCTGTAGTGTTGTCAACTACTTTCAATGTCAAGTAGTTAAGCCTGCTCGAAAAGTCGCCAATTGTCACTGGATAACTCTATGCACTAATTAGCATATCGGTGATGTCAATGCGTCATATTTGCATTCTGCCTAATGTCAGATGGAGTCAGCCCTTAATCTCATTCTCTTTTCTTGCTCACATATACTATATTTTAATAGTCAGATTCCCAATAAAGCTATTCCCATTTACTTTTTTTCTGTTTCTGTTGTCAGATAATAGAACAAGTATGAAATACTGATGAAAATGCAGCACATTAAGCGTGCATGTTAACCAGCAGCTACTGTCAAGTTATGGTACATTTCGACAGATCAGCTTTTGGCCAAATGTGAAAATGGCCAGTTCAAAACTGAAGGACGCAAGGGACTACTCAATTACCGTCTTCTTCATTTAGAAGCAAGATTAGGATGACACCCGATAAGGTTGATAACCTTAAGGATAAACAACAGAAAATATTGCTTTGAAGATAGAAACTACAAACAATAAACATAAACACTTCTAAACTAAACATTATTTAAACTAAACTAACCATCTCATTTTATTCATGAATATCCCAGTCATCACTGTCACACAAAAGGCTAAAGGTTTAAAAACTCTATGAAGCCAAGTACAGCAAAATTAGGAAAATGCATTATGCTGACATAAATAAACTTTATGTTTGCTAATGAACACAGGTTGTTCTCACTGCCCCCTACAGGTTAGGAGGCTTGGAACAGTTTCTATGAGGGCTCATGTTTGCGTGTTGTCTGAGTTTGACAAAACACCTCCCACTTGACCTCCTAGTTCTTGAACCCAAGGAGGTCACATCAAACACTTGTCATGGAAAAGCAGAGTCTGCTTCACTCTTGATGGCTTGATTTTTGTTCTTCTACAGGTAGTAGGGGTAGCCTTTAAACTCAAAGCTTCCCAGATCTCCTCCAGGTCCAGTCCTTCCAAGCAGAAGGGAATTAGGGCTGATGTACTGTATTCTACACAGTCCTCCTGGCTCTGTGTCCTAGCATCTATGGGTCTTTCATTAGCAAGGTTAGCAGCCATGTTGAGGAAGGTTTGGAATTCCCACTGCAGAACCAGCTGGTGGTCTTTGCGTATGGATCTTGGATTCTTTCCCATCTGGGTTACTTTGTAGTGCATCATGGTTACTCCTCCCTTTAACTGTGATTTGCAACAGTGCAAAGTCCTCCAAAGATGGCACACCACCCTGGTTTCTCTTAACCTGTGACCTAGTCAGGGCTGCTAAAAAAAGTCTTCCTTTGGAGTCTGTCAATGCCTTCTTTGGCATAAGCTGCAACTTTTTTGGCAATCTTTTTCAGCTACTCTTCTACAGGTTGCGTCAGAAAATCCAGTCCATTCTGCCACACAGAATGCTCCTAGAGGTCCTCTGGAGTTGCCCCTCTTCTTATGATGTCTGCAACGTTGAGGTGTCCTGGGATTCACCACCAGTCATCAAGAGAAATGGATTTCTGGATCTCTCTAACTCTATTTGTAAAAAAGGTCTGGTAACCATAACTGTCTCTCTGAATTGCTCCCAACACAGTTTGGCTATCCAGCAGGTGGACCCATCATTTCATTTCCATCCGACTGTGCTTTTCAATGTACCTTCGAAGTCATACTGCGAAGACGGCACCGTAGATTTCAACTTTGACTGGTTCTCCTTTTTGATCAAGTGGTGTAAGCTTCGCTTTGGACTCAACCAATATGACCTGGATGCCTTGTTCTGTCTCCCATCTGAAGTACACCATGGCCCCATAGCTCTGGTCACTTCTGTCAGAGAATGTTACACCCCAAGGCTTCCTAATCCAGTTGGCTGGTGTAAGGATTCTGTGGAAGGTGATTTGGCCGAGACTTATGTATTCTTCTATTTCTCCATTCAGGGTGTCTCTCCAAAGAAATCTGTAAAGATTAATTTTCCAGGTCTTCTAACCACACAGATTTATACATCTTCTTGATGTCACCAAGGGCTGCATGCCTCTTCTGAACCTGAGTAACACTACTCAGATCAGATTGAGGACATCAGGCCCTTTCAGGATGTCGTTCATGCTGAGTCCCTTGAACTTCTGGCTACTATTCCATACGAGACGCACAGGAGTTGTGACAGAATGCGGGTTTGGTGCCACCAAGTGGCTGACATACTATACTGGTCCCTTCCAGATGGCAATGATCTCTTTCGTGAGCTTCTTTACTGCTCTCCTTTCCATCATCTCATGGACTTGAGCTGCATACGCTATTTTCCACTTTCTTAAGTTGTTTTTCTGTTCTCAGCAAAGTGACCTCCGCTCCACTCCTATTGTTGGGTAAGGAAATCAGATCTTCAATCCAAGGATATTTTGTGTCCCAGTGTGGTTCATCACTGTGAGTGTCAGCTTTTACATAGGTAAGGCATTTCCTTATGATTTCCAGCTCTCTTTCCTCACTTAGTGTCATTTCCTTGCCACCTGGCTGATATTTGCTGCATCGGCATCCTCCACATTTTGGTTCGCAAGCTGCTCCAATGCTGTCCTATTTCCACCAGTCTATAAATTCTCCGCCAGCACCTGGGGTTTTGGTTTTAGCTTTAATTTTTTGGGTTTCGGTGATCTGTGGTGGCCTAGGGTGAAAGACCCCTCCGCAACTCCACCTTTTATTATTTTTCCTGACAGATTTTCCTTGCCCACTTTTTTTTACCCCACCCTTTAGGACATTGGTTGCCACAACACAGAAGGGACCATCACAATCTTGCTAATACACAACTTTATTCGGGGAATTACAACTCATTTCTGGGTTCTCACCAACGCTCCCCCCCCAGAGGCAGCTTCCCACCCACCAGGCATGAAAAAGCAGACGTGTAAAATTTCAACCGCCACACCAGTACCTTTCATCTCAACAAATACCCTACAACAACCAGTAGACACCACACTCGGCACAGCAACCCTACTACACACTAGGTGACCTTAAGGTGCTAGTGGAAAGGTATTGACCCTTAGGGGGAGTGATCAGATGAGACTGGGCCCCACAAACAATAGATGTTTTTACATAAAAGGAAAATCAGTTCCGGGCCACAGCTACCCTGTGTGGCCCCCAAAAATAATAAAATCAAAATAACCCAAAACTACTCATCCAATGTTCACCCCCAGGCAGTGTCCACACGGTCCTGGCTACTCCCCAGGCCTCCCCCCAGTCACTCCTCACATCCAGACCCAGATTGCATGGTGTGGTGTTGCCCTATTCGATGATGCTGCCCCAGCTTCCACGGCTGCCACCGTGACGTTGTTGGACCTGTTGCTCTGCTCTGCGTCCTCCGGCTCATCCTCCTAGGCCTCAATGCTGTGAGAGCAGAAGGAAGCTCAGCCCTGCAACTCGTCCCAACTAGCTATGCCACACACACACACTCAAACAAGCTGAGCCACTTCCCTTTGCGCTGTTCTTGGGGGCGCTGACCATCCTGGCCGTCTCTCTTCCTCTCCAGCGTTGTCCTTCTGGCCAGCCACCACCTAAGCCTCTTTCACTGCCTTCCCCACAGGTGCATGAGAGCAGAGCATCTGGATCTAACCCTCCTGGTCCCCACTGCATTTCTTTCAGACCACCATCTCCCTCGCTCCTCCGCGTTGCGGTGGCTTTAACAAGATTCACTGAAAAACCCCGAATTATATTAACATTTACTATATAACCATCATTCCACTAATAAACATCTTCTAAATAAATATAACTAAGAAATTGAATGCGCTTTGTCAGCACGCACACTTCTTGTATTTTTGCACTTCAGAACCCTCTATTTATTGGTGTATAAATAAGAGTTTTGATTTGTATGCAAGGAGGGAGTGATTGTTATAAATAAAACAGTTTGTTCAGTTCAGTGGTGTTGTAATCATTGTATCAAAAACAGAAGTATAATAGTAAATAAATATCGGTTCTGAATATCGGTTATCGGGCACATAAACATGCAAATAATTGGTATCGGTATCAGTAATAAAAATCAATATCGGGCGATCACTAGTCCCCAACCACCTTCACTTTCTGTGGTGCAAATCACAGATGCCCTGTGCAAGAAGGTGCAAAGCCGTCTCCACCTGCTGAGAAGGCTGAGGTCCTTTGGTGTGTACAGGCCACTAATAAGGACCTTTTATGACACTATGGTAGCATCTGCCATATTATTCGTGAGGATGCGGGATCTCAGAAAGAGACAAGAAGAGACTGAACAAATTGGTCAGGAGAGCGTGACACCTGGGCTGCTCTTTGGACTCCACTGAGGAGGTGGCTGAGAGGAGGATGCTGGCCAAATTTACATCCATTATGGTCAGTCCCTCTCAACCCCTCCATGACACAGTGAGGACATTATGAAGATCCTTCAGCAACAGACTACTGCATCCAACATGCAAGAAGGAACTCTTACGCGAGTCCTTCATCCCATCTGCCATCAAACTTTATAATACCTCATAAATTATGTCACTATTCTGTATATTGTGCAATACAACTATATTTACATCACTCGGTGCAGTCTGTATGTATGTGTATTTTGGGTCTGTGCAATGTGTAATTGTGTGCACTAATTTTATTATTTATTGTATTTGTTACAGTAGTTATTTGGTCTGTTTCTTTTCTATTGCTTTTTATTTACTGGCTGTAGCAACAAGTAAATTTCCCCAGTGTGGGATCAATGAAGTCTTATCTTAAATCTCCCTTCGCAGTAATTAATAAGCAGTTCAATGCGTTCTGGTCTACTTAGATCGTCCAGGCTGGTTTCTGGAAAGAACTTCTTGAGTTGCTCAGGTTTGATTGCTCTGTTTAACTACGCAATTTCATCCAAGCCATAGGAGACTCATGAGCTTTTTCTGTGGGCATCTTGACCCTTACTCTGAGCAGATATCTTTTGGTTCTGACCTTCATAGCCATTCCTCTGACTCCATGAACAACTATAGTGATCTTTTCATTCTGTAGATTTAATCTTCTGGTAGCTCTGTGGGTGATGTAATTAGTGTCTGATGCTAAGTCTATGAGAGTCCTGATTTTCTGTCCTGCACTGGCAGTAACCTCCAGCAGCATTAGAATGACTGGTGGCTCTTGCAATGCACTTGACTCCATCACACCAAGATGATTCTTGTCAGCACAGTATGTTTTTGCAGTGATGTTGAAGCACTCTGAACATGTCTTCAGCAGTACTGTTAGTAGACAACCGCAAGTCTCTGCATATTTTCTCATCGCTGTTTAGGAACTGAACTTTTTCAGCTCAGCCTAGCCGGTCAGCTCCCCCTGCCTTTGCAGACTCCCCCAGTCTTTCTTCCTTCGATGGAAGTCCCTTTTGAATCCAGTAAACCTCTGTAGGCTGGTCAGTTTTGTTCTTAGGATTGATTGTAGAGCTTGCACAGTCATCTCTGGCCCTCCTCTTCTGCAAGTCTTTGTGCTATGACGAATTCTGCCCTTTTCCCCAGTTTGGATAAGGGTTTTAAAATGCCGGGACACTTTATATCCCTTACTGTTTTTCAACCCCCGTGTCTAACGTTTCACCACAGTCGCAAATGTTGTTGTTGTTGTTGTCGTTATGGCCATCATTGTTACTTTGGTTGTTATGGTAATTGTAGCATATCGGTATTGAC
>JAODKE010000015.1:19851517-19865344 GCA_026779605.1 Mormyrus hasselquistii
TTTATTGCTACACGGTAGTGAAGCTTCATGCCAAATGAAGCTTCATGAACCATTTGCTGTATTTTCTGACCTCACTAGATAGTGTCTTGGTTTACTTTGGGGCATGTTTTGAGGCCTTTTTTTCAACAGACAGCACCATCTAGTGAAGTCAGAAAATACATCAACCGTTTATGACGCTGTAACACTATTAAACCAGATAACTTATCGGATAAATGGTAGTCTGGGCTAAATATAAGTGAACGAAGATAAAGTCGATTTAAACTAGGGTAATTTAAATCTGACAAGTTATCTGGCTTAGCAAGAAATCCAGCTATATGAGACATACCCCTGTTTCCTGGCTAGTTCAAGGTGCCTCAGTTCAAATGGATTCTTTCTTTGTTCACTTACTGTACGTTTAGGCCCGTCTACCTTAAATCTCACTAGTTATCGGCCAATCATGCCTTGTGTTTACATGTAGTCAGCCAACAGCATGCCAGACCGTTGCAGACACTCAGACATTAATGAATATGCATTATTTTACGTTTATAAACGTTTTGATCGTTAATCTTCATTGCAATTAGTGGTTAGTGGACTAGCAGAACCCTGCCCACCACTCCCTAATTTGAACTTTGACAAAAAATGACATGATAAGGCAGTACCTGTGTTGGAATTCGCTAGAAATGGGTTTCCTCTCCCAGTTCGTTAGCTCTTTCTGTAGCGTCCACATCAGCTGGTTCCTGCCCATCTGTTTGTCACTCCCCTCTGAGATTGACATAGCAGCACTGTATCACAGTTCACATCACAACATGACCGTAACATTCACTCTTGCCTTGCTGAAATGCTTTTTGACACTGCACATCTGAAGCAAATAGAAAAAATGACCTTATATTTATATAAGAAATAAAAGCTAGCTGTTTTTGTTAACAGCTCAGCTCACCTAAAGCCCTGACTGATATCACTACTCCTCTCCTCTCCTCTCCTCTCCCCCTTTGAGAATCACTGGTTACAGTATTATTGTTTCTCACCATGCTGCAGGATGTGCTGCTGGTCTTGCCGCGACGTCCTGATGATACTCTGTATCTGGGCATAGTAGTCACGGATCAGGATGTTTATGGAGTCCCGAGTCACATAGACGCTCTCAGAAACTGCTTCCACCAGGTCCTGCTGCTTCATCACAACAAGAATTATAATGAATATTGCAACTTCAGTTGCTAAAAAGATTTTGTGGTGGCACATACACAAGTGAAATGCACACTTCTTTAGGCTGTTTAAAGCAGCCATCTTTACCTTGTTGTGATCAGAATGTCGATGGTGGAACTTTGTGGTGCTACGCTGCTGCCGCACACTCTGAGCAAAGGTATGGCCCACCAACAGCTGGGCATGTTCCTGAAGAAATTCTGTCCCTGTGTCCAACTCCGACAGAAACTCCTGCTGAAAGCCTTGGCTAATCAGCTGACTCTCTGGACCCAGGCGTCTCTCTGCCTCACTGGAGCATGGCTCCTATTGGTGTCAAGTAAGAGGTTTGGTAAGGCAATCCTCAGCTTGGAGCAGTGTAGTGCTTGTATAGATGACAGAATGGCTGATCCCTTAGTGATACATGCTGGACTGCTAGCTGTGAGTCCTGGTGGACAAGACCTTCATTATCCATACGTTATGCAAGTTATACAGTTATCTGTTATACAGATCTGCCTGCATGGCGGCTAATATGCTACTTTGTTAGACATGCTGCTTCTCTAGCTTGAAGTAAAGGAGGTTCGGGCTGATTAGTGCTCATTTTCAGCATATTAAGCAGGTCTTTACTTGTCATTGTTTTTTTTATTGTATATTTATCCCCTCATTAAAATGTATTTTTTATCTTTTAACCCCCTATTTTTATCTACAGCCAGTTTGTGTTAATCTGAGGGATAAGTGGTATAAAAGAAAAAATGTCACTGTATTACTCTAATGTCTGAACTACATTATATAAATTAAAGCTTGGAAAAAGAATAGTGTGTGTGTCTGTCTGTATGTGGAAGGAGGTGATCATGTTCACAGTCATGGTCGCGGGTCACAGTAAATGGCTGGCATTGTTGTGGGACCAGGCAGTACCTTGAGGCCGCCGCGGGGCATTTGATGGGCCTGGCTAGAGCTCTCCAGCTCCAGAGCTCCAATGTCACAGTGGGCATGCTTCAGCTGGGATAGTCTCATCTCCTTCAACATGCGAAAGCTAAAATGGCGTGCAGCGAACAGTCTCTGCATTGCCATAAGAAGAAGTTGCTGTTTTTCCTCCACCAGAGTGCCAATACCACTGTGGAAGGGAGAAGAGTCATTGTTATGCAGTTACACCCACTTGCCCACTTGCCTGCTCATATGAATAGTCTCACCTTTCCTGCATATCCATTTGTCTCACCAGCATCCCTCTGAGGATCTTCAGTTGCTGTTCAGCCAGGTGAGCCAGACTGGCTGATACCAAGGCCTCTTCCTTAGCCCATGCCTAAGGCACAATCCAAAGGTTTGAACAGCACAGGCAGGAAGATCTCACCTGTATTATGCTAAAGGAATGTTTCATTATTTATTCAGATGATGGCTACTTTATGGTGATCCCTGAGGATAAAAGGTCCTGCAAGGCAACTGAAATTAATTCTGCTGCTTACGGAAAGTGCCCAGTGCTACCTTCCCTTCCATGTACCTGTCTGTCCTGCTCCAACTGTTCCCGGATCCCCTCCAGATGTTTCCGGGTGATGGACTCCTCCTGACGTAACTGGGTGCCCAGGTCCCGCTCAGCCTCCTGTCGGAGCTGCTGGCAGCACTCCCTAGACAAACTGGCCTGCTCAGGCACAGCCGTCTGGAACAAGTCCCACACCCGTGCTGCCAACCTCTCAGACCAGGACAGGTGGAGCCTCTGGAGAAGCAGAGCAAACTGTTAGTTTTTTACCTCACATATGCTGCATCCTTGTGCCATGTGTGTCTCATAGGAGAGCAGGTAGGGAAGATATGAAAAAAAAACAATTCCTATGCACTTGTACTGGTGGACACAAGCTTGCCACACAGCTCCAAGGAGACCCATAAACTGAACAGCATTGAAATAAACAAACAATAGAACGCCAGAGTTACCAAAATATTTTCTTACAAAGAACCAAAATTTGTTATAATACACACCCACTAACTAACATTTATTGAGCAGCAAATTCAGCACCAAAATACTCACCTCATTTTCCTCCACCACCTGATTAAATTCAGTTCAATTAAATGTTATTTGTATACTGCATTTTCACATCAACATTACAGTGTCTCAAAGTGCTTTATAGTGTCCCTGTCCAAACTCCCCAGGGAACAAGTAAGAAGCAATAATGCCTAGGAAATACTCCTTAGAAGGAAGAGACCCTGGGAGGACCCAAACTCAACATGGGAGTCCATCCTCCAAGTCATGGCAGAGGAAGTCAAATGGCAAAATTCTAATGTACACAGTCCAAATGCTGAGCTTTGAGTTTCAATGCGGAAGGCAGGCAGGGGATGGTATGTAGGTGTTAACCACCTCCAACTCGCCACCAGCTGGTGATCTGAAGACAGTTCAGCACCTCTCTTTACTCGAGTATCCAAAGCATATGAGACAACAATAATGATAACAAAATTAGTCATTGAACTACATATCCAAGGGTGGTCTGGTGCCAGAGGCACTTATGAATATGCCTATGTTTGAACATGGTGTTCATTACAGACACACTGCAGTCAATGTCTATGTCCAATAACTGAGCACTGGTCAGGTTCAGATCTGACAGGCCATTCCTCCAAATGGCAGGGCAAAATGCTGGATTGACCTGGTAGACCCAAAAGCATAGTCAGGGTGTGTGGGGAGTGTCTGGTAGAGCCCCCTGTCTGGGAGAAATTGAACACATACCTCTGGCAGAACGTCTCATGTATCCTGAAGGAGGCTAGTGACATGAATGGGTGAAATTCTGAGCCTTCATTAATGAGTGTCTGTGCAGAGCTGCGACTAAGGTTTTTAGTGCCTGTCGCAGTGGCAATCCCCAAACCCGGTGGTGGACACCAGTGGTAAAGAGAGCAGTCAGGCTGAAAAAGGAGGCCTTCTGAGCTTGGTTAGCTTGTGGAACTCCTGAAGTAGCTAACAGATATCAGGAGGCTGAGTGGAATGTGGCTTTGTCAGTAGCTGAAACAAAAACTTGGTGCAGGAGGGGTTTGGTGAGTCCATTGGCTTCAAAGAGATTTTGGCAAACCATCAGGCAACTCAGGAGCAGGTAGCAGGGCTTTACACATGCTATTTGCAGCAGGGATGGAGTGCTGTTGTGTTGTACAGAGGGTTAGGTCTATGTGCCTGTGATCACAGGTTTGAGCAAAATACAGCATGAATTATTAAGGGATATACAGTCTGGTGTTAGAAGGAATACTTTGAGGACCTCCTGAATCCTATTGACACGCCTTCCTTTGAGGAAGTAGAGGTGGAAGACTCATACCCGTCACTATGGCTGAGGTCACTGGAGTAGTCAAAAAACTCTTAGGTGGTAAGGCTATTAGTTCTGAAAGCTCTTGATGCTGATGGGCTGTCTTGTTTGACATAACTCTTCCACGGTGCATGGAGATTGGGGACAGTGCCTTTGGACTGGCAGTTTGAGGTTGTTGTCCTTATCTTTAACAAAGGGGACTGGAGGATGTTTTCCATCTTGAATGGGATCACACTCTTCAGCCTCCTAGGGAAGGTCTAAGTCGGGGTGCTGGAGAGGGTAAGTCTGTTCGTTGGACCTCAGATCCAGGAGGAACAACACGCATGTCTTGGTCTTAGAATGCTAACAGGGATTCTGCAGGGTTCATGGGAGTTTGTCCAACCAGTCAACATGTGTTTTGTGGAATTGGAAAAGGCATACGGCCGTGTCCCTTTGGGGGGTCCTGTGTGGGGTGCCTCAGGAGTATGGGGTCTGTTGTTATGGACCTTTAGGTCTCCGTATAACCAGAGCACGAATTGGTTCACACTGCCGGCAGAAAGTTAGATTTGCTTCCAGTGAGTGTTGGACTCCTCCAAGGCTGCCTTTCATTACCAATTCTGTTCATCTGTTTTAAGCATAGCCAAGGGAGGTGGGTGTCCAATGCAGTGATTGCAGGATTGTGTCGTTGGTGTTTGCAGATGGTGTAATCCTGTTGGCTTCATTGGGCTGTGGCCTACAGCATGCACTGGGGTGGTTTGCAGCTGAGTATGAAGCGGCTGGGATGAGGACCAGTAGCTCCAAGTCTGAGGATGCGATTCTCAGCTGGAAAAGGGTGGAATGTCCAATCATGGTTGTGGGTGAATTACTGTGTAGTATCTCAGGGTCTCAGGGTTCACAAGTGAGGGAAGAAGGGAGCAGGAGACTGACATGCAGATTAACAAAACTATCGATTTACTGGCTGATCTACGTTCCTAGCCTCACCGAGAGTCATGAACATTGGGTAGTGACAGAAAGAATGAGATCACAGATACAAGTAGCAGAAATGAGTTTAGAGATAGGGTGAGGTGCTTGAATATTCAGAAGGAGGTTAAAGTAGAATTGCTGCTTCTCTACTTCAAAAAGGAGCAAGTTGAGGTGTTTTTGGCAACTATCTAGGATGCTTCCTGAATGCCTCCCTGGGCAAGGTGTGGAAGGTATGTCCAACCAGGAGGAGACCATAGGGCAAAAAAGGGACACGCAGGAGAGATTACACTCCCTGGCATAAAACTGACCAAACCCTAACTGCACAATATTATGCTTTGGTCAATTTTTTGTGTCCAGGAGTGTATATCTCTTGGCTAGTCTGGGAATGCCTTGCCATACCCCCAGAGGAGCTGGAGGAGGTGGATGGGGAGAGGGAGCTCTGGGAATCCCTATTTAGACTACTGCACTCACAACTTAGCCCCGAATAAGAGTCAGAAAATGGATGGATGGAACACTCACACCAATCTGGTAAAAAGATGTCCTGAACTTTTGACAAGACCTGGGAAAAGCTTGGAAGGCACCTCCTCATTCCCCATACCCACAATTATACTTGAACCCACTTGTTGTTTTGCGCAGTAAAATGTGCTGTATGCTGCCGTAACTTCATGTGTCACAACTAATAATTCCCATGCATGAATATTTGCTCCATTTTCATGGAGACCTCAATAAAGTGAAATGATAAACAATAGATAATATAACCACCAGAAGAGATGAAACATAGTTTTTGTAATTATTTCTCAAAGAAATCACTTAACAGGTACAACTGTGCATGCATGCACATTCATACAAACACATACACACACACACACACACGCACACGCACACACACACACACCCCTCACCTTCCACAGATCACACACTGCTTCCGTCAGTTTCCAGTCTTGCTGCTCCTCCAGGTCAGTGCTCTCCTTCCGTTGCCTAACCAGCAGAGCCTGGTACACCTTCACAGGGAGAAACCCAAAAATCATGGGACATCCTTAAATAGGCTTCATGGGTTACAAAAAATCTGACCCTAAATGTGTAATGAGGGATACTACTATAGATGAAGTAGTATAAACTGAATAGTCTGAAAAGTCATATTTCTGAAAGGCACCTTGAGAAATTCCTGGGGGTCCCTATACTGGACGACAGTATCCAGGATACTGTTCCGCTCTTTGGCCTGGGCTTTCAGCTGACGCCTCCTCTTAGCATCTATCTTCCTTCCCCGCTCATTAACCAGCTCCTTCAACTGGCCAATGCACTCTGAGGGAAGATGAATTTGCAGTGTATGACAGCGAGTTATTATGGATTCAGCTGCTGCAATAGAAGTTATAGTGCTAGTGTACAGCAGTGGTCAGATCAGGCATTCCTATGGCCTCACCCTCATTGCACTGCTGCAGCTCATCTCGCAGCATCCCCTTTAGCTCAGACAGCAAGCCCTCCATGTGGGAGAAGCTGAGCTGCCCATCACTGGTCAGCTGCTCCAGGGCCTTAGCTACGAGTCTCAGCCTGCACATTGCCTCCTGCCTCAGCAAAGCTGCCCGGGACTGCAGCCAGGCCGCAAGTTCTTCCCACCACAGCAGCTTCTCCTGAATGCTCTGCACAGCAGACATCACTTTCAGTAGGATGGCTTTGAAGGTGGGGCTATAAAATCTTAATAAACTGCTTGAGAAATACAGAGAGACTGAGAGAGTAACTTATGAGCTATGGGGACAATGTGGGTGGTGATAATGCATTAGTTAAGCAGGGACCAGCAGGCAATATCTTATGTACTGTGAGGTAGGTAGTTGAGAAGTTGAGTCAAAATTATTTATAATCATGCCAAGGTAAATATATCAGCTAAAAAAATAGGATGTGTAAATCTTACCTTCATCTGAGAGTTCTGAACTTCAGTCAGCTCCCTTTCAACCAATAGGAGGCTGCAGATGAGGATACACATCATTTGCCCAGCACCCTCTGTTGGGGGAGCACCAACTTTGCCCTGCAGGTGTTGGCACAGCCGTTCCAACTGCTTACTAAAGCCCACAACCTATAAAAAGACAATGGTTTTCAGGTTAACGGATCCATACAGTGAAATGAAGAATTAACCTCTCCACTAATGAATTATTCAACTAAATGCCAAAATGAACCAAATGGTGCCAGGGATTGTCAACCCGTTCAAACACGGACAAGCAACCATGGAAAATACGTAGGCTACATTTTTAAATGCCATATTGATGCAGATTTTTTCCATAATGTGCATCTGAATTCACCGTGGTGTTCACTACTTTCTGGTTTTACAACAAGAAAGTCAACCCTCATAGAATCTTTTTCACTACCAGATTAAAATGTAGAGACAAATCCTTACCCATTTATAGATTCCTGTACACATTTGCGAATATCAGTACACATTCACAAATTCTTTTACAAATCTGATTACACACACACGGACTGAGATAGTTACACAACTCTCCATATACATACTGCAAATGCAAATAATTTTGCTACAGTAATAGCTCCATACTGAGACTAGGACAGAAAAAGGTGTTGCAAGATTGATTTTGCTCCAGCATTGCTATAGTTCACGCCTTTTGCATTATGCTTTGGATACTTCACAGAACTTACATTCTGGACAAATATCATCCCTACATTTCTGAGTATAGCTCATTCAGTAAAGAAAAATGAAACTTCTGTTGTTTGTAAAGATTTATGTATTTTTGTGTGTAATATGCTACTTTTGCCCAGCTAGACCTTGTGGTTCAAAATGCAACCCTAACAGGCTGATCAATGAGGCCACAGAACCCACAGGAACAACTGGCATCAGATTACTGAAGGTGACCCATGACCGTGCGAATCACGTTACGTTACAGGTGGCATTGGCCATTGACAGAGAAGACTACCATCTGAAGCCCACGCTCCAGCCTGTCCCTTCCAGCTCTTTCCATGTCTTCCAGGGTGGAGTAGCCTGAACTGGCATCTTCGTTCCTTTCTGCATTTAACAGTTTCACAGATGCCTCCTTCTTCAGTTCTTCCAGCTCCTGCAAATGAAATAACCCATTACCATAAACACTCTATAACCAAACAAATAGGAATAAACAGTGATACTTCATTTGTAAAACTACATAGGAATTAGGTTTTGAGACTGACATACAGAGAGGAGAATGAACAGGGTTGCTGCGCCGATTTTAATATCAAAATGAAGACTTTTTAAGACCTTTCGAAACCTCAAAAAGATAAAAAACAATACCATTTTCACGACCAAAAAAAAAAAAATAAATAAATCATAGCTCTTGCCATTTTAGATATACATCATATATACATGAACTGCACAATGATTTTAAAGGATCCGCTTTTGTTACCACCAAGTAACGCTGTGCACATTGTGAAAATTGGAGTGTGGTTTCACAGAGGCATATACATTTAAACCCTAAAGCTGAAATTAATTTTTTGACATGGAATACAATTTACGTCACACTTAGCAAACTTAGTGGCTGGTTAAACTGTGATCCATAGTAGCGCGATTCCACAAATGTTCCAATCTCAGTAGTGGTCCTGTGTCTCAGATGAAGGTCTACTTGTTTTAATTGATTTAAACTTTCATCAAACATAATTACAAAGCTGTTGTCATTCACAGCTGACCTCAGCTCACATAGGATGAACGGTGCAATACCGAACCGAGATATACGTGGTCTTATTCTTCCCACAGGGGAATGACTTTACCATGTCTGAATACGGGAACATAAATTGTGTACATTTCACTATTGGATTTGTATGAACGATGTTGGCTCACCGTGTATAGAGCACTTTGGCTTTAAGTGTTGCTCTTGTTGAAAACCCAGCGAATGCTGTCGAACATAATGTTTCTGAAGCTGTAACTTCGTTGGTGGTTTGAGCTTCCAAAGTAGCATCTGGCACACTAGGCCCACACTGAACGTAGCTCTGGATGGGTAGTGAAGTCTTCTTTGAGTGTTTGTGTTTCTCTGAAGCACAATGTGTCTTGACCGCTTGCGCCCATACTACCTAATTTGTAGGTCTTCTTGCACCACGGGCATTTAAAACCATGTGGGTAAGTAGAGCATTGTAGCCAAGCTGAATATTTGTCTGTCTGTCCAATTGTCTTTAAATTTGCATTTCAATTATGTTGACAACAGATAGTACGGCCGTGAAGCACAATTGTAATGTCTGGTAGTTTACGCCAAACCCACGAAATGAAAATGAGTTTGCACAGGATTCATATGATTGAGATGCGGTTTTTAATGTGATATCAGTATTTATACATTTAACACGAAAACTGAGCAGTACAAAATGTCCTCACCACTCCGAACTCAGCTGGTTATAATATATGAAACAGAGAAAATATAATAATTTTACAAAGACCTGGGAAGGCGTGGTGACTATTTACTACAAAAAGTATATGAAGGAATCAGAAATCCCAATAAACTTTGAAGCCTACATCCAATCTCGGACGCCGGAGACGTACTCTCGCCTTAGAGAATTTCTTTCAGGAAGATTTAAATTATGCAGTTAAAGAATCACAGAAGCGCGCGACGGACCGCCTCATTCGCATATAGCTAAAGTAATATGTAAATGAAAAATAATACTAACTCATAATTAAGTTATTAATATTTAGGAATATTAACATAGTATGTTAAGACATGAAAATGTGAATGCGCCTACGGTTCTGAGATGAGCCACAGCCTCGTGCTCAAAGAGCCGGAGGTTGCCCACCCCTGTGCTAACCGATCACAAGTCCTGACCCAAAGAGCCACACATCACCACAATGAGCATTCTAAATGAATTTCATGAAAGCTGAACTCTACAAATCATCTAATACCCAACATCCATTCAATGAAACAATCACAAAACTAGTCAGAGGCAGTTTCACCTTTTGCTGCATCAGAAGGACATTGCTGGAAACGGCTGAATCCATTTTCTCCTTTTGAAAGCATTCATTTAAAATAATTCTAAGAATCTGGAGAAAGCTCTGCAAAAGAAAAAATGCCAGAGAATGAATAGGTGACCAGAGTACGTTTAATATAACTACATTTGGCAGCAACAGTGTATGGCAGTTTAGCACTGCTGTGTCACAGCTATATGGCTGGGGGCTTGAACTTATGTCTGTAACTTGCCTGTTCTCCCCATGTTGCATGTGTTTAACCTCACAGGACAAAGAAAAGACATTACCACTTAGCGTTAGTGTGTGATGGTGTGCATGTTACTGTGATAAGACTGGCATCCTATCCTATCATGGGTCCTCCCCTGCCTTGTGTTGTTTAGGAAAGGCCTCAGTGACCTACAGCCCTATACTGCCAATATGGCTGGAAAATTAACAATGGAACATTTAAGGTAAAAAAATTTTTTTTTAAATAATCTGCGTCTATATAAATACTGCATTTTTATGTGGGTTACAATGTTCAAAACAAACAAATTAAAATCAGGCTAAATAAGTAGATCAGGGCTGAATGATTTATCGATTGCAAAACAAAATCACGATTTGAAACAACATGATTAGAAAATGGCAAAGACTGTGCTTTAGGAAATGCATTATACAGCACATCAGACCCAGGGCTTCAAACTGTCGTGATAATCATTTTACAAATTCATGGCATCTTCCTTGTGTGACTGTCATTCTCACTAATCTACGTTCTTAGGCTCACCATTCTCACTCTCCTCGCATGCCAGTCATGCTCACCAAACAGAAGTGGCCCAAGGCCACTGTGTATACACCGAAAACAAACATGAAACCCAAGGAAAATGCTACTTTTCCAAAAAATGCAAAAAATATTGTTCCCGCTGCTAAGCTGTAAGGGAATTACCTGTATATTTAATGGTCAGAGATTGTTTACAGGAAGCTCCTATTATTAGGGGTACAAGCATGTGATCAGAGAGTGATCCGTGCGGCAGAACGCTGCTGCAGGTCTGTTCTCCCTTCCCTGCAGGACATTCACACCAGGAGATGTCGGCCCAGAGCAGTTCGGACATTAAAGGACTCATCCCACCCCAGTAACGAACTGTTTCAACTTCTGAAATCAGGCAGAAGGTTCCGCACCATCAGGGCCAGAACAGAGAGACTCAAGAGGAGCTTCTATCCTTATTTTATCCGTGTCTCAATTCGATGCTCTTCTATGTAAAATTTACTTATTGGTCTGTATGTGTTTGTATGTGTATGTTTTTGCACAGTCTAAAGGAGCGGATCAGGATATATTTCACTGTGTGTTGTACCTGTATGACTATGCATGTGACAAATAAAGAATCTTGAAGCAGAGTATTGTTTGTATAGTTTTTTCCCCTATATGTTTTACTACTTTATTCAACACAGTCACAACTTTTGTGATACTTGCTTTATGTTTGTTTTCTGCCAATTTAAAAAGTAACAAATACATATTGGAAGTAATTAATATCTTTAAGATCTCATCCTTCCATTAAAATATGAACCAGTTGATTGTTTTTGTTGTTCTCATGTGGAAATGCTGTGATACATGTTTTAAATATATTAAACACTGAATATTGAACTGAAGCTTGTCTTTTAAAAACTATTGCACACCAAACTGCGTCTGCAGTATCTGTCAGGAAAATTGCAATTAGATATTTTGCCCAAATTGTTCAGCCCTAGAATCAATCAATTAACAACTACGTAAACCTACCGTATGCCTCTCCTCCTGAAGTTCAGAACAGAACTGCTGAAAGCTTTGCAAGCCCAAACAGTAGAGACCAATCCGGGCTTCAAAACTAAAAAACAAAGGTCATCAGCAAAAGGGTTAAGCTCAATGTCTAGGGCTGTAATGGTAAACATATTCGTCATGTACCATTTAGTCACATTATTTTCGGTTCGTAATGCAAAATGAAATGAAAGAATACAAATCTTGACACAGGCTGAACCAATATTCATAAGTAGATGTTAAAACGCTGAAATGATTGTGGCTATGAGTTGGTTATGACTAGTGCTAGCTACAGTCAATCATTTTGGCAAAGGGAGCTGCTGTCACCACATCCAACATACTAACTCATTTGTGACATCATCATCCAAGTGTGTGTAAACCAGAGGAAGGCACTTTTTTTGCTTACACTCTATATTATTACCATTTTGCACCACTACTTCTGCATATTCTGTATGATTTATGTCAGTTATGTTTACATTATGTTAAGTTGTTGTTTTTATGCTGTCAATCCCAGAGCTTCTGAACAATCTTGTGTTGTTTTTAAAACAATGACAATAAAGATCTATTTTATTCAAAATAGCCAGACTGTAATTAATCTCCTTGTGACATTTAAGCCACTTCTGCCAGGAAATTCGGAATAGGCCAAAAGAGTACCTGGGGCTATTAGGGATGTTTATCACCACAGATTAGAAATGGATGATACGGTAGGTTGGTATCGCCCTGACACTCATATACTGTATATAGTACCAACCCAAGAAGAATTTATATTTCGCTTTGGATCTGCAAATCACAACCACAGATATGCAGCAGTCAGTAGTAGAGAACAGGATTTAGATGGGATTTAGTTCATTATGAGTCTTATTTTGGATTTCATTTAATATTTTTATTTTCTAGTTCCAATAACTTTCTTCTAGGTTTTGTTATTCAGACATATTGATAGATAGATTGTTGTTGTTGGTTTACTGGTATGTAATTGAGTTTCCAGTTTTACTGAAAAGTTATTTCAATTCTGATTTCCCTGATGTACTGAAATAGCACCAAACAAACCCAAAACCAAGGTATGAACTGTGAAAATCAACTGTTGAGTCAACTGCTTAGTGTTAACAATAATGAAGGGGTGACACAAATCCTCACTGGAAATCAGCAGGAAATACTACAGAGTACTCTAGTATTTGGGTTTAATGTCAGATAACCTTTGAAGTAATTATCAGGCCAAAGGGCCTCGTGTCTGACCTGCACACCCTCTTTCTCCAGCCTACCCGGTGCAGAAGAGGGTCTCTGGAAAACGGCTGACCCTGACGAATCTCTCATTCTGGAAGGTCTTGGGGACAGGGGATGAGGAAACAAACTGACTGCTGTCATCATCGTTGTTGTCCTGGCTCAGGGACTCCAGACTTGAGGAGGACAGCGATTCTGGGTGGTGCATCATTGTCAGCTTGGAGTTCTCGTGCAGAGAAGGGTTGGAGGCACCATCAGCCAGGGGCTACCCGTGATGCAAAGCAGAGAACAATGGTTCTGAATATGTATGACAGTATGAAATCATTGGTAATAAATTCATTATAAAAGATTTTTTTTTTATTCAAAATACCAAAACAAATTGCTGTACAATGAGCAGAATGTAACTTTGCAAATACCAGATAGGTCTCTTTCTACTACATTTACATTTACAGCATTTGGCAGACGCCCTTAGCCAGAGCGACTTACATGAGTGCTTAAGACTGCTATAAATTTCCTCGATACTAGCTCAGTCGAACCAAGGCTATGAATACCCACGATCCAACACTCTGTTG